>JAWMRA010000041.1:32434082-32447170 GCA_035584735.1 Pseudotriccus pelzelni
CCAGCTGCAACAAGACGGAGTTGCTGTCCCAGAGATAACAGAGAAGAACTTGTCAAAGTGCTGCAGAGCTGCTCAGATGACAAAGTGGAAAATACCTCCTTCTCCTCCTGGACTGATACAAAGGGGGGAGGGATGTTTCTGAAAATACATAGTGCTTTTGTTTAAATAGAATTGTTGTAGATGTAGTTGTTTAGTTTTTATATGTGCTAGTAATAAATCCTGATATTATTTTCTCCCCAATCAGATCTCTCTGTCTGCAGAAACCTTCTCTCACCTTAGAGCAATTTGTGGGAGGTGTGGTGAAAATTGTCCCCTAGGCAAACCCATGACAACTTTAAAGAAGACAGACAGAAAAGCTGACCCATATATGAGAGTCCTCAGTGAGGAGACCAAGCAGCCATCACCCAAAGTGTATTCCAGTATTCTGAAAGGGCAAGAACCACCAGACAGCAACATCAACTAAAGCAGCAATATCCCTGGCTGCTGAAGGAACTGTGCATGATCAGACACACCACTAGCTGCCAAGCGGTCCAACACAAACAAACTAGCTTGGAGATTTTTATCCTACATTAGCAGCAAAACAGTATACAGCTTCTCATTAGTGATACTGACTCCAAAGAAAGACTAAATGATGTAACAGCATCTGAATCAATATCCCTTGAGGTAGAAGAATTGCTGCATTTCTCCAAAACAGGAGATATATTAGATGGGCAGCAGCTGGCAAGCACTCCCTGAAAAGCAAGCAAGCACTCTGCTCTTGAGGACTGAGTGAAATGTCCATGTATTTTAAAACAGCTGGTGATTTACTATCATTAAATAATGTGTTAATGATAATTGTACCTTTGCAATTGCCTTAACAGTGATGAAGAGGAGAGAATTACAAATGGTTGTTCTAAGGGTATAAGAATGTGAGAGGTGGCCCCACCAGGAGCTGACCTGAACCCAAACACGTAGCAACAGCCCATGGAAAACCCAAGCTCCTAGTCAAAAGAAAATGGAAACCCTGCTAAAAGCCAACTGACCTTTTCCAAAATGAACATTAACAAAGTACTCATAGTACTTTGTAGAAGGAAGCTATAGAAGGTGATATACCGCATAATGCTACAGCTGCTTTTGTGTCCCTGCTTTAGTCATGTCCTCTGCTTCACCCCCCCAGATACCTGTGAAATCCAACAAATGATCAAATTCCAAGATGCTCGTCAGCCATTTCCTCTGCAGGCTGTAAGCCAAATGTTCCACATCCCCTTTAAACATCAATGACTTCCCAGAAAGTGAGAGGCTACAGAGTACGGTATAGCATTCACAAGTAAAAAATTTCCCTTATTAATAGGTCACAGTTATTAATGAGCCACTTTCCTGGCTAAATGAATAATCTACATCCCTTTGTCAGTAGAGTCAAGCATTGAAAGAAATTGCTTAGAGAAGCTGCAAAATATCTGTAGTTGGAGGTTTTCAAGACCTAACAGGACAAAGCCCAAGCATGCAGGTCTGAACTAAGTGCTGACCCGGTTTGAGCAGGAGGTTGGAATAGGTGACTTGCTGAGGTCTCTTCCAATCTGAATTATTCAGTTCTGTGACTTGCACTGATATGTTCATTTCTAAAATAAAATGGATCTGTTATGCTATAATGCCATACTGAAAGACCTTGACAACAGCATTAAGAGCAAGGGACAATATTTGCCTTGGCATGAGTGAAGTGACATTTCAGAGAAGATCTCAGAATCAGTGGCTTCCATACCATGGGCTACAGCCTCCTGGGCAGTCCCACAAATGCTCTCAAATAACATGGGGACAAAGATTGCAGGAAATCCACAGGCCACTAGATGCCATGTGGAGAATCTAAATGATGGTGAATCCCCCTAAGGACCACACTCTGTCACTAGCACCATCATCCTGGGATCATGTGAAAATTTGGTCAGAGGATCTCACAACTGTTTAAATGACTAAACCATCAGTTTTGGTGTATTCTCCATAACAAAACAAAACAAACCCCAAAACAAAAACAACAACAAAAACCAGACAGTGCTTGTCGTGAAGCCCAGCAAACTCTAACGCCGTGAGTCCACTTACCTCCCCCATCCTCTGTGAAACTGCAAAATCACTAATGCAGACAATGGGGACTGCTGTGATGTTGTGAAGTAAAAGGCAAGTCATATGCAAATCCAAAAATATGCGGGTAAACTGCAGTGTTATTCATATAATACCATTAAAACTGGTTTTTTATTTCAATAAGCTTACACACTCAATGAGAGAATTTGAAAAGTCAATTGAAACAACAAAGAAATAATATTTCATCAAGATTCCTTGTCAAAAGTTTAAGAAAGAACCCTGAACTTTGCTCAGTTTTTTAAATAGATTTTTCTTGAATTTTTTTGGCTTATAGACAATTCTAATTTCAAAATATTTTATAGAAAGCACGAAAAGCAGAAACATTTTTAAACAAATGATTTTTCATTAAAAACGATATGAAACAAGTAAAAAAGTCTGAGACAAAATATTTTTACAAAGTACATTTTTCCATACCAACTCCTCAGCACTTCCTTGGTGAGAATTTTTTGTGTCTGGAAGTTATTTCTGATATACATGCTGTAGGAGAGGGAAGAATGAAGCTCTGGTGTGTATAGCACTGTCAGACGTATTGGAATAACCTCAAAGACCTCTGAATGAAAATCCCAGTCAGACTGTCTCTACAGGAAACAGTCCATTCAAGGTCTGGATCCCTTTCAGAGAATTTGCTAGCTATATATATTAGCATTTATCCATAAGCGTTAAAGAAGTCTTACAGGTATGTTACCATCTCTCTGTTAATGACCAGTACGAGGCTTTTTCCAGTGTAACTGGCTCCTTGTTTGACTTTCATGAGTGCAGACCCAGTCAGTCTTCGGGGCACGATAATGCTTCATCTCTTGCAAAAGATACAGATTTATCACTCAGCTCTCCAAGGGAGTTGCAGCACACTTGGATTGTGATGGCTACTTTCTGACATCTAGAATTTAATGTGTGATAAGTTACTGTTTGCATGTATTTTGGTTTTCTGACCTAAGTTAATCTTTGATTTATCACCTGAAGGCTGGTTTGTTTTCCAGGTCCATTTGGAAATATGTGGAGTCCAAAAATATTAAAGAATTCCTAAGTCTGGGTTCATTCCCCTAGGAATGTGCACTTCTAAAAGAATGAAAGCAAACAGGAGACTGGAAATCCATCCTGTCCTGCATATAGGATTAGTGGCCAGGAGCCCCTCAACTCCAGCTCTCATTCTCAAGTACCTTTGTGATCTTGGATGAGTCACATCAGTACAAAAGAGTACTTATAGACGTTCAGGAGAGTAAGTGGGTAGAGACCCTTCTGACTTCTGATTACCGTCGGCAGCAATCTGATTGTTTTTCATGGTCTTTAGGGTGAGCAGGTAGTATCTTTACACTGCTCCATTCTCATCTTACCTTCAGGCTCCCTGAATACACGAAGTTCAGATTTGGTTTGGTATAATGCTAATGACAGCAAATTTCTTCAGTGCATCCTTCTCTGTGTCCTCACCCACAGCCAAGAGCTGTGATTAATCAAAGAAAATCCTTTGGCAATGTCCAAAAGTTCAGACTATCTACTAGATCTTGTTCGGGTATTCATACAGAAGAAAATCTATAATTTTCCATGATTTGAAATTAATTATTTGAATTACTGAATTATTACGATTTCAGTGTCTGACTGGTATCAGCTATGACACTGCTGCTATAGACTAAAGGAAAGTCAGAATTTTAAGCCATGATCAGTCCTCCACCCCTGCCGTGCATTTGTTGCTTAAGAGTAGGAGAACTGCTGCAGTGCATCACACTGCTGAACAGCTAACCTGGCAAAGGCCAGCAAAGGATACTTCATGGCATCATAAGAAATGAAACCCCTGCAATTCCAGGCAGTGTTTGAGGAACATCTTTATCTGCAGGTTTCATAGAACCATGGAATGGTTTGGGTGTGAAAGGACCTTTAAAGGTCATCTAGTCCAACCCTCCTGCTATGGGCAACAGCATCCTTAACTAGAGCAGGCTGCACAGGGCCCTGTGCAACCTGACCTTGAATGTCCATCTGGTCAGTCATTGTCGAGTAGCCATCAACAGACTTGCATGGATTTGTTCTAACCCTGTTTTTAACCTAAGTATATATTCAGTTGCCATGATACCATTGTGTCAACACGCTGCACAATTGTGTGAAGAGATGTATTTGTTTGAAGTCTTGTTCTGTCTGGATAGTTCATTGAAGGCCTCTTGGGTTTTGATTTTTTTAAAGAATTTTTTTTCACTACCCACTAAAACCACACAACAGGAAACTTTGTGTCTCTGAGAAAGGAAGGCAAGCACACAGAACACACTTTTATTGAACATATCAGAGTTAATTTGCAAGCTTTTACTTTACAGTTCCCATTACATTAACAAAATCATCCAAAGGAGCAGAATCAAACAGCCTGTACAGGAGGAACCATACAGCAACCAGGCAGCACTGGATTGTATTTACCACAATGTGAGCAAAGCACACCTGTTGTGAAGCCTCAGAGAAGTTGAGTTGCATGCGGTCACCTTTGGGCCAAACCTGGCCTCTGTGGTGCTTGCTACTGTATCTCATTCATCTTTTGTCTTCAGAAATTCTATTAATCCTTGAAGCACAGAAGGTACAAAAGGCTTTCAGTACAGACTGGTGAGTGTGTTTCCTTAAGAAGGTTCTTGTCATCCTGTGGAAGTAAATGAATCACTGGCTACTCTGGCTGCTGCATAACTACTTATTGTTTTACTGAAGTCACATAAAACCTTGCATATTATAAATGAGCAGAGTATAATTCAGATTCGCCTATGTGTGCATTAATTTACACATTGGTCTTTTTGGAAAAAATGTCAACTAAATAAATATAGATTAGATGAGTGCTTGAACCACAAATTACTTTTTTGGTTTTGTTTTTGTGTTAAATTCCACTCACCTTTTTTTGGCATGTGAGTTTTTCAAGTGTAGAATGAAACCATTTGTTAACAGGGGGAAAGAGTGCTAGGACTACAGAAAAAGCACATACCTTTTCCAAAGTCATTAAGAGCAACTTTTGGCACTTCTATATACGGGATATAAAGCTTTATGAACCTAATCCTTAATCTCTGGGCTCTCTAACTGATTTATATGTTTACTTATGGGATTGTGTATTTTCTCCTTCTGAAGAGCACAGTCAAGTCTCCTAAAATTCGTACACAGGAGACTTTTCTTACGTCAACAGAATGGTGTGAATTTCAAGGAAGTACTACAAGTTCCTTAGTACTTCAATATCCCTGGAGCATTGGTTGCATATGCATTTTTTGGAAAAGCCCCATTTTAGTTTTTTTAGCAGAAACTCATGTGTCCTACATCTTGTCATGGACTTTCCCAAAGTCTCTCTGAGGGCCTGATTCCCAGCAATCCAGCTGTGAGGGAATAAGTGCCTGCAGTGCCCATGGATATTCGTAAGTCACCACTGAGAAGTGTTGAATACCTGCAACTCCATCAGAAGCTGATGGAAATAGCAGGTGTTCCCAGCATTTCTCCAGAGGGTGGTAAAGGGAGACAGAGAGTGCCCTGACACTGAAAAAAACCTGCAAGCAGAGGGAGGCCCTGAATGAAAGAAAATTTGCTGAGATCCCCCTACATATCATTCTTCACAAGTCCTACTCCTGTTGAAGGACCAGGGAGTCCTTGTGCTCTCGGGGGGGGGGGGGGCTGCACACCTGAAACACCTGTTGTGCTACCTCAGGCCTGGCATTTAAAGGAAGAGAGGTTAAAAAGGCAGAGAGGTGCCTGCCAGGAGTCACCTCAGCAGGCAGGAGCATCATCTGCACTTCATCCCGCACACTGTGCATCTGCAGCTGTTGAGATCCTTCTGAAGGGTTACACAGCACTCTGGGGTACAGGCCATCCCTCCTAGCTTTGTGTCGTCAGTGAACTTACTGCTGAGCAACCATCTACCCCTTCATCCAAACCATTGATGAATAAGTTAAATACTGGGCTCAGTGGTGAACCTTGAAGGACACCACTAGTGGCAGGCCTCCAACTAGACCCTGTGCCACTGATTATGGCCTTCTGGGATCTGCTGTTCCGCCAGTTCTCAATCTCCTTCACTGTCCACTCACCCAGTCCACATTTTCCAAGTTTGCCCATAAGGATATTTTGAGAGACAGTGTTGAAAGCCTTGCTGAATTCGAGGTAGGCAATATCCACTGCTGTCCCCTCATCCATCCAGGTAGTTATTTCCTTGTGGAAAGCAATCATGGTAAAGCACTGTTTACCTTTAGCAAACCCATGCTGACTACTCCTGATCACCTTAAGGGTCAGCTTTAGAACAGCACAAGCAAAGTATGTTTGGCTTATAGAAAGGCTTTTTATAAAGATGCAGTAAGAATCAGGCAGCAGTTGTGTTCCAGGATGTTCCTGGGTGGTAAGGTGATGGGATACCCCATACTTGCATACGTAACATAGGTGATACATAATGGCATGAACAGCCTATCTAGCTTACTTGCAGCTCCTATGAAAATGAGAAAAGCACAGCCATCTGTGCGTTGTGCTCTTCCACATGTATGCCATAGGCAGTTCTGCAATAGTGTTAAATTGGAGATGTAAATATATGAAGAATGGGCGCAAGTACTCAACATAAAAGGAGCCATACATGCCAAAATTTACATACGATCTGAACTGTAAGGAAATGCTCAGAGGGTACAACTGGGATAGCTGCTGGAGAGACTCTTTGTTTTTGTTAAAGGGTGGAAACATGTAGAGGTTAAGCCCAGAGAGATGCAGTTGAGGGTAGGGCATGATTGGAACGAGTGGCTACAGTTTTTATTGATAATATAAATGCTATTGTTTCCCTTCCCTTATAACAGAAAGAATGCCTCATCTGCAGAAATAATTCACTCCTTTTGATGAGCTAAATGACTCAGACTTCTTCCTCATGGTTCATTCCTGTGCAACTACAAGTAATGACTCAGAATAGTTTGTTCCCTTACAAATACAATTATTGCCTTGTAAAACAGAGCATCTCCTCCCATTATCCCTTTATGACAGAAAAGAATCACTATAAGTACAGAAAACTCATCTTAGTCCAGCTGAGTTCAGTTGGAGAACAACTGGCTTAGATCTGTTCCTACTATTAAGGGAGGAATGCCTTTATTTGTATTACACATGATGATTAGTTCCAATTATCTCTGCAAAGCTTTAAATAAACAGGGACTTTCATTTCTGATTAAAGAAATAATGAGTTATGAAGTTTTTCTTTCATGTGAATAGAATTTAGGGAATTCAGAGAAATTCTTGATATGAACCAAACTCCAAGAAGGGACATAGGCAGTTTCTCCAAGATCTACTTAGCCTTTCTCAAATGGTGTAAACTAACACAACATTTGTTGGCATCAGTGGAGCAAGGCCAGTTTCCACCAAATTAGCTTCTGACTCTGTTTTTCCTGCCTTCTTGTAGGAGTTTGGTTTGCAAATGGGCTGTTGCCTTGACTGTATTTCTCAAAAAGGGCACAGCAATGCACCCACATGCATTTTGCTTCTACCCTGTGAAGTATTTTGCCTTCCTGAAGAAAAGACTCTGTGCTGAAGCTTCACTGTTTTGTTAAACTGAAGAGTTGTTTTCACACCTTTCATACTTTTTACCACCAGATGGTTTTCCCTGCAGTAAACATGAGACATGCTTACACAGCATTCAAAGCCAAGCTTCAGCCACATAAGCAATTAACAGCAGCCTTTTATGGACTTCCAAGCTCTTTGTATGAGCAGAAGCAGTTAGAGATTTCCTCTACTGCTGACAGCCTACAACAGAAAGGAAGTATTTGGGGAAGTTTTGAAAGATGCTGGCAGAAGGAAGGAGTAGCAAGCAGCACTATGCTTGCATGCTGGATGGATTTAATGGTAAGACTCAGGTTGTGGTGTTGGCTGCCAGAGACACTAAACAACTTCACAGCACAAGGAACCAAAGAAGTATGATAGGTATTTCCCCAAAGATTAGCTACCCATGTGTTTATTGTAAGGGAGGGAAGGAAACTTCAGGCTCTCTGACAAAACCTGAAGTAGATTACTAGAAGCAAGCAAACCTTGGAAACCTTGACCTGCCTGAGACATCAAGAATTTCCATGTGCAAGAGAATAATGCATTAGGGGAATTCACCAATATTACTTCAAATTTCCTCAGAAATTCTTCAGGAAAAGGGAGCCTCAGTAGATAACTAAAAAGCGATAGTAAATCTCATGTGAAATATCCACTGGGGAAAAAGGTGGAAGGAAGCTAGCACGTTAGCACATGTCCAAGAGCTAGGAGAGAGGGACAAAGCCCAGCCCCTCAGTTTGTCTGTGCTGAGGTTGTCCAGGTCAACATACCATTCTCTGGATGAAATTATCTTTGCTGTGTTCTGGAGGTTCCCTAGAACTGTTAAGGAGCTGAGAAAGAAGAAACTCTTCAGAGTCTTATTTCCTGACCTATATCTTACAGCTGCTCTACAGGAGGTTGCAACTTGCCCAGCAGAGCCCATGAATTAAATACACAAGCACTTCCCCGTGGATAGGGTCTGGTTCAATATGCCATCATTGCAGCATTAGGCATGAGGCATATGAGGTATGCATAAGAACAGCCAAACTCTAAGTCTTGGTCTCAAGGATGTTCAATTGTCTCGCTGGAAATCAGAGGAACTCATCTCCTAAATCACTTTGAAAAACTGGACTTCACCTTTTTCCTCATGTGGACACTTTCCAAATGTTTATTCACATCTTTTTCCTAATCACATTTGTATAAATAATTAGCATTCCCACTAGTTCTGTAGTTCTTGTCAAAGATTACAGACCTCACCACCATCTTTACCCTCTGTTGATGAAAGTCAACAGAAGTCCATTAGTTCTGCCTGTTTATGTGGTGCACTTTGTACAGCAGCATAAATATGCCTCTGTGGCCACGCACCAAAAACTTATATACTGCTCACATGAGCTGGAGCCTAGAAATCTAAGCTCATCTAGTAGATGTTCTAGGCAGGGGCACATGTGCTTTCTTCTGATTTTTCCACGAAGCACAGTAGTTTGGCATTCAGAATGTGGATGTTGAAAGACAAATGAAAAGCCACAGTTTAGCATTAGCTTTCTTTTACCTTCCCAGGAGTAGATATTTGCTGCAGAGTTGACACCACTGTTCTGAGTAGTGACAGAGAGGACAGCATAAGATGCCTCTTCTCTTTACGCCCTAATCTGTAGACAGAGTTTGGCAGTCCTACTGCCCACAGGTTTGAAGAAAACCTGTGCTACCTGGGTGGAAGGACCCACACAGTTGTACGCTGGCTGATTGAGGAATGTCTCAGCAAAGGAGCCAGGACATCTTTTCCCCCATACCTCCCTGCTTCACTGAGAAGGAAGCATGAGACTGCAGTAGGGGTGAAGTGTAGGCTGAAGTGAGGACAGGAAGCTGGGGAGGGGGAAGAGAAGAAGGGAAGTGGCCTGGCAGAAGGAGTAGGGTGAAAACCAGACAGAAACCAGAGAAAAGAAGGATTTCCATGTCTCCCTCTGACACACCAGAATAGTTCATGAGAAAGGCAAGTTTTTGAGAAGGAAAATACTTTATTCTCATTGTTAACTTAAACATTTGCAGAGCCCTGAGATCAGAGAAACACTTTGGCTGCCATCACACATGCAGACAGCCATGACATTAAAAGCAGGAATAAACACGGCAATGTTACTCCAGTATTATTTTAGCCATGGATGAACAGAGCAGATGTTGTACTGAGGGCTGGGAGGTTATAGACAGGATCAAGAGGTGGCTTATGAGACCATCTTGACCTTAAGAGTGGTTTCACACCCTGCAAGAGCTTGAGTGCATCTGTGGAGAAGCAGCCCTTACAGACCTCACCACCAAAGTTCCACCAGATGTGAGGGCCCTTGGGCAGCATCTGGCGCTGCACAACTCCAAAACTGACTGCACACCAATGTTGTATGAAAATCCACATCACACACTGCACACAGTAAGTGAAAGCAGAGTGCTGCAGGGAACATGCCACATCAAAAACTAGGCCGCTGAAACTTCCTTCAGGAAGTTTATTGCTTAGAGGGCTTTATGCTATTCCCACATCAAAATATTTGCTGCTGGTGGAGCCATGGGCCTGCCCCAGCTGCTCCTGCGTGCAGCGTGCAGGGTCAGGGTGCCAGAGCACCCCACAGGTGGGGAGGGGCAAGGCTTTGCTTCTCCTGCCCCAGTGATTGCAACCAACTGCACACCTGCACATGCAGACACCCACTGACACTGTGCCACCATTCCCACCACCCTGGTAGTCCTTTTCTTGTGCCTTGGTTTCTCCTTAACGCCTAGATGGGTACATCTCCATGGTGGGCCATCCCTGCAAAGTGGTACATGAACTTGTGCTTTGTGTCCGTGGGTGGGCACAGAAGAAGGGTGCAACTGGTGGATTGATGGGACAAGGCCTCTGCTCTGTGTCCCAACAAACAAAAGGTGCTTGTCCAAGGAAAGGGAAAGTCAGCCCCTCTGCCCAGCTGGGGACCAGCTCCAGGTGGCTCAGAAATGCAAACAACATATACGCTTGCTTCTGTCTTTCTCATTTCTGTTTTCACTAACCTCACACACACAAATGCTATTTTTAACTTCCAAAATAAGTTAATAGGGATTTTTTTCCTATTGGCTAAAAACTGTGGTGAAATTACTTCATATATTGACCAGAGCTTGACTCCAAAGACGTTGAAATATTTGTGTGAGGATTGTGTATTGGGACCCGGCAGAGTGCTGTACAGGTTGATACAAGTGATACAGGTTGCCACAATTCTGAAAATGTTGGGAACTTTTGACTGGCTCAAGCATGCCCCAATGCACAAAGCACCTCTTATCCCCAGCCCCAAGTGGGGGGGGTATACTAGTGAAGGCCATGAGTTTTTTTAGCTCATTACAATCTGTAGATTCACAGACATTTTCCAGCAGACATGCAATCCCCTTCAGAAATGGCATATGCATAGATGGCTGTGCAGATTGAATGAACTTGCTTTGCTTCATCAGTTTTAACATACTTCTTAGAAACCCTTGACTCCCGGGCTTAAAAAAGACAGATTTCAGTTGCCTGCAGCTTTTCAGCTTTTAAATAGCTCTTCTTTGCCTCACTGGCCATGTTCATCATGAGGAAATGTGATTTGTACTTAGATAGAAAAAAGTTTCTTTGTTTATCCTCCAATTTCAGTTGACAGGGACATACATACTGCACCACAGGGCCTACTGGGGGTGTTGTATTAGCCCCAGATGGTTGGTCCTGACAGAGACAGCTTTGGGCGTGAGAGGTGTCCAGCAGGCACAGCTATGTCTAATCTGTGGGACTTGAAGCTGCCCTGTGTGGCTGGACCATTTGCCCCCAGCAGCCATGAGGTGACATGGGTCACCCTATGACAGCCTGGTTTCCTGAAGGCTGTGACATGTACAAGGCAGGGGAAGGTCAGGAAGCAGCTTTGGGAAGGTGGCCTTCAGAGCCACTCCCTTTGTGTGTTGATGGAGAGGATTGTTTTTGGACAGGTAGACCTTGACATCAGGTCTGTGTCCATGCCCTTGGCAAAACCACCCAGGCTGCTGGCCTCAGGGCAGTCCGTGGGTCTGTGCTTGCAATGGCACGGAGGCTGCTGGCCTCTAGACTGATCTCCTTGTACTGCCAGGAGTGTGAGGCCAAGGCTGGGAGCAACCATGAATAATCCTTTTGTCCCCTTTTCCCCCTTTTCCCCCTCCCCTTCCTTGCACCAGCACATATATATCCTCAGATGGCCAAGGACAAGGGTATAAATTTGCTTCTCCTTAGTCAAAACTTCCACTAATTTGATCATGGTTTTGCCAAGGAAGGAGTAAATATGGAGCAGAGGCTTTGGGGATTTGAGCTATAAAAGTGAGAGCTGGAGAAACTGAGACTGAAGCAAATTTTTAAAGCAAGCAGTCAGATCCAGGCATCCTGATTCTCTTCTAAATGTAATTCTGGCCAAGCCTCTATCCCCAGCCTCAACACCTACTCCTGCACAGAGCACAGATTATCAATTTCCAGTGGGGCACCACAGGGCTGGGATGCTCACAACATCCTGAGTTTCCTGAGGGTCAACTCAGCTCCAGGTCAGGCCAAGCCACAAGGTTTGAGAGCCAACTTTCTACTTCTCACCCTGTACATCAGTGCTGTGCACAGCCCTTGGTACCAAACCTCTGCAACACACTTATCAAGCATACTCATACTAAGACAAGCAGGAAATTTCACACTTCTGAATGCAAAATAGGTCACCCCATACAATTCCCCCATTTGTGCAGGTGTATTTAGTCTTGGTGCCAGCATACACATATTTCAAGGTACAACATATATCCCTATCTTGTGAAAATTCAAACACTTCTTGTTTGCTGCCTTAAAACTTGAGGCAGCAAAAACTTACCTTTTCTTTGTAAGCTTTTATGTTGACTCTAGGAGCAGCTTAAATACCCAAAGTGCAGGGTTAAAACCAGCTGAGTGATCCCCCATGCAATCTTAAAAACGAATTTCCTGTCCCCTTAGGTGTGGGGAAGTCCTTTCCTTGCAGCTGGGCCAATGAATTGGGCACCTTCTTTCTTTCGTTTTCCCATTAGCCAGAATGTAATGAGGCAGCACAGACATCAAGCATGATTTAAATCACCACTTCTACTTGATATGCATATCTGTGTAAGGCATGGGATTTTTTTTCCTTGCTCTCTTTTCTGTTTCAGTTTATCTCCTTCACTCACAAATTTGCTGATGAATGCAATGGCTTCAGACTGGAAAGGGCTGAAGCTAATTTTCTTATTCTGTTTGAATAAATGGCTGTTGACTTACAGGAGTAGGTTAGCTTTCTCATGTGGTTGTAGTCTCCTTAAGTCCCAGCCACAGAGCTCCTAATGCCTGTTGCATAAGAAGCCCATCTTTCACACGTGTCTGTAGTAATGGCCAGTCTTCGCGAACGAAGAACCGGGGAAGGTCTTTACACCTTCCAGCCTGCGCATTGGATATTTTTAGGTGAGACACAGTGTGCGCGGAACTGAGCCCACCCTTTAATCCTAAGGTTCATCTGCCGGGGCCAAGCGAG
>JAWMRA010000041.1:32460207-32497785 GCA_035584735.1 Pseudotriccus pelzelni
AAGAAAAGAAAAGAAAAGAAAAGAAAAGAAAAGAAAAGAAAAGAAAAGAAAAGAAAAGAAAAGAAAAGAAAAGAAAACCTGCGGTTAAATTCTTCATATTTTCATCTTGTTCTGAGTAATGGCTTCATAGGAGAAGTTCTTGTTGGCAAGATAATATATTGTACTTAGCATTTTTATTACAATCTTCCTGTTTTCTCCCTTTGTCTGAACATTCTGAAAACAAAGTATGTCACCACCATTCCTTGTGGTCTTTTGAAGAGTATCAACGGCTCCGTGATGACATGGGGAAACATGGTGCCATTCAGATTTGTCTCAAGTCTTTTTCCAATTAGTGAAACCGAACTGTGTGAAAGCTTTCTCTGTGTGCTTCATCAAAAGCACTCTGCAAAACAGTAGCAACAAAGTACATTAGCCCCATTAGCATCAGAAAAATAGGTCCACTGAAAATCACAAAACTGGGATAAGCATAAAGGCAGGCTTGTTTTTCTGAAGTCATGCACAGGGAGAGCCCTAAGTCACAGTTGATAAGGTGTTTAATAGTGTCAGGCAATTAGCATTTGGTTCCTGTTGCAGACAGCACCGGAGACATGGCAATCCTGCAACCAGATAAATTTGATCCACTTGTTGTTCAGTGTCTAGTCTCCTTCTTTTTAATCAGCCATGGTTCAACTGATTCCATTTTTGCACTTTCAAAATCTCTGCTTTAGGATTTTTCATTTCAGTCAGTGATCACTTGGTAAGAATGGCACAGGATTAAAGAATTAGACCCACACAATACCGAATCATGTAGATAGCCCCTGGCTTTTGTGCAGCCACTTGTTATGTCTAAAAGGGTCTGCAACGTAACAGGTGGGAGAAAGGAAACAGCCTTCACCTGATCTGTTCATTGCCCAGAAAACAACTGGTTTTACACTTTGCTTATATAACCCCTGCTTTCCTGCCTCAGCAAAGGACCCTGACAAGGAAACAAGACAAATAAGATGCCAGTTGGCAGCCCTTTGACCCCTAGGGCTAATTGCGCTGGAGTCAGAGACTGGCCTCTCTGGCCTCTCCCATTCTTTTGCACAAGCAGCTCATGGAAAATCCACAGGACAGGGAGAGGAGCAGAACCACAAACAAAGCACAAGAAACCATCCCAACATATGGGCAGGTGCGACCTGCACCCACCCCAGGGGCCCAGCAAGACCAGGTTGCTTCTCTGCCACATGCAGGAACCGGTCCACAAGATGTGGAGCAGCCCAAGCTCCCTATACAATAGCCCCCTTTGGCCAGCAATGCCTAGATCACACTAGAGAGGAGCCAGGGCCCGCTGGTCTGCCCAGCATCAGCCACACAATGTGCCTAGGAGGGAATGGAGGTCTGCAGACCTGGAGCTGGTGAGATCAGGTTGGTTCTGTGCTTGTCCACCTCTGTCCATCCTCCCTCCCTCCGTCCCTCCACCCACACTGGAGCTCAGAGCATCTCTCCACAGGCACCATACTCAGAAACACAGAAAGAAGGGACAAGGAGTCCTTGAGCAGGACAAGAAAGGTGGCTGGTATCTTTTGAAAAAAGTGTTGAGAACCAGCCAGCCGGGCTGTTGGAGGAGCAGCAGGAGCTTAACCTCATGCCAACACACAAAGTTTATTTGTTATTTTTATTTCACACTAAGGGAGTTCCTTCCTGTTGAGGCATTTCTTTCCTAGGGAATAAAGGAGGCAGTGCTTGTCATATGAAGAGATGCTGAATGCAATTTTGTTTAAGAAAAACTAGCAAACGACCAGACCTTCAGAACCATTGGAAGGGTACATTAATCTAATCCACTGAGGAGAGCTAAGAGTGAGCCATGAGGGAACTGTTCCTGTCGTAATACTCAGTACAAAAAACCACATACATTTTTATACATAGCTACATATATGTACATGTACATACAAAACAATGCGTACATGTGTGTGTGTGGCCGTGTGTGTTGGTTAATTTTAGTCTCTTATCAAAATCAACATACAAAAAAGCTGAGTAAACCCTTTCCTTGGAAGGGAATACAATAGAAATGTGAAGGCCACAAACTGGACTTGAGCAAAACATGGTTCGGTGTTCTGTTTGAATGAGATACTTTATTCTACACAGAAAAGGATTCCAGTCACAGTCTTAGATTAACACAGTAACTGGGTAAGGCCATATCTACATGAACAACTAGACTGAGCATTGCTAGAGACCAGTTTGATTGTAGACCCCAAGAGCTGCAGAAGCAGCAGTACATGGTGTATAAGAGAACAGACAGAAAATCCAGAGAAATGCGTGCAGAAAAGCAACACAACATGGTCACTCAAGAGGTAGTCCAGTCTGTCGCTGTCTGTAGGCGAAATTCTGTGGACAATACAAATTAATACGTGGGCCTTTTTTGAAAGGTGAGCTGACAGATGCATCTGTGGTCTCATCACAATGAATCCTAGAGGCAGCGGGTGTGTGTTGGTGTGATAGCTCATCCATCTCCCCAGCCTCTGCTTACCTCTTGGAGGCCTTCCTGAAGGAGGATGAATTATAGGTGGGAGTGAAAAATTACAGGATCTGGCTGTTCTGGTGGGCTGGATCTGGCCTTTGGGTCTCCATTTTTCTACCTATAAGATCCTTTAGGTCCATGCAAACTCTATAACACTCTGACAATTCAGTAAAGCGCCCAACATGAGATAAATCTAGCAGAATGCCTCCGGGAGAGATTGCTGTGACAGATGAAAGGGTCTGAAGAGGCCATAAACCTCATTACCATCACCTAGCACTGCTCAAAGGAAGTGGAGACAACAAGAGAGTATAAAAATCTTGTCTGGGTACATTAATGCTCACACCATACGTACTCATGGTACCAGCATCTCAGGAACAGTGTTAGTTTGAAACAAACTTTTAATAAAGGATTTTTTTTTTTTTTTTTAATACTGTGAAAGAAAAAGCTGTTGTCATGTCAGGAGCAAGTGGCTGGATTACAGTCACTTAGCTTACTCCGTAGGGGATTTCTATAATGCTATAAAGTGCCTGCTTTCACCTTGTGCAACATCAGGCATCAGATTAAAACATGGTGCTGTAATTTACCTGGCTGGAATATCTGTTGAGAGCAAGGGGCAAGTTTGTTGCAGAGAAAACGACTAACAAAAGGCTGTGAGGAGTCCATGGCAGGTACCTTTACATCCTTTACTCTGCACCTTGACTTCCCGTCTGAAAACCAACTTTTTTGTTCTTGTGGCATGTAAATGATATCCCCTTATGGACCTGCATGCTTTCCTTCCTTGCCAGCATGATAACTTCTATTTTTCGTGTGTAACTTAGTCATGCTGCCCCTGGCCTGGGAAGCCTGGCTGGTTATTTCGTAGCCACCAAGGATGTGTGAAATTAAAAAATGTGCCTGAAAAAGTTTCAGAAACATCCCCTGTGTGCCCAGCTGCAGACTGCAGGGAACCCAAAGTGCTTTTGGTAGCAAAAAGCTTTTAAAAAGCATTTATTACCCTTCCATGGGTTTACTCTCTGTAGCATACAAGTTACGAGGAAGATACGGGCTTCCATGAGCTATAGCTCACACATGCATCATGCATATGCACACAAATAGTGATAAAAATGGTACATGTAAATCTAGCACACTTCTTTGAGACCGAGAAGTATATAATGGTCGTGATCAGCCATAAAACTAAGTATATGTTTCAATTTTTAATTCATTCCAACTCAAAAGGCAGCAAAGGAATAATTATGTAATCTACAAGGTTCCAGATTCTTATATTTGGGGATAAGTACTTGTGTAAGCTTCACAGCAAGTCCCCTCACTTTTTGTGTGCCTGTTTTCTCCCACAGCCTTTGACTTAATTGTAAAACACAAGTTTTTCCCAGCAGAGGTTCTGTGCTCCCACTGTACTGTACAGTTCTGAGTGACCTGGTTGGCATTTTGTGATACAGAATAATTTCACCCAGAGTAGCTCAGCAGGGTGTCTGTTCACAAACATCTGTGTAGTTTACATAGGTAGAAATTTGACACATGAAAACAAAAAGTTCAGGATGACATTACTTCTCAGTGCAAAAATGAAATAATTCATCTTCATTCCAATCCCTTCATATGAAAGGGTTGCACTTAGCGCAACAGGAGCTGACGAGTTTGGCAAAGAGTCATCCAGGTTGTGAAATACAGAGACAACCCCACGGAAGCATCAGTATCAAGAACTCATTAGAGACAGAAAAGGTGATGGGGGAGTGTAAAGAGAAGGCAGCCACAGCTGCGAAGATTTCAGCAGCCTCTCAACACCTTCCATCTGTAAGGAAAGCTGCTGCTCTTTGGGAACACACCTGGTGCCATGGAAATTATGCCAGCTTAACTCTACCATCTCCAGAACAGTCCACCAGTGAAAGGGTACAGAGAGAGCATGTCAAAAAAGCTTTTGTCAGCTGTGCATTATGCTGCTTAGAAGATGCGTCTTACTATCCAGGCATCCGCAACATTAAAAAAAGTAATCTAGGGAAGCAATAAATTCACAATATCCCCCAAAAGCCTAGGGTTTAACAAATCTATGGTCTAGTTCTCCTCTTTTAATGCTTCCTGTGTGGCTGCAGTGAGACTCCCAAGCACAGCCTACATCAGGTAGACATCAAATACAAAGCAACATAAAAGACAAAGCCATTACGTAGTTGAAAACGCCCTTTAACTTACTCTCAAAGCACTCAAAGCCACCTGCTTTCTCACTTGCGTTGTTGCATTCATGTTACAGGAAGAATTTGAACTCATGTAGAGTCTGATCCTGAAATCTCATACAGGAAGCTTAGCTGCTCAGCCCTGTCCAGTGCTGCATCTCCACAGAGAAATGTCATTTGGGAGCCTCTTGCAAAATGTTGGTTCACCTTCTGTTTCTTCTGATGGAAAAGGGGCGATATGCCTTAGGTCAGCTTTTACTGTCAGTCACTCCTGTCACACTGAGGCCTGAAGTACAGCCCTCTTCAGAGGAGTGACAAAAATAACACTTTGCAGGAAAAATAACACTTCTTTCCTCAGGAACTCTGTTCCCTATTAGGCACTATTTTATGAATTGGGTTAAATCTTATTGCAATATTGCCTTTCTTCTCAGAAAGTTGTGGGAAGTCATTTGGGTCCTTTACATATTCAGCTGACTGAAGATATAGGAGCTGCTCTGCAACACAGGCATGAATCCAAGCTCAGACAGACCACAGTCTGAGCCCTGTGACCCAGAAGGAAACCCCAGGCACTGAGATAGCAAACATAAAGTCTAAAGCCTTTCCATAGCTGATATTCATAGAATCATCAGTATTTTGGGTTGAAAGGGACCTTAAAGGTCATTTAGTTCCAATCCCCCCCTGCCATGGGCAGCAATGCCACCCACTAGACCAGCTTGCACAGAGCCCATCCAACCTGGCCTTGAATACCTGCAGGGATGGAGCATCCACAATTTCTCTGGGCAATCTGTTCTTGTGCCTCACCACCCCCACAGCGAAGAATTTTTCCTAGCATGATGCCTGGTTCTGAGCGCACACACCAGGGTCTGGCTGCAACCATGGCATTTACAGGCAGACCTTCACCTTTTGTATGAGCAAGAATGCCTGCACAGTGCCTAACTCCAGCCACAAATCCCTGCAGGGCTCAGCTGGTGTAGCAGCTCGGGTGATGAGGAGGTAACACTGCAGGGTCAGACCTGTCACATGTAGGCACTGCCCCTCATGCTGCAGGGCATGGGAGAGGGGGCTGGGGCTTGTTCCATGTGCAGGTCCCTGGGTGATGCTGGCCTTGCAGCAGAGCTCTGCAACCACAGGAGGACAATTCTTTACATCTGCCTAACTCCATGAAACATATTGGAGTTTTCATAGGTGTAACTGAGGCACAGCTTGGTCCTCATAATCTTTATTACTGATGATGACGATGATGATGTGTGAGAAGGAAATAGTGCAAGCTTGACTTCACATCCCAGGGGGGAATTTGCCGAGCTGGCAGACATAAAACCCTTCAGCTTTTCACTTTTGAACTGAGCAAGTTTGTTCTGGGAATCATTAATACATAATGCCATTTTGAAGCTGTTTTTTGGAGTAGAATTGCACACTCGACTATACAAATCCTTCTGTCATCCCCACAAAATTCTGCAACAGGGCCGGGACTGAAAGAAGTCAATTGTATTTCAGAAATTACAGGCAGCCAGATTAAACAAAGTAAAGTATCTGCTCTTTGGTGTTTTCAATTCATAACCTGATTCCACTCTCTTAGAATTCATTAGGTGACCTAGATCCTGAGAACCCATTCCTGAGTTCATTCATGCTGAATGCTTCCTGAAGTGCTGCAGGCTTTTGACTTTATGTAATAGGATCTGAAAGAGGTCAGCTCTGGCCAGCAACTGTCCCTTACATCTCTTCAAAACATCATGAGTTTGTTCCCTTTCCTAGAGGTGATGTAGTGACAGCCCTAATGATTCTAAAGGAAAAGTGAAAATACCAGACTTGAAGTTAAAACTGAAAGAATTCATGACCACTTGCATAAACCCACAGCTATCTCACGCTCCAAGTAAGTGCTGAACATGAATTGGCAAAAGACTGTAATCTCAGCCAGGTGTAACAATTTAGATACCAGTCTCAAGGCTTTTACTGATGTGCTTAATCTTAGCACATCTTTACTGTCCAAGATTTTCCCGTCCTCTTCCATCACACTTTCTTTCCAGATGAGGACTTAATAGCAGATAGGAGAAGACCACAACTCATCCAAATACATCATTCAAATTGGAATTTCGCACAGCATTTGTATTTTTTGCACATGAACTCTACAAGCACTGAAGGGCTTTGATGTGCTTGGAGCGCAAGCTCTCCATTCTTGTGCTTACTCTCCTTCATTACAGCTCTGCAGACACATCCGCTCGGCTCACAGAAAGGAAATCACATGACATTTTAATTTACTGAGGTTATTGTACTCACTCAGTACTCAGTCTAAAATTACATAGAGGGAAAGAGCCTGAGCTGATACTTTTGCTACAGAAGAATGGTTAAAATAACAAAATGTTGGGAAATGCAAAAGTAAGGTTCTTACAGCAAACCGTAATTTAGCTGCATATCCTCTGTATTTTGGAGTCTCAGCTGAAAAAATGTCAATAATTAATACTTTCAGCATTTAAATAATGAAAGCAGGATTGGAAATTTGTCCCTATGTGGGTATTCTCGTTGAAAGTGTAAAGCCAGTGTGGGTGCATATGAGTTTTGCCAATGCCACCTGCACTTCCCCTCCCTCGCAGCTGAGAAGCAAAGACTGCCAAAGCCCTAGTGCCTGGTCACCACGTGGGGCATAGCACTTTCATTTACTCTATTGTTTTCAAGTGGAAGCTTGCCTTGGTTACTGTGGGTCTGGCCTTCATCTATAACCCATTCTCAGAAGGAATGTAAGTGTGTGTCTCTCTTCGAGCCCATGAGCAGTCCTGCAGCACTCTCTTGTTGCTGAATCATAACTTTCCTGAAAGCTGAGAGATCACATCTACCAGCACCATGCATCTGGATGCTGTCACTTGTTCTACCTGTATGGTTTGATGAAGAAGAATGTTCTGTAAAGAAACTGATTGCAGTCAGATCACAAAAAGAAGTTCAATATTAATATTTCAGCTGGTTTTGCTGCAGCAGTGCTCAGAAGAGCACTTTCCATGGGAAAAGCAGTGCTTCTTTTTCTCTATGTTCCCATAAGTAAAAAAGAGCTGAACAGATCATTCCCCAATTTCAAAATTAATTGCAGTGATTGAGAATGAACAGTTTCAGCCCCAAATGGATTTTTCAGAAGTTTACAAGACTGTGGAACAATGGAGTCATGATGGAAAATGTTTATGAATTTCAACTGAAGTGGCCCCTGCTATAACACTTTGTGAGGCATTATACTTTGAAAGATCAAAGAGCAAAATAGAGCTGAAAATATATTACTGTCTTGTAAAATGGGCTTGTAAGACTTAAACCCAAACATTTAATGTTGATCTCCAGGAAAAGACAGACAAAAATAAAGGCAACACAGAAAATATAATTAAGATAATAAATGAAAGACCTTTCTTTTAATCATTTCTATAACTACCTTAAATATCTGCTGGAAATGATTATATCAGCACTGGCTGCACTATATTAAAATAATGAAGAGTGAAGTTTTCACTGTGTTCCCATTTAATCATCACCTCACAACTTCACATTTTAATGTCTGACCTTAGGATATCCTCTTCCACTATCACATTAAGAATGTTGAAAGGAAACAGGAAGGGCCACAAGGGCTGTAGTTTCCTCAAAAGAAGAGTGGCTATCAGCCTAATGGATTCTGAATTTCTCAGACAAAGAGCAGCAGTGACTCAGCCCACAGTCAGTTATCAAATCTTCACACAATACAAACTGTTCCTCTAATTTACAGAGTTGCCCTCAATGAGGGGACTACCTTTTTTGCATTATGTTACTGGACAGAAAAAGATTCAGCTGCATGGTGGGACCAAGTCTAAAAATAACCTGACGAAATGCAGAAGACAAGACAACACAAAACAGTAACAAATTAGGAAAGAAGACCTGCCAGAACATCAGGAACTGTATTTGATCCATTGTGTCTCCTCCGTAGTTCAAACCCTAGAATTGAAGTAAACTCCTGAAGTCATTAGGAAAGCATATGGCAGATTTCTGAATGTCATTTTTTGTAGGGAGAAGCTCAACATTGCTGACTCAAGTACGGGTGAAAAGTGAGGGACTAACTCCTCTTCTGTAATGAAACTCGTAACATTTCCAGAGGGGCAGGGGGAAAAGAATTATAATGTATTATAATGAGTTATTAATCATAGAATTCTTTCAGCAAGTAGACTGACATTAAAACTGCATATTCATGTAGGGGGTGAACAGGTAGAGGAGGAGGGACTTCCATCATCATACATATCATAAAGGGCCAAATGGCTGCAAATTCTTGGATATTGTCTTAAAGTAGTTCCAAATGTGAGAACTGTGTTTATTTCATGCAAACCTACATGGATCCTACTATCTCTTATTACCTAGAGGAAATCACTTTAACTTGGTTTTCTCAACAAGAAATAGAGGATCCATCCTGGAAAAAAATATGTAAGGAGTAATTTTGCTTTCAACAGCCTCTAAGTTTGGCTGCTTATGGAAAGTGCAGTGTAAATGAAGCTAGTTGGGCATATTTTTGCAAGCAGGAGGAGCCACAGTGTGAACTATGGATCACAATGCTCAAGTCCTGTAATTTTTAAATTGACTTTTCTTTCATAATATCAGGATGTTTGTACTGCATTCATGGTACTCCCTCTGGTGTATAACTTAACACATGAAATTTCTTGCCTTATTCTTTACCAAAGAGCCTGTGTAGCCTCGCGCACAGAGAAGCTGCTCTCATGACAGTGCTGAAGATGTTTCTATTACATTATTATCTGGGTCAGATCATGGCCATGGTAGGGCTGGGAACTAGAGAAACATCTGTATGACATGTGTCCATTAGTCCAAAGTAGCAAGGGTCACTTCAGGGTTGGCTCTGTGGCCTCTTCAGCAAAGACAGCAAGCATCCCTAGTCCCTCTCCTCTTAACAGGACCCCTCTCTGAAAGACCTAACAAAACTTAGCCTTGAAATCAGGATATTAAGGAACTAATCTCCTCTAACACATCCTTTCTTCATGAAGTTCTTCTCTCTATCCATCTTATACTCAGTTCCCTAGAAAAAGTAGGGAAAACACCATAAAAATCTCCATCTTGTTCAGCCCCAACCATGAATGATGAAAATCATATGGAAAGAAAATATAAGTGTATTGATGGTGAATGTTGGAAGACACATGGCCATGTAATAAAAAACCTTTGTTGTGGTAGGGTAAAGGTATGGATGAGTGGGTAGCTTGCTTTTGTTATTTCTTGATGGGCAGGTGGCTCAATATCCAGTTATTCATTCTCTTTTCTTTATTCTTTTCTCTTCCCTTCCCTTCCTTTTTCTCTTCTTTTCCTTCCTTTTTTTTTTTTTTTCCCCCTGGGAGGGGATGGTATGGATTTTCTTAGGCATGCATAAGAAAATTAACCAAGCAAGGGATTCTTTTTTTTTCTGTATAGCAGTTCAGTGCTTCAATCTGCACAATTTCCATGCTCAGTATGGCAGGGTTCCTGTAAAAAAATGTCTGAAAACAAAGTATCAGAGAGAAGAAGGTCTCCTTTTGACACTCTTTCCTTCAATTCAGTCTTTCATCAAGCCATGTTCTTTGCATATTATACAGAAGGAGGGTAGGAGGGGAAGTACAGGGTTATTTTTAAAAGCATCCACTAATTAAAAATGAGAGTCCATTTTCTTCTGCTTACTCTGGCATTTGACTATAAGTAAACTAACAGTAGAGCAACTACTGGATCGAAATTTTTCTTCGGTTCACATGCTGACATGGAATATCAGAAAACTAATATTATTTATACATTGTATTATGTAAAAGAGTGACCTCCTTTTCCCTTCTTCTATATTACATACTGTAGATGCTCATAACAAAGGACTTGTTGCAGGGACTGAAGGGTGTGTGAAGACATTAGGTTTATTTTTATTTTGCCGATAAGCATTTGGTATTAAAGCATTTTTTATCTCAGTAGTTCTAGCTGACTAGAAGCTGGCTACTTCAGCTCTCTTTTTCATCAAGGGTACCTTTAAGGAGTGATTCATTTCCTCTACCTTTGTGATAGGCTTTCCTTTAGTAGTGCCCCATCTCTTGCCATTGACTACAGATGGTCTGAACTTGGGTACCTAATTTTTTTTGATGGCAAAAGTGAATTGAGCCTTAATCCCCTGAGTCTTTCCCAGTTTCAATGCCTAAACCATAAAAAAATCTCCTTAATTCTACGTCAATAGTCCATTATGTGACAACATATACTGTGCACCCTCAAATGTATTGGACTGAACTCTGTCAGCAAAAAATTGATCTTCGCCGAGGACCTAAGCTACAGCCCAAGAATCCCAGCCTCAAAAGGGATCTGAGACTCCCACGGAGGATGACATCTGAGTCCTACCACTCAGGGCAAATTAGAAGTTCTACTTCCTAAGAGGCAACTGTTATTAATTTTAAAAAATCAAGACATGAGTTTTTATAGAGTCTCAAACATACTGTTTCATTCCCAATTTTCTCAAAAGGCCTATCCAATTTTGCTTGAAGTAGTTCAGTCCAACACTGGAAACACGCATTCCAAAAAGGTGATGTTTTAACATAGTTCTAAGTATCTGAAAATGAGCTTTCAGGATGAAAGCACGTGTAACTTCATCTGGGGGAACCAGCATGCAGTCTTGTAGAAAAAACGAACTGTATGATATTTTATGCTAGACTTTTAATGGCTCTGTATGTATTCCCACTTGCCTGATATAAATGCAACACAAATACCATACACTTTGCTTTTGGCTGTAAGAGATTACCATGAAGGGAAAGCTCATTCATAATTTCACTTTATTTTAGTACTTCCTAAGTTTGAAGTCATTCTCAATTCATTAAAAGGAAAACATTTGCTTCAGATTTATGATCCCCATGCCCTTTCTCTCATTCACAGAAGTATTCACATTAAAATCATGCGCACCCTGTCGTTACATGACTGACATTCTTTTAACAGGGTGGTAATGTCCCGGCGAGGCCTGCTGCTGAGCATAATGGCAAAATTTCCAGAAAGGGCACGAGAATAGCACTGTTAGAGAGAGGTGATGTTGCTGAGAAAGGATGAGTGCCTAAAGTCTCAGCAGAGAAGCTTTTAAATTCCATTCTGAACCCTAGCCACTGTGCCCCTTGGTGATGACCTTGCCCCTGTCATTTACCTTCTAAAATGTTGGTTATTTTTGACCAGTCTCTTTTGGTAGCATGGGGTGCCCCAATATGATGAGATTGGGTATTTTCACCACTAAATTAGATTTTCTGTGGTTTTTGGGACAGAGATCAACTATTTAGTTCCACTGAGTAAGGTCTGGTCCCCACCTTGAGCTCTAATGGCCTGCAGCTACATAATGAAGTACTACATAGTACCTACAGCACTAGCAGGACTCCAACAGCTCTTATCACTGACAAGACTGTAGCTGTTTGCAACGGTAGGAAAATGTTGCAAATGTTTCCTACTCCAAACAACATAACTCCATTTTGCCTCCTATAAAATAATGCTCACTCTTTCACAGAGGCATTTGGAGGATCATCAGTTGGTGTCTCTTCATTACTTTGCAAATGTAACACACTATGTAAGTGTTATTATTGAGGGCTGACATCTGTGAACTACAGCATGTATTTTGAATTCTAATTTTAAACCAAGGAAAATCAAGTAAGCAAGAACTGACCATGTGTTAAAAACACTCGAAAACCTCTTTCTTGTAACTGTTTATCTACATTTTTAAAACTCTGTTTACATTGTAGTAACAGCTGTGTTTAAAGGGGCCATGACAGAGCAGACTAATTTGTAAAGCTAAACTTTATTTTGAAGGAAAAAAAGCTAATGTTTGAAAAAACACTTCAAAAGAAGACAAAAATGATTAAAATAGACATAACCATTTTTTAAAACCACGACTTTCTCAAGAAAAACCAGGGTAATGTAAACTGGCCTATGCATAGTCCCAGCAGCTGTTCTATGTAGCTGTTACACAAACCCCTGGTTTCAGGGAGGGATAAAATTAAGACAAAACAGGTCATTCTTGATGAAGGAGCTAAACCAAATGCACATACACTGGTGAAACTTGCCCCAACCTGTCAGAAGAAAGCAAGCCAACCTCTTCTTGACCTACCTGCCTTCAACTGCATTTTAGCCATGTGTCTCGTGTTTATTGTGTTTGGCTTTGTCCACACCTTCAGCAAACCCAGAGCCAGCACTGGCTGAGTTTAAATCAAATTATTCAATTTCCTACTGTAGTCAAAGGCTTTCTTAGGGGTTTTATAGAATTTCATTATAGGATTTTGAAAAGCTACTGAGGTAAATGAGATCTCTATATGTCATGGGGACTACCGGGAGATACTTTCTGTCTAGTCCAGGCAGCTGGAAATGTTTCAATCACCTGTATTGTCATCATCTTATTTCTAACAAAAAAATGCTTTGTAAAGAGGAAGATGTTGTCACATGCCCAAGAACTAAGCATACAACATTGAACCTATATTTAAAATGTCATTTGATTCCACATTCATAGAATGTGCTCTGTTCACTTGATTCATGTGAGGTTTTGTAAGCTGTATTATCTTCATAGAACACAGCTGAACTGAGTGAGTTAGGGTGGTGATGTGGTGGTGAGATGACTCAAAGGGGTCTTAAGTCAACCTTAAAGTCTTCTGAAAATCAGAAGTAAGAGCTGGAAGCGGAGAACAAAGTGCACAACAAACCAATGGGAGCAGAAAAAAGAGGGTTAATGCTAACCTGCTCCACTGAGGAGAGCAGGTTAATTTGCTTCTGTATCCAAATAAAGACAGTAACTGCGATAACCCAGCTGGACAGGACAGACACAAATGTCCAAATGCTCACGGTCTCACTCAGCTCACCATATTTTGGTCTTGCTCTTAGGCTTTTGTCAGCTCCCATTTAAGGGGAACCGATGTCTCCCAAATGCCACAGGTCTGGGATAGCATTTACTCCAGATAGCAGTCGGCAGATCCAGTGCAGACTTCTGACCTTCAGATTTATCAAAGCCAGGAGACAGGGAAGTGCAGTCACAGTCACAACAGCAGCCCCTGTTCAAGGTGCTTGTGGCAGAAAAAACAGTTACATCCTTCTCTCAGCCTCAGCTCTGGAGATGGTTGATGCTCAGTTCTTGCCATTGCAGAACCCTCAGCAGACTCTCTAGCCTGTCCTGACCAGTGACCACAGATGTCTAACATGCAATTGCATTGCCAGTTTGGCCTACCTCCCTATCAGCTTTCCATAGCTGGAAGGTAGGTAATTGTCCTGATAGAGAAGTTTTCAAATGGTTTTGACAATTCAAACCCAAATGCAATGGGAGTGACAAGGAAGTCCATTTTTCATTTGTTTTAGTTTCCAAACATGCTCATTTCTTGAGTTTTAATCTTATTAACAAAGAAGTCAGCATTCAGATGTCAGTGCTTGCCTTAAAACTCTTCCCTCAGAGCTCTCTGTTCATGTTCCCAGCACGTTCAATGGCTCCTTAACCTTCTCTATCATGGGACTGCAGCTAAACTGCAGCGGATTACCTTTCATTGTGAACAGAACTTGCTGAATGGAAATATAGCTCATCTGATAATGCAGCTGTTAAATACTCCAGTAGGCACAAACGCATGCAAAGGTATGACCTAGTAGTGTCCTCTGCTCACTTGGATGCAAAAACAAGGCTGCCTGGCTACTCCACTTTCCCTTCTTGAGTACATGATGATTAAAAGGCATGTTATAGGCTTTCATCCCTGAAAACTACAGCAAACTATGGCATTATAATGTATTGGAAAATGGCAATTGGAACAAATTTTCATTGTCAAATCAATACAGAGGAGCACAGTGTAAGCATAAGGGCTGTATCTGCAGGCAGGTACTATTTTGTTCTGACACGTTTCTACAACATTTAGCAGCATGAGCTCCACCCCTCTGGGTATCTGGGAAGTCCCACAGTGTAAATAATGCTAACAGGTTATGACCATGTGGAAATGAGAAACATTTTCCCCATCCACAGACTGCTGTAGCTCAGTGTAATCAGCTTCTGAGGGAAACTGTGGCTATTTTTAAGACAAAAAGGTGTTTTTCTTGGTCTTCTTTCCAGCTAAAGATAATGTAATAGAAAATGTGATAGATTATATACTCAGTTAATGGACATCCCATAGCAAAGTTCCCAACAAGTTCAATCTTTGTATAGAATACGAAGGAAAATGTTTTCTAACATTTGTATTTATTTACTGTTGTATTTATTTACTGCTCGATCAAGAAGACAATTGTATTATGAAGTGGTTCTCCAGATTCTTATTTCCCCACAGAATGAAAATGAAACATTTAATTTTATAGTTTATTTTAAATTTAGAATAATTTATAAAAAGAATGCTATATATATACACATACACACACATAACTGAACAGATAACTGGCTATAACTCACTAATTTCAGTATACTAAGGAATTTCATTTACAGCGCCAAATTCTCCTTCTGGCTGCACCAGTAAGATGATATTTATTTCACTGGCTAATGGACTTTCTATATACAAATATATACACAAATGTAACACATTTTTATTTGGGTTATGTGAACCTATATGAATACCTGACTTGCATTATGTCATTTTTTACATGAATTTTTAAGACTGAAAAAAGTCTTCTTGGCATGAGAAGTGATCTCATCTGACTTTAGAACTGACCCCAAATAGGAAATGGAATACTTCTGGCCTCATACTTAATGCAGTGTGTCTCATTTTCCAGGTGCATACATCTGGTCTTTAATGGCCATTTTATCAGGACTGCATCATTTCATCTCAGTCCTTTCACCGCAAATATTTGATTGTAATAAGATCTGACCGTGGGATGTGCCATCTGTAGTATTGAATATTTAGAACGGCTTGGGTTTACTATTTCTATCTTCAAGGGATCCCATGTACTGTTAGGAATGATGATTTTTTCATAGCAAAACATTGCTGACAACATTGTGCAATGAGATTTGCATGACCAAATATCCTGTGAGTAGTCCAGTGGTTAGGATAGGAAACAGAGAGTCAGGATAGCCTGGCTCTGTTCCCACTTCACACACTGACTCACTTCATGACCCTGGGGCAAATCGCTTAGGCTAGAATTTACAAGGGGGCTGAGATGTACTGCTCCCAGGGAAAGCCAAGCAGAGCTGGGTGCCTTTATATTGTTTAGAAAACTTCACGTATCAGATGTTTGGCCTCTTAGTTTGCCCACATTAATACAGGGACAAGGTTTATAAAGCTATTTTGGTCCTCTGGTAGAAATTGTTTATTAAGAAAATGATAATCATGGCACAAATATGCAGTCTTTACCAACACATGCTGTAGACTAATAAATCATTTCCTTTGGTCCTTGAGAAGAGCAGGGTAGTTTGTTTCTCTTTTACTGAGAGGATGAGTTAAAAAGCTTTAGAGATTACCAAACCCATGTTTCCAAATGTTGTTTACCTACAAACCAGCAGCTACAGGGCTTCCACAGCAGCAATTTGGTTCCATGGCAGTTTGTCCATATGGGCTCAAGGAGGCATGACTTCTTCTCTACTCCATCACTAGACTCACTCTAGGATCCAACGCTGTTCTTCCCTACCTCATCAAAATGTGACCAAAACCATATCCGCTCACATCCTCCACTCTCCTCCCTACAAACCACGAGAACACCAAGCTTGGACTTTTGATGTTCATCCAATCAGACATTTCAGTTTGCACCTTTCCATCACCTTCCACCTTGCTCTCTCTTCTCCTACCACCCTGCTCTGCTTTTATGCCCTACCAGGAGATAGAGATGCTGCCACTGGCAGGGCTTTTACAGCAGTCACTAAGGCAATAAGGTATTGTTTATCTGCTGCTGGATGCACAACAACCAGAGTGTGAATACACTTGTGCCAGAACTTAATAAATTTTCTCAACCCACACTGCTGAAAGATGTCTACAGACCTCACTCCAAAGCAGCTTGCACATACATCATCAGCAAACCATGATGTGAGGAGGTCCCTACTAAGCCACTGGGTTTGAATGGGCATACCTCCATACAGGGTTTTTTCCCGCTCTTAAAAAGCAAAGAAAACATAATGATATGGGAGATTTTTACACACAGGGTGAATTTCAAACCAAATTTCAAACCCGTGTTTTGGTTTGGAAACAGAAAAAGAGAAAATGCAACTCTTCAGACCAAAATAAAACGTGTTTTAAAATTTACGTTCAAGGAGAAGTACTGGGTTTGAGATGTTCTCATTTTTTATATATTGCTGATATTTCTAAATTTCTATTGAAAAATGTGAAAATGCTCATCAAGAATGGCCATTGTCTAATTGGAAACTGTGATTATAATGAAATCTTTACATAATTAGCTAGCTTCAATTGAAAATGGATGACTGACTTAGCTGATTTGGCACTGAGCTTGCATCTTGTTTAATTTGGGAATCTAATTTTTGTAAAATAACTAAATTTATAGACGCACAAATCTTCTGTGTAGGCAGTTACTGTAGTTTACACCAGCACAGCGGTAAACAAACAAGCTGGGAGCTTGCCTACCTCCAGCATCTGGTGTTGCTTTAGGTACATCTGTCCTAGTCTTGTGATTCCGAAAAGACAAGGGTCAGTTTTGTCTTCTACCATAGCTGTCAGTTCTGTGCTGATGTGTTGCTACCATCAGGGTCTAAAAGGGCAGTGGACATCATGTTTATGCCCGCAGCAACTTGCTCCCCTGTTTTGGAGTCTTGCCCAGCTCGAAAATAATGTAGAAAGGTGTTGAGATCTTCTCACCACTGGGTGGAAGATTGAGTGCATTTGCTTAAATGATATTGCTCAGCCTTGAGAGACCCATAAAGATAAACAAAAGGGAAACATTAAGGTGAACAGCAAGGAAATTTGGCTCAGCACTGAATGCCCTTCACATGAAGCCAGGCAGGAGTGCAGAAGGGGACGGATAATGAGGTGCAGGGGGTGGAATTTGGCACTCCTTAACTTTTAGCTCACATAGAGTGAATTTCCTTTTATTTCTAGTAGCCTGGGTCATGGAGACTCAGAGGAAACTATCCCATTCTAAATGTTTGATACTGAATGTATTTGGTTGCCTGCTACTTCCAGATGTGAGTGAATCTAGTTTGTATATTTGTCTGATAGCACAATTTGGTCCCAATCTTTGCTCTCATGTACAAACCCAGAGTATAACCCAACCACACCTTTCTGTTGCCCCAACTGCTGACCCACGTGCTGCTGTTATTTATGCCAACACTCGGTATTTCCAAGGGGCTGCTGCTGCACCTGGATCACAGAGATGCCAGACTGCCTTCAGATTCACCCCTTTTATCATGACATCTGCACCGAGATGGCAGCAAGCAACACCCTTCTGCCTCCCAACACCACTCTGACAACTCCTCCACTCAGTCTCCTGCTGCCAGCTAGGTCTGTTTTAGTGCAAGCTTAAGAGTAACAGAGCAATACAAATTTGCCTTACATCAAAGATGATCCGGCCTCATCTCAAGGGTTATTTTTTATCATCTTCACTTTCTCTGTTTACCCTGCCCAGCAGCTTTACTAGGCTCATGAACCCATGACCAAAGAGAAGCTGAACCTCACTCACACCCCCCTTGTCAGCATGCAGCTTGTACCACATGCCATCCAACAGCTCACTCCTTTGACTTTGAAGAAGACCCAGATCAACTAGTACGAGGGAGGCAACTGGGACGATAAATTATTAGCACTGCAGCTGTGAGGCAAAGAAGTCAAGAATACCGTTGCAAGTACAAAGAAAGAAGGGGGAGAGCGGGTGTGCTCCCCGGATAAGATTAGTCCAGAATTTTACAAATTCTACAAATCTCTTGATACAGTGAACTCAACTCCTCTGGCAAAGATTCCATGGAAAGGGAAGTATTCTTTCTCCTGGAATATATATGTATGTATCCATACATGTTTATATATTTGCTTGCTTGCAAATCTACAACAACAACAAAAAGAGTTATCACAAGTTATGACAAGTTATTCTTTGGAGAATAGCTTTAAGACAAGATTTTTGTGACAAAGATAACAGCAAGCAAATCGAGAAATGGGGCAACTTCATTACATTCAAAATTTTGCAAACCCTTCAGTGTGCATGGGGAATTTGTTATGCCCTTGACAACTTTTCACAAATGCTCACACACACACACCCCGATTTTTATCTTGCATTTTATGGGCTTCTGAGTTTGTGTATTTGTTTAAACCTGTTGTGTTTATTAAAGCAAAGAGGTCGTTATGGCTGCTTTTTAATACTTATGTATTATGTAGTTACACGACAAGTAGCTCAGCAGAGCTGGTTCTCTCCATACACCCTTTTTTGTGTGCATTTAATCTGTTTCTGTTCATACACAGAATCCCTGTGTTGCCCAGAGAAACCATGGATGCCCCAGCCCTGGAAGTGTTCAAGGCCAGGTTGGATGGAACTTTGAGCAACCTGGTCTACTGGAAGATGTCTCTGCCCATGGCAGAGGGGGTTGGAATTAGATGATCTTTAAGGCCCCTACCAACTCATAGCACTCACACAATCACAGAATATGCTATATTGATTGGAAGGGACCCACACGGATCATCGAATCCAGCTCCTGGCCCTGTACAAGACCGTTCCCAAGAGTCACACCATGTGCTTGAGAGTATTGTCTAAACGCTTCTTGGACTTGGCAGGCTTGGTGCTCTGTGACTCTAAGATTCGGTATCATGTCCGTACTCCCACTCTCCGGAGCAGACGTTTACTACCAAGTCACTCCTGCCTCACTGCAGTCTGTCTTAAACAAAACCTGGAACTAAGCGGGCAGGACCTGCAGTTTCCAACCTGCGGTGGCGGCTGAATTTGAAGCGCGGTTTTTAAATGAGGTTCTCCGCCGGCGCGGCGGCCCCAGCCCGTGTCCGGCGGGCGGCAGCGGCCGCCAGGGTGACAAGGGCCGGCACACAGTGCCCGGGATGGTGCCGTGCCAGGCAGAGCCCTGCCCAGCGCCCCGGCCCCGGCACACAGTGCCCAGGATGGTGCCGTGCCAGGCAGAGCCCTGCCCAGCGCCCCGGCCCCGGCACACAGTGCCCGGGCGGGTGCCGTGCCAGGCAGAGCCGGCGCCCCGCGCTGCGCTGCCCGTACGCGCTGCCCGCCCCGCCCCGCCAGCGCCGCGCCCGCACCTTGTTCCCAAAGCGACCCCCGCTGCCGCTTCGTGAACTCAGCATCCAGCCCGCGGGGGATGCGGTGTGGGGTCCTCGGGAGGTTCCCAGGGCGTAAACAAGAGCCTGGGAAGCCGTGCGCTGACCTCCCGCTCGCTCCCCGGCCTCCCACGGTAGCCGCCCGTCGCACCCGGGGGTCGAGCCGAGCCACTCAGCACCCCCATCCCCACCCCTGACGGCGAGTTCCAGTTACCAGTCGGTCAGATTGAAATACTTCAATGTTTCTCCCAGATAAAATTAGACACCAGCTTCCCCTTCCCTAAGAAAAGCATTTTTTGAGTCCTATTCCATGTCAGTATGAAGACACTCGCAGCACTGTACAAGGAAGTCCCTATGTATCAGCCCATCAAGTAGTCTAAACAACTACACTGGAAGTTTTCCAGCCTTGCCCGGTCAATGACCACAGGCCTATTTGGAAAGCAATCACTAGCCGTGTAATCCTGCCTCCCTGCTCCTCTAGGAGACATGTATGTGCCAGTGGCCTTGTGACATGCACTGTTGGGAGGTTAAGTGTGTGTTTAATGGGTGGTTATTGCACCCAGAAAACCCATGACACAAGGCAGAGGATCGCGTTTTATGGCTTTGAAGTGTCACAACTATGTCACAGTCCTAGAAAATTTCAACAGCTCTTAATAAATCACACTCAGTCGATTAATCAGTATGAAGCTTATAAGTAAGCAGTTTAATATTGGCATGTATCTCACTTAATAAGATTCTTCTATGTCTTTTTCATGGGCAAACTTCAAACTTTGTTAGATTGCAAAAGAAGAATTACAACAGCAAAGACCTAGGCCTGTCTCAGTTTCCCCATGGATACATAGGGGATAAATACTCTGAAATACTCCTCTTCCTAACAGATTTATGTTGAGGCAAAATGTATGAATTTGGAAAGTACATTTGTATTTTCAGAAAGTGGTAAAAAAGTATGATGCAACATATTAAAAAAAAATCGTCTGTAAAACAATATACTTGATGTACCTCATCTAATTTAAGCTGACAAATATGTCATTATATTTAATCAGCATGTATCAGCTATTCTGAAATGTAAAGTGGCATAACTTTTTCCTAACTGATATCATACAGATAATGGAAGTAATAACACAATTAGATTCCTTGGCTTTACAAGGCATTTAATGGTGATAAAAACAAAGAAATAATAAAGTTTTGGAGTGGAGCTATAAAGTGGCTGTTTGGTCTGTTCATAGCAAACCTTCAATTTTTGGAATCTATACTGCATATACATTATAGCCTTATTGATTATTTGTGTCCAGGTATTTAGACTTGAAAATTAGAGTAAGAGCGTCTTGTGCTCTTTTTTGGTTTTCCTGCAGGATAAATGAAGGTGTGTTTGAAACTGCGTGTGCAGGTGCAAACACATGTGCACACATATGTGAGCCAGCAACCCTGAAGTGGTACCTGAAGCTTCCAGTGAGGAAGATAAGTTCCATCAAATGTAAACTCCAGGACGAGTTAACATTTTGCTATGATTGTCACATGGCCTCTGATCTTTCTTATCTAAGACAGAAGGAATTCATTGGCCCGGGCCATGTCTAGTTCCCATGAAAATGACTCATTTCACGTACTCCTTCTGGCTTCTGCTCAAACATTTTTGAATTCTTCCCTGCAGAAATGCTAAGAATCACACAAACAAATCAAAAAGTTGGAGGTATCTCTCATTTGATTTGGAACAATATCGAACCCTACAACAATTTGGGTTTGAAGGGACCTTTAAAGGCCATCTAGTCTAACCCTCTGCAATGAGCAGGGACAGCTTCAACTAGCTCAGGTTGCTCAGAGTCCCATCCGACCTGATCTTAAATGTTTCCATCCACCACCCCTCTGGACAAACTGTGCCAGCTTTTCGCCACCCTCACTGTGAAAAATGTCTTCCTTATATCTCTTTTAGTTTAAGATAGTCATCTCTTGTCCTATCGCAACAGACCCTACCAAAAAAAGTTGTCCCCACCTGTCCCATACACCCCTTTTAGCTACTGGAAAGCTGCTTTAAGGTCTCCCTGGAGCCTTATCTTCCTCAGGCTGAGCAACCCCAACTCTTTCAGCCTGTGAACACAGAGAGGTGCTGATCATTTTTGTGGCCTATATGTAGCTGTTAGTCCAAATTTTGGCACTTTTTTTTTTTAATAGAATTTTTTTATGAGATGTAGCCCTACATCAGAACAATATCTACTGTAATTTGATAACCTTAATTTGCAGCAGACTCACTTCATCCCATATGAAGTAAAGATAACAGAGACCTCCCTGGTTCCTACTGCTTAGCTGCAAATATTGTATCCATTATTTCTCTACCCTCTCTAGACTGTATGTCTAGACATACACAGGAGAAAATCCCTTTCTGAATGTATTGGACAGCATTTGGTGTGGCTGCTGCAAAATGAAATTTGGCCAAAATTGCTCAGTGTAATCAATATCTTGACACTTCACTGGGATTGTCACAAAGCCTCTGATTTCATCACCCCACAATGAATGCGGTTGCAGCAAGTTTTCTTAATACCCAATAAAATTCTTTTACAGACACAGAAAAGCTCTCTTCCCCCTGGCCAATACCAGGAATTTGTGGTAGGGCTTTGCAGACTTGCAATATTCAAATGAAGCTTACAGATAAAACAACAAGATATGTTAAAAACTTCTAATAACATGATCAAAAAGCACATGGCTCCTCTAAAAGGCAATCATGGAATTTAAACAGCAAAATAAGATGCTTGATTTAATATGGAGTCATAGGAAGATACCTTATTATATATTATTACTTGTAGAACACCTGAATATTTATAACACAAAATCTCACATCGTTAAATATTTCCATTTCTCCAAACAGCAGCATAGATTAGCAAACAGATTACTGTGTTTACTCAGCTTTACAGCAAAGTGTTCTCTGAAGTCAGTGGATTTGCTTTTCATGCCACCCTGTTTTTCATGAAATTGTAGATATGTAATCCAGAGCAGCATAATTTTACCTGAATGAAAACATCAGTATTTGGACCATTTTATTTTTTTTTCAAAATACAACTGCGGTTTTCATGCTTGCCCTTTCATTTTTCCTTCTTTCTTTCTCAGCATCTTTTCTTACATCCTTGGTAAAGCAAAAGCTAAAATGCTAAACTACCTTTATAAAACTGAACCCAGGTTCAGAACTTTCCCAATCAACTAACTCCAGTTAGCGACTTCATGGTAATTTGTAAGGAGCTGTAGCATGACTGACAGGAACCTTCCCTAATACACGTACACACATCATTCTGCTGTAAACATGGGAGCAGAGCTGCCTGCTCTGCTTGCTTCTTACTGGTGAGCCCGAAGCTCTGTCCTGCCAGTGCCCTGCTCAGTAAACTGCATTTTATAATTCACAGTTATTTCCTTAGCCTTAGAGGAATGGGACTAGCAGTCACAGATATCTCAACAAAATCCATGAGAAGGTGTATGCCAGAAGTAAAAAGAAACTATTTTCAGTAAAATATTATGTATTTTCCTCATGATGACTTCGGCAAACCAGCTGGCTCTCTGTTGGAGCTTTGCTGCTACGGCTCTACTGGGGAAGCTGTAGCCAACTCTAGTCCTAGTTTAACACTCCACTTATAAAATGGGCTTCCCAGCCATTCATTGTCCTGATGCTTTGGAGATACAGGATGTTCACCAGTACTACTTATGCAGTGCAATTTGAGACACAGGAGAGAAGGAGAATAAGCTACCCAAGACCCACAGACAACCCATGGCAAAGCCAATCAAAAGTAGATCAGCTCCCAGGTTTCTGCTTGCTCCTTCAGACCTTTCTTTTCTTTGGCACTTCTGCAGACTCATCTTGTGGTTTGTGAACCTTAACAAGCCTTTCAATAAAGCTTGTCTGGGTTTTGCATTGGTAAAGAAATTTGAAACCAAGGCAAGGCTTTGCATTGGTGTGTTCTGTACTGTGAAAATTTCATATGACTGTTTTTCACCCAACTTGTTCAGCCATGATAACACGGCACAGTGGGCCAGAAAACTACATGTCTTATTGAACGGCCCAGTTTATACAAAGAAGATGGTGAGAGTGGCAGATATGGAAAATGGGTTTTCAAGAGTTTATGAAAGCTACCACTTCCCCTGGCACTCCACATTCCTTGCAAAATCTATTCCTCTTCCCATCCTTATATTCCCTTTGTTTTTACTGCAGTGGTCCTGTGTATCTAATAATTTGGCACTATTTTTTAACAGTCTTCACGCGCAATTTGAATTGCTCATAAAATCCTGTTTTCCACAACCCGCACGAAGAAACACAGAGTAACTAGGTTAACTGAAATCAAAGGAAAGCAATTTTAAGTCTTTCATAAAATTTTAAACAAGAAAGGATAAAGGGCTCAAACAATAGTGGTTTTAATATGTCTGTGCTACTGCACTCTTGAAAACAGTTTGCAAGTCAGTTGTGAAAATGTGCAGTCTGAGACACGTTTGCTGCTTGCACCAAGACAACCAGCCTGTTAGTTTTTATCCCAAATGTCAACATATACTGACAAAAATATACAGCCTGTGCAAACTCTTATTCAGCATAGTAGTCCTTATTTATTCCCTTGAGGCTTTTTACTGATACTACTAAAGTCAATAGATTATTAGATTAGCGGGAGCAGAGTTAAGACTTGTACATGAGACCAGGACCTATGCTGTTGCTCTGGAGAAACAACAGGAAAGTACTTTTCCTTCATAGACCATTGTGTTGTGTTTTAAGGAACAAAACCCACTGTCAAACTGCCAATTACAATTTTATTGTGTCTACCCAAGTTGTGCTAAAATGAAGGTAAGTCATCTGTCCCAGTCACAGAGTTGCTGTAGTTTTCATTTTTTCAGTGCAGTGAAGGTGGTGGGCAGACATCTGCTTTCAGATACAATTGTGCTGACCAAAGAATCCACCATCTCTGCCGGCTTCACACTTCCCACCATCTGTTTAGCACTCCCCAGTTCTGCCAGCGGAAGGACTTGGGGGAGAGTTTAGGCAACCCACTACAGACAACAGCTGCTGGGAGGGCCCAATTCATTTCCAGCAGCCATCTAACTTGAAGAAGGCTCTTTGTATCCCACTGCTCTTCTCTTTTGTCTAGCTAGCTTGGTTGATCTTAAAAAAACCAAACAAACCACCAAAATCCCCACACCACTTCACTCTACAGAGCATTGCTTATGTTCTTATTTACTGCTAGAACAATATTATACACAGGTAGGTAGGTAAGTGGGCAGGTAAGCAGAAAAATAGATAGATAGATAGATAGATAGATAGATAGATAGATAGATAGATAGATAGATAGATAGATAGATAGATGTCTACATACACACATACTTTTTTTGTTTTTTAAAGACACAGACATAAAGCAAAAGCTACTGCACACTTACACAAGCAAACCCGTTTCCTCACACTGAAGACTCTTAATCTACATACAAACATCCCAGAATAGCTTGGGACACACAAATGTTTCTGTATAAGGAAGCTTGTCCATTTTCTCCATCTCTGTCTTTCAATTTACTGAAGAATTAATTTTCCACTGTTTCTTCAGAATACAGCAGAAGCAATATGAAGAATTGTCTTACTGTTTAAGAGAGTCAAAGTAATTGCTGGAGATGTGTTTGTACATGCTGTGATGATTCTGGCATGAAACTCATTGGTCTCACCAACCCTTTTGTCCCATTTTCATTCTTGACACATGTCATGCATGGTTAGCACATTTTATTTCACATTTCTTGCTCCCTTGTTTTATCTCCTTCCTTGTATGAACACAGTAGTTAAGAAAAGACTACCATGCCTATCCATGTCTGTTGGTAATTTTACTCCTTTGAGATCTTTCTTCAAAAGACTGTTTTTGATGGGCGTCTTCCAGGTAGCTCTGAATCATCTAAACCAAACTAAATGTTCTGCTGCATAAAATGAAAACCACAATCAACAGCAGTGGGAAACCCTAGCAGCCCAGCAGGTCAGTTAAATTTTTTCTTAAATCTTACCAACTTTCTGACTCTAAAGCCATATTTTTATTTTCTAAGGATATCTGTAACACTGCTATCAATTTAACTCCAAGCATTCAGTCAGCGTACAATACCCACTCTTGCTAGTGAAAAGACATCTCAATCAACATTTTCTGTAAAAGGATAATTAATGCTAAGTTATTGAAGGGGTTTTTCAGAACTTGTACCATTAACTATAAAAATTTTCGGTGTGTTCTTTTTTCTTACAAAAAATAAAGCTCACATGTAAGTTGACCTATCACACACATAGACTATGAAAATTCTGTTTGTATTAAGATTTTAATATGATTTTTACGATTCACAATACTGGAGCTAGCTGACTGCAACTGGTCAGGGACATGGCGGGTTGTCTAAACCTTTACAAGCGTGCTGAAAGTTTCTTTTGTCTAACACACCAGCTAACTTTTTGATTAGATAAAGACCTAAGAAAACTCCTCTGGTGGAGAAGATGGCAATCAAATGTGGAAATCTTCATTGTATAGAGCATCCTGGGGTTTGTTAAATATCTGCAAATCTTCTTGTTGTAAGTGACAATGTTTATTTTTGCAAGTGAATTCCAAGATAGCCTGGCTTCTCTAGGGTTTAATCTCAGCCTTTTTTTTGTTTCTCTGATTAGCTGGAAACTGTAGCAGGTCACCCTGGCTCTTTGAAGAATGAAAGGTCTCATTCCAGGGTGAGGCCCAACGAATTTGTGAATGAATGAAAAGTTAATTGTGAATGAATGAAAAAGGTAGAGCATACTACAGTCATAGTTAATTTAGGCAAAGCTAATAAGTTAGTAAACAGAAACACCAATGTATTCTTTCAAGTAAAATTTTTGCTCTTACTGATATCTTAGGTGCTGTTTCTCTGGCCCTTTTAAAGATTGGAGCTTGTCAAACACATTTTATTATCTAATCTTCTGCCTAAGGACAGATTTTGTAGTGTTGAGTAATTACAAATAGATTGAACTCTGTTGGAAAGTGCATTTACAAAAATGTAAAGCTCATGCACTCTAAACGTTGTGATTTTTTTACTTTATCTTCTTTAAAGGATAATTATCTTTTTACTAGCAAACAGTGGAAAACAACATGAATGACATATGTGATAATTTTTTAAGAAGGTGAACGACATTGTTGTATCCTTTTTGGGTTTTGTTGTGCTTGAATTGTCTTTTGCAATCACTTCAGAATTGTGGTAAAATAGAAAAATGTAATGACAGCGTAATAAAAGCCACCTATTTAACTTAAAACTGCTATATTAAAACTAAAAACAAAATGCAGAAAGCTTATATGCAAGCAAATGAAAGGTACTCTCTTCATGTGTAGAGACATTGAAGAGAAAGCTGTATTTTGCTAGAGGAAAGCTGCATAACTGTGAAAAGGCATAATTGTGAGCTATGCCATAAAAAAGACAGTGATGAAAAAAGGAAGTGCCATAGCCATCAGCTTTTAAAGCCTCCATGGCAACATTTTTTAAGTTGTCAGAGAGGCCACAGCAAACAGCTGGAGACAGAATCAGATAGTTCTTCAGTTTTAAATATGCTTTGGACTTGCATGGGATTTCCTGCCCACACATCTCAGAGCACCTTAACACTGTAATGAATTCAGTCTCCTACAGTCCTCACAGGTGACTGCCATCCTCACTTGGTAGATTGGTAAGATTTGCCATGCATCACACAAGAAGACTACAAAATAGTTAAAAATCAAAGATGCTCTTAATAAAGACAGAAGACTTTGGGATGCTGTACTGGCAAATCTGAGTGGCATATATGCTTCAGTGCAACCATGGGTGCCAGAAGCGAGGTCTGGATGGTATTTCATGAGCTACACTCACGTGCTCCATACTGAGCTGATGTGAGTGATCAGACGTCCTCCACTGCTCCCTATCTGTTCATGTACACAAGCTAATTTGCAACAAAACTTTATTTGGGGATCCCCTCAAGCTAAAAATATTACAGTCACCACTGCTTTTACTAAAAGAGTAGACATTTGAGTCATTAAAAATCCAAATTGTAATATACAACATTGTTAAATGTGACAGGTACAAGCCCACTGCTTATCTGTACCCAATAGCTACATGGCAAGTAACCTAATGGAATTCATGTATATTCATACAATAGACTTGCAACATGATCTAAAGATGCAGAAACGATTTCTGGGACAAGAAAACAGACCTGAGGTCCCAAGCCTAGTTAGGCAATAGTTCAAGACATGCAAAGCTCAGGAGGAGGAGGAGGAAGAGGAGGGAAGAATTGGTGCCTTAGTCTCTGCTTGACTCCATCCTACATCTAAGATACTCAGTGTCCAACTGCACCTTATCACAAATATAAATTTCTAAAAACATCCCATACACCCTATTTACTAAGTTAACACGTTTAATTTTTGTGTTTAAAGAATGCTGGACACAGAAGACATTGTCTGTGCCATCAAGTGGGTTGCAATCCATCTGCTTTGCCGTCCTGTAACTCAGCTGAACAGGTATTTGCCTTACAAAAATAGAAACAAGAGTTGCACTCTTTCTGCTGATACCCAGACACCATTATCAGCAAAATAAACAGCAACTGATTAAAGAAATAGTTAAAAGTTTTAGTTACAGGGGCAACTTCTAGCAGCCTCAGATCTTGTTCAGTTTCAATAACCATGGTCAGCCCTATGCACAACTAAAATTAACTAGTGATTTTAATCACTTTTACCATGGATACAAAGTACAAAGGTTTGTTTAAAAAGGCACTGTTTAAAACTACAGTGAGCCAACTTCAGAAGCGTTTTCAAAATTGCACACGTGGGTCCAGAGACAAAAAAAAAAAAAAAAAGGAACCTGAGAGTTGTGTGATGCAGTGTTTTCTTTCTAAGCCCTTGACTGTAGAGGGCAATGAAATACACACTTCAAGTACAGATGTTTGCTGCTGCCTCTGCTCCAAGTATGCAGGTGCCTCTCTAGGGATCCTGCACAGCCTGTCAGCCCAGAGGGAGCTGCCAGAGGCCAGCACAGCGCCCTGTAACCCTGGGGAGGCTGCTCCTACCTCACGCTGACTCCAGGAATGCAAGAAGGGCTTCCCTTCACTTGCAGTCTACTTACTAAGCTGGGGCACCAATATGCTGCCCTGTTATAGTTAACATTTATCCAGGCTGGGAGACTTAGGTTTAATCCCTTCCCTACTGTGACGGGGTCTATGCCCACTTCCTGCCACCCCACCTCCAGCCTAGTCAGGATCAGAACCCACCAGGCAGATACACTGACTTCCTCGCTGCAAGAGCAGGCAGAGTCCTGGTTACTAAGTGGGACCAGCTGTGTCTACATGTTAGCTGCTCACCAGTCAATTGAAATGAGTAAACACTTCTAGAGAAGGGGACCAGAATACCAGTGCTCTTCTGTCTCAAGCCCATGAAACTTTTATACCTATTACACCTACCCCTTCCTCTGCTGTTTTGTTTTTGGAGACTCGGTCCAGCAGGCACATGGTAGATGTGTGCTGCCAGGCAGAGCCCTCCTGAGAAGCAGCTGTTTGAGTTTGCCTTTTAGCTGTGTGGCTGGGAGCCTGTATGACTCCACAGAGGTCAGTGCAGAGGGACATCCCCACGTACTGGACCAGGCTCAGGTTGAGCAGCCTGAAGCATGCTGCCTTCCCATTTCCTGCCCCCTCTTTGGCCCCCAATGGCTCAAAATGAGAAACTCAGGAAACCCAGATCCTGGGAGTGGAATAGAAAGCACATGGAGGAAAGATGCTTGCTCGTGTCTGCCAGTGCCTCTTGCTCTCCTTTTGAAAAGTGGGAATCTTCGGAAGCTTTTTTTAATTCCCCTTTTCCTTTCTGCTTTTAAAGGTTTAATCCATATTTCCATAGCTTCTCTGCTATCCACTGCACTGGTGTGGTTTTTCCCCAAATTTGGAGAAAGCATATTTTATTTATTCTATCTTAAAACACTCAACCTTTAATTCATAAGAACCCATTTCCCTCCAGTTTTGTTTCCCTTCTAAACTGCCTTGACCCATCCCATCCCCCAGCATCACGTTCTCTCCTGTGACAAATACTCACTGTGGCAAGAAGTGATGCTTGTCCTGGGCCATAACCAGCTCCCTTTCCCTCTCCTCCTCTCCCCTCCCTCCTTTCCCCTCCTCTCTTCTCACAGGGCTAAGGCACGCAGGAGCAGGAAGCAAGGCAGCGGGGGCAAGGGCCGTGCAAGGAAAGGACAGATCAAGCCCTGGTGCATAATTCAGAGATCCCACAAAGTATCCAGCTCAATTTAAACTTTGACCTTTTCCCTCCCTCTGCTGTGATACTCAACAGGCACATATCAAACCCAAGCTGGTGAAACAACAGCTTTTTTTTGTGTGTGTTTTGGGGTTTTTTTACTAAAAATGGAAAAGTCAATCTTTTTGATCTTTTGTAAAGCCAGCAAATACTTCCATGTTATCATTTTACCTGTGTGAAAAATTTTTAGAGGATTCTGTTTAAAACTAAAAAAAAATAAAATAAAAAATCAGTGACCAAGTCTCCTTCCACCCTCAAAAAGAATAAGCCATGCCTTCCATTAACTCTTCTTTAAAAGTTTTCTTTTTTATTAGTTATAGAAAACTGTAATTCTCCATGTGGAATACACTTTCACTAATAGCTACCACTTTGGGTGTTGTTTTTGATTACAGATTCAGTGCTTAAGAAAATTACAGTTTAAATTAGTAGAGTTCTCTAGTTATCTTAATTTGTTTTATTTTTTAGGTCTTTTAGAAGTCAGTAGGATAAGTCTTTTATGTCTTCCAGTCAGTTAAGGAAAACAAATGCCATTCTTACTTGATATTCTTTAAACTTCAGTAATTTTGTTATTTTAACATCTCTTAAATGTAAAGAACTTTTCAGGATGTCAATTCTCCTACCAATAAACTTAATTAATATGTATATTTAAATTAAAGAGATAATTCATACCTTTTCATTTGCTTATTACTGGACAGGCAGAGTGTATTAAAAGCTCAGACATGTGAAAAGAAAACATGGAGAATGAGGCACAAATAAAACAATCAGCATCAAAATAAAATTTTCTGTCACCGTTTTCCTATGTTCCTATAATAAAACTGTCAAACGCATGAAGTTATTTTCTGCTTTTTATGAGCAGGCATTATCCTCACTTTCCAGTGAATTAATTTCACTGACATTGTAAATTTTTGTTTGTGCTCAGTTTTCTTTTTAATTTTAGAAGTTATGATAGTTATGACTATTTCTATATTTAAATATCCCCCTCATCCACACCCCTGAATGGCTGCCTGGACTATCAGTAACTTTTTCCAATTAATTCTGTATAACAAGTCAGTGTTTCCTTTGTTTGAAAGGTAACTACTAGAACCACTTGCTTCCAAATAGGAATAAAACCCATTTGGGGTTTTATTATTATTATTTACTTTACAAAAAAAATCTAAGCCATTTGGGATTTCAAGTGGAATGTGGTTTGCTTCAAGACAAACAAATAATGTTTGTGGAAAGTCTTACAATTACCAAACCACTCTTTTCTAGTTCAGTGGACTGTACTGATTGGAGCACGAACACGCTCCAGTAAAGCCAGGCAGCACTGGACTGTTGCTGTCCTACACATCTACTATCACCAAAACTAAGGCACAGAGAAAACAAAGTTGGTTTTGTCAGTGGCTCTGGTCCCTTCTTTGCTTTGCCCAGAGGCACCTCTGTGATGCAGGTGGGCATGGTGCTGCCTGACCAGTGCTGCCTGCCCGGCTATCAGCTACCCACTGGGTGCTCACAGGTTACACACCAGTTTTCTCCTCGGCTCTCCAAAGAAAATCAACAGCTTTCCAGACGCTGGAGCCATGCCCTGTGTCTGCCAGGGCCTCACTATCAGCCCTCCCAGCTTTGCAGGTGAGGGAAGCAAGCCCCAGCAGCTGAAAAAAATGGAGGGCAAAGCATCCCTGTTGGCCAGAACATCATGGAAAAGCAGAAATTGTCACTTTGGTGTTTGCTAGGTTGCTTGTTTTGGATGGAGAGAGAGAGAGGCTTTTGCAGCCCCCATGGGAAAGTAACGATGGGTGATAAGAAATCTGAGCTTCTGAAGATCTCTCCCTTTGCCCCCAAATGCAGTCCAATAACCCCTTCCCAACCAGCTTTTCAGGGAAGGGCAGGTCACATTACTGGAAAGTGTGGGCTTAGTAATGGTCAAAACATCTACATAAGGCCTCCTTTATGAAGCTGTTGTTAGGAAGTTGTGACAAGTAGCTAAGCTGACGAGCCTTTGTGGCACAAGCTGTCTTTGGCAGTGTGAACACAGCTGATCTGTACTTGATTGGATGACTGGCTAGGAAATTTTGCCTGTAAAGACTCAGTATGACTGTCGAGAAAAAAACAGGAGTAAAGTACAAAGGCTATTCTGGGCATATTGGCTAGTCATTCTGGACACTAAGGAAATAGTCACATACACACACATCACAGAATATTACAAAAATGGAGATGTTATGACAGCTCATACTGTCTCATAATTTCCATTAAAAACTTTCACCCATAAGCATTTACTCTGGAGTAAAACCAGACGTAGAGTATACCTTGAAAAAAGGAAAGGGTTGAAAAAAACAAATATTTTGATGCAAAGATGATATTTTAGTAGTAAAAATTTTAACCAAAAAAATGGTTGCTAGTAAAATAACACAATTGTTTTCTGCATTTGAGTCACAACACCACCATGCACTGCTACAGGCTTAGGGAACAGTGGCTTGAAAGCTGCTTAGTAGAAAGGGACTTGGGGGTTACTGGTTAACAGCAGGCTGGACATGAGCCAGCAGTGTGCCTAGGTGGCACATGGCATCTTGGCCTGTATCAACAACAGTGTGGTCAGCAGGACTAGGGAAGTGATTGTTCCCCTGTACTCAGCACTGGAGAGGCCATATCTCAAATCCTGTGCTCAGTTCTGGGCCCCTCATTACAAGAAAGACATTAAGGTGCTGGAGCATGTGTAGAGAAGGACAACAAAGTGGTGAAGGGTCTAGAGAGTAAGTCCTATGAGAAGCAGCTGAAGGAGCTGAGATTGTTTAACCTGGAGAAAAGGAGGCTGAGAAGGGACTTTTTTGCTCTCTATAACTACCTGGAAGGAGGTTGTAACAAGGTGGGGCTGCGGATCAGTCTTTCTGCCATGTCTCAAGGGAAAGGATGAGAGGAAGTGGCCTTATGTTGTGATACTGGAGGTTCAGATTAGATATTAGAAAACAAAATTTCACTGGAAGAGTGTCTAGGCATTGGAATAAGTTGCTCAGGGAGGTGGTGGAGTCACCGTCTCTGGAAGTGTTCAAAAGGTGTCTGGATGTGGCAGTTGGTGTTATGGTTTAGGAGTGATTACGGTGGTGGTAGGTTGATGGTTGGATTAGATGATATTGAAGGTCTCTTTAATCTTGATGATTGTCTGATTTATACTTTCAGAGATCATAAATATATTGCATTCTTTTGTTATTCCACCTCCCACATGGGATTTTGAAAGCATGTTAATTATTTCAGAGTTGCTGCCAGGTAAAGCATAAATTATTCCATTTGACACATGAGGAAACCAAAGGCCAAAGAGGTTCAGCTTGATAAACAAACTAATGGCATAAGTCTAGCACCACTAATTCTCTAACTTCTTTCTTCCAAACACCACCTCTTTCTTCAGGTACAGATTTTTTGCAGCAGCAAAAAATAAAGACAAAATAATTTTATTTTCATTGTGATTTAGAAATGTACAGCAATAAATACGTACTATATCACCTTTGAGACAGTTGTGCTCAAAGGTTTTGTCTCTGCAGTGAATGATTTGCCTTAACAAAAATAGATATATTATCGCCCTGGAACATCTCAGCTTTAAGGTGGACAGAGTGATGTATTAGAGGTGCCAAACTTATGCAGGTTGCAAAGCATTAAAGTGGTATTTTCCCAGGGAGGAGCTTTCCCACAGTTATCTAAGTGGAAACACCTTTCCATTTAACAATGTTTGTCAGTACTGAAGGACTTTACAAAAAACCAATTCATTAAAAATTAAGAAAAATCAAACCCAACACAGGTGATCACCCCAGGTGATTCCTTTTAAGTCATTAAGGACACATTTTTCTTACCTTTTCATGAATTTTTTTGCTCTCTGGTCTGAGCTGGAGCTTCAGAAAAAATGCACAAGTAATGGAGATGGGCAAATACTAAACATTACCGTTTCACTTCTGATGGACTTGCAACCCCAGATGCTTCTGTAAACGATTTCATTTCTGTCAAGCTCATGACCTCACTTTTACCTTTTATGATCCCACATCTGGTCATGACTTTTGGTTTGGGACCTGCTGCTGGAGATACTGAATTCTTTATTTCAAACACTATCCTCAGAGCTGCTAACCTCCTGATCCCACGCACCAACAAATGAAAATATCAGGAGTCAGACTCCAAGAAAGTTGTGAGACAGAATTTTTTTAAATATGGTCATTTAGAGCCTTTTCTTTGGGGCCACCTTTCTGTTTTAACACCTCCTGCCCTTCTGCAGGATGCGTGCATGATAATCACAGCCCTACAACCCTCCACTCTACTCATTTATAGTGAGCGAAGTAACGGTGACCTCATCTGGAAAAGCTCTTGTAAAAAAGAAATACAACACAGAAATCAACTGCTCCCTGACACACTGTTGAGAACTCACAGCTTTTCCTTAATATAGACATTCCTGGTGATTGATGCCAGTATACCCCAGCCCACACCCTCCTTTCTCCAGCTGAACCTGCAGTGATTCCTTTTGCAAGAAGGCTGTGTCCAACCCGCTGCTCCCAGAGACTTCTGGTGAGGAAGCATAGGGGTTGGAAAGGTGGCTGCCCTCACTCCCAGCTCTGGAATTTGAGATGGGTTTAGTTCCCACATCTTTTCAAACAAACAACTGCATGTCATACCTGTAGAGGCCTTTTGTCTCCAGTTTTCTGGGGCATTACTGCGATAAAAATTGGGCTGATCCTATTTTGTGGAAGTGAAGAGAAAGGAAACCAGAGAGAACTGTTTTTTGCAGGAGAATCTGTCTCTGTAGGAGCAGGGGTTGTGCTGTTTATAGAATCATAGAATGATAAAATGGTTTGGCTTGGAAGGGATCTTAAAGATTATCTAATTCCAACCCACCTGCCAGGGACAAGGACATCTTCCACTACACCAGGTTGCTCAAAGCCCCATCCAACCTGGCCCTAAACACTTCCAAGGATTGGGCATCCACAGCCGCTCTGGGAAACCTGTTCCAGTGCCTCACCACCCCGTCTGTAAAGAATTTCTTCCTAATATCTAACCTAAACCTACCCATTTTCAGGTTAAAACCATTTCCCCTTGTTCTGTCACTATGAGTCCCTCCCCAGCTCTCTTGTAGCCCTCTCCAGGTACTGGAAAGCTGCTCTAAGGTCTCCCTGGAGTCTTCTCTTCTCCAGGTTGAACAACCACGACTCTCTCAGCTTATCTTCACAGGAGAGGTACTCCAGCCTCTGCATCTTCATGGCCCTCCTTGCTCCAAAAAGTTCATGTCCTCCTCCTGCTGGGGGTCCCAGACTGGATTCAGTACTCCAGGTGGGGTGTCACAAGAGGGGAGCAGAAGAGGAGAATCACCTTCCTTGCTCTGCTGATTTCTTGGCTTCTTTCCTTCCTGGAGCAGTGGTGCTGGTGCAGTGAGGCAGGACATTTTGGATAATTAGAGTCAGAACTGCCTTGGCTCACCATCTGCCAACACTGCAGCTTGTCTTAGTGGCATGTGGCCTTCCTTATGATGCATAAAGAAACCCCAAAATTATACTTTTATCATTAGAAATTCAGCTGGTGTCTGGCTTGGAAACCTTCCTGGCAAGGTGAAACAATGACGTTACAAAAGGCAAGATAGTGAAAAGACAAGCAACTGAAAACCTTTAGCAGATTTGCCAGTTCTAATGGTTTTCCACATAAGCTGGAGGATTTCAGACTTTCTTAAGAGTCTTGGAAGGAAAATATACTGGCCTGTAGGAGCAGCTCCATGACTGATCATTCTTTTTCTCCTACCTGCCACCCAAAGGTGCTCCAGCTTCATCTCTTTAATTGAGCAGGTACACAGCGCTTTGCTTTCCAGCTGCCCTATGTTCCTGCTCACAACTGCCCATGAGAGGGCACAAAACAATAGGAGGTATAAGTTAAAGAAGAGTTCAAGAACAGTTAAAGAAATAGCAGCAGCTAAAATCGTTGCTAAGATAGCTGCTCAGTTAATGAATGCAGTTAGGATAAATTTTGTTTGGAGGAAGGAGAGGTGGATAATTAATTTTGGAGGCTGCAGAGATGGAGGGATTTTGCTCATGAAAATTGATTCATATTTATACAAAAGGGGAGTCTATAATTAAATTTTGGTGTAGGAGATGGAAGAGTTCCTGGGGATGTAGTGGGAATAACTGAAATCTATCACAACAGCGTCTGAGTTTTCAGATCTCTCTGTCACTGCTGTAGGTAAAGTTAGAACTGTGGCTGTAGGATACAGAAACTGAGGTAGAAAGGCATTATCCTTCCCCAAGGTTGTGGGACTGTGTACAGCAGCACTGTCCTGGGATTTGGGACAAGTGAGAGCGGAAGAAAAGCAGCAAGTGGTTTCTCTGTGGTAAAGTACAGTTTGGTAATTACTTCTTATAACAGTGCTGTGAAGAACTCCCTTTAAATAAGTAAACACAATTCTGACGTTATTATTCCAGGGTCTTCATTTTGAGTTGCAGATACTAGGCCTGATCACCACCTCATCCTTCTATTACGCACCGTTCTTCTGATAACAGGAATAGTTAGTTCTTCTGATTTGCTTCATGTCACATAACAGCTGTTTCTTTGTTTTGCTGATTAAAGAAATATTTGTGTAATGGCAATGAATATGGAAGCAAAGCCTATGATGATAACTCTGTGGCACAGACCATATCAATGGAATTGTAAGTTAGTTCTGAAAAATCTCCCCTTGCTTTTCACTAGCTATTTCACAGTTGCCCTGTATGTTAACATGTTCCACACAGGGGTCAGCAGTAGTTAACTGTAATGAGGTAATTACAAGGTACATTGAGTACAGATGTATGTTAAGAGACATACATTAAGGATGTAGACTAATGGTCGTGTGGTGACAGCATGTTCAAGACTTGTAGTAATGTTCTTAGAGCTTTACTAAGGCTCTACCTGGGTGGTTGTCCTGTGCTGAGCAAGGTGCTACTGTGCTATTACTACCAGCAACACCTGGGTTTAATACCAGTCCCCAAGCTACAGTGATACACACCTCACACTTCTACAACCAAAGGCACAAAGGGCACATTCTAAATCTTCTCTTGAAGAGGATGAGGAATCCCACTGAGTGTGAAGGATCTCAATCTTTGAGCACTAGAGGTGAAGTACTTGCACTCTGGGTCTTGGGGTGGTTCAGTATTCATCTAAAATCTCATTCCACGAGGATGGTGCATAATGTACTTAACAATAAGATATTATGATAAAATAATAACAGAAAAATCTCACAAAAATACGCTGTATTCAATGTGCGGTTTGAATAGTATGTAGTTAACATTACAGGAAGCCCCAAGCTTGAGAAGGATAGAAAAACTAGTGAAGAGTTTAACAAAAAAATATCTTACGCATTGAAAGAAGCTACAGTAGAAAAAAAAAAGCTATATAAATGTTTAATTAAAAGACCATGAAGACGGAAGATGCATTTTGACTAAGCTGGCACCCTTGACCTGTGTATTTTCCAAATTGTATGCTTGTATTTTACAACTCGATTAAATTGTGGTATTTCTCTCTTCAGTAATGTTTGTATATAATAATAAATAATGGCCAGTCTTCGCGAACGAAGATCCGGGGAAGGTCTTTACGCCTTCGAGCCTGCGCATTGGATT
>JAWMRA010000041.1:32498023-32533755 GCA_035584735.1 Pseudotriccus pelzelni
GGAACTGAGCCCACCCTTTAATCCTAAGGTTCATCTGCCGGGGCCAAGCGAGCTTGGATGGTGGCAGCGAGGTCCTCGGGATGTAGGTGGATTGCCTTACAGGGCTAACGAGCTCCACCTGCCCGGGGTATATAATACACATTGTATATTATACATACTTATATATTATCTAATATATATAATACGCTATATATCTTACAACCAAATCCCCATAGAGAAAGCATATCTTCACCCAAACCAACACAACAGAATGAATTTTGTGCATGACTTAGTTACTTCTTGTGACACACACACAAGTGTATCCATGTACCATGGAGGTGTAAGCATTTATATGCTACTATAAATGCACATATTCAAAGTGGGACTCTTATTTACCTTGCTAATGTGATTATCAACATGAAAGACTGGTTTTAGTAATAATTAAAGACACTATGAAATAAAACCTGCCTTAATATTTCATCTGTTGAAATAGTCAACAAAAAAAAACCACAAAAAGCAAACAGGTGATTTCCCACCATGTAAGGAGAGAATTTCTACAACCAGAAGGAAAAGAAGTAGTTTCTTTTCAAAGAGCGGCTTTCTCCTCAGGCCAACACCAAGCGCTCCAAGGGCCTGAGTAGCAGCACCTCGGGCAACGGGGAGGGAGAGCCGCCTCCTGCCGGACCGGTGCCCGGCGGGGTGGATCTCGGTTGCCCGCTTAAGCAGCTGAAAGCGGCAACCAAGGTGTTTAAAGGACTGGAGCGTTCCCAGTAAGCCGCTGACCATCGGCTGCGGCACCAACACGGCTTCTTACGGCTTTATTTACTTCCCCGTCGCCCCCAACCCGCTTCCGTTCACGGAACATCTCTGGCGCTGCCGCGTTTCTGGTGCCGGCGCCTCCGTCGGTCAGACGCACCGGCGGGGCCGGGGCGGCAGCGACCCGCACAGCCCGGGCAGCCCTCACGGCTTCTCCGAGCTGCCAGACGGCGGCGGACGGCGGGGGACGGCGGGGCAGCCTGCGGAGCGGAGGCGCTGACTCAGCGCTCCCTGTGTCACCCGCGGCCGGGGGAAGGGGCGCGGCGGCCGCCCCCGAGGGACAAGGAGCGTTAGTCACCGCCGGGGGACCGGCGGCGTGGGTGACTCCCGAGCCAGCTCCGCTCCCTGCACAGGGACTGCGGGCGGCGCAGCGACCTCCCCATGTCTGCTGGGCGTGGGCTCGGTCTTCCCCCGGGGCGGCTTTGTGTGTGACACAGCGGTTTCCCGGCCCCGCCACCTCCGTCCCATCCCCTGAGCGGGACGGAATTCGCCGGCTCGGGGGGTGGAGGGGAGAGGAAGGGTGGGTGAGCCTCCCGTGGCTGTGCTGCGGCGGGAGGCCATCGATCTTGTTTAGGAGCTGGTGCGCAGCTAACACTTCCTGCGGTAATTTGTGACCGTGGCTATTCATTGTCCGCGGCCCGCCGCCCCGACGCCGCGCAGTCTGCGGAGGAGGAGCCCGGCCGGGCGGAAGGGGGAGGAAATCCCCCGCCCCAGCCGCCTTCTTTGGGGGTCTCTGCGCCCAGCCAGCGCTTCCCTTTCTCTTCCCCTCCCCGGTTTTGTTTGTATTTTTGTTGTTGTTTGGTTGTTTTTTTCTTTTTCATGAATGGACTGGATGCCCGCTTGTTTCTTGTTCTTGTAAAAAGCCGGACGGTGTGCTATGGGTTCAAACCGAGTTTAAGCAACAAGTCTCCCCACTCCGCGCGGGCCGGGGAGGGAAGAGATGTCCTTGCCCCAGGTGCCCGTCGCCCCCCGCGGGTCAGGCCGGGGTGCAGGTCCTGTGGCAGGGGCAGTGAGCGCTCTCCTGAGGATGACTGGGATGGGCGAGGCGGCGGGTCTTGGTGACCGAGAGGCTCCTGACCCGGCGGGTGTCAGGCAGAGGGGGAAAGCGCCGCAAGGGTCTCGGGGCCAGCTGGAGATTCGGAGCATCTCAAGGCACCCGGGGAGGGGCATCCCCGCGGGCTATGGCAAGGTCTAGGACCTCCGGCCGCGGGCTGGATTTAGCCGTCTTCGCTTGCCGATGGTAAGGCATTTACCATCTCTGCTCTGCCCTTAATAACTGTCCCGGTGCCCCCGCACTCCTTCCCCTCCCGGTTTATAGACTATCCCAGCTGTAGTGACACACACAAAGATGCGCGCACACCCAGGCACACGCACGTTTATCAGATACAAAGCTAAAGGATTTGCCCCGCTCCCAGCCCTCTCCCCAGCGCAGCCGCCCTCCTCCGGCCGCGCCGCCGGGCTCCGTACCCGGTGCCCGCCTGCCTGCGCCGAACACCCAACGCCACAGCAAGCGGAGGAGGCGCTTGCTTTGTCTCTCGCTAAACCTTGCCATTTGCGTATCTTTTTTAATTTATCGAAGTCTTAAATGCGCTTCCCCTCCCCCCTCCCGCCCCCAATACTCAGCACCGATTTTATTTTCTTTTTCTGTTTCCTTTCCAAGACCGAGACCGTGCCAGTCGCTCCATAGTTACTTCGTTAACACGATTCGATTTTGTAACCTCCCCCCAGCTTTCCTAAGCGAAGCGGGGCGGGGGCTGCCTGTTTTCTGAATGGTGGCAAGGAGGAGCATAGGGATAGCGGTGATCTCTTGCTGCTGTCAAGCTGGCTGCCCCGATCGTGGGAAAGTGGCTGCACGTAAAGCAGCAGATTCTTTGTCCCTGTTGTTCTTCTGTAATCGATCTCACTTCAAGTCGAAGGGTGGAAAACTTCAAAGGCAGATCGGGCTGTTGGAGGTCGGGGCAAGACCACAATCAGCTCGTAATGCACCCACTTTGCCTCCTCCCCCTCTTACTCCTCCTCCTGATGGAGTCGGGGGATTGAATGGGGTGGGGGTGAGGGGAACAGCCCTCCGATCTCTAAAGTACATCCAATCAATAAATAAAATGCAGACTTTGTGTAAGGAGTAAGAAGAGGGAGAGGGAGAGAAAAGAGTTAGGAGCGTTAATGCTCCCAAGTCAAACACACAGGTTCCTGACTGCACTTTTTCTGCCTATCCTCTCGTCTAAATAGCTGCATTCTCGTTATATATGGAATAGTGTGGCTCGTCTTTTTGTTTATTTTTTTCCATCTCTAGGCCAATTTTAGGACTGTACAGTTTGTTGTGTGAGTTACTATAGAAGAAAAAAACAGCTGCTTGGCACCAGCTCAGGGTTGTAGTGCAAAGCAATCTACTACTGCACGCAGTTTTAGCAGTGGAGGGAGGGGGGGAGGACAGCCGGTGCCAAGGCAATACATAACTGCTCTGTGGACATCTGCCATTCAGAGCCAGCTGCGGCTGGGACTCTGGTTATATCTGCCAAGATGTGTAAACGACATCTAGGAAGGGATATCCGAAGTCATGGAATTATTTAGCTTGCACTGAGTGTGTTGCATTAGAACACCATTTTGATAGACTAGAGTAGAAAAATTGTGTAACTATTTTTGCTGAGTGATTTAAGACATTTCCTAAAACAAATTTGGCATGTCAGAAGAATGCACACAATCAGATCTATGTCTACCCTCCCCACACCTGCCTATCACAATACCTTTAACTTTTTAGTACTGTGAGAAAGTCGAATTTAACCTTTTGCGATCAATGATGTTATTTTATACTGCTTTCTTATAGGCCTTGATTAAACATTTAAATATGCCTTGTATGTTTTTTTTCTCTCCTAGCTAAATGTGCAAAATTGGAAATTACAGAATTTGATGGGTAACTGTTTCGTAGAATTTAGGTTCTTCCTCCTGCTCCAGTTTGTGCCCATGTAGCAGTAGAAAAATGTATAAAGAAGCTGCTACCCAGGGCTCTCTCTGAGCCTATTTTGGGATTCCCTGATAGCACATAGCAGGCATGTAGCTGAAGCAAGCTATTTTGAATGCTGGGTTGTGCCAGCATCAGTAATTTCAGGTAAGCCTGGGGGTGCTGTAAGTTGTGACAGGAGCTTGATTAGTCTCAGACAGAGGAGAAATGAAAACTGCAACTCAGTTTGGCATCTTCAATATGTTAGGTGTCAACTCAGTTATGCTAAGGACATGGGTTCAGTCATTCTCCAAGTTTTTGAGGTAAGTAATAGTATTTTTTTTAATAAGTAATACTATTTTAGCACCTTCCACAGACATAATAACCCTTCAAATATGTTTCCACTCATATAGTCAGCTTCAAGTGTTGCAGTGTAAGTGTGGCCACATAGCAGAGGTGAAGCTTATGGCACACCCTGTGCTTGTGCTGGGACATTATAAAGCCCATTTCCACTCAGTTGATTGCAGCCTTTCAGTTATTCACCCTTTACATCATAATTTTCTGTCTGGCTTCTTTCCCAGAGTGAATTTTTCAGGAGCTATTTCGGAAAAAAAATATTCAGCTCTGTTTAAATACAAAGAAAATTTGAAAATGGTAAAAGAACTAATGTTTTTACAGTGTAACCATGTTCTCAACAGGGTCGGTTTTTCAGTGTTGTGGGGTAGAGAGTTAAAAGTAGGAAGAAAGCTCATTCAATTAGAAAGAAGGCTTTTTAGTGAAATAGTTGTACGTGGTGTGATCACTTTTATCAAATTGATTTATCAAATTAATGGGTTATTTAAAAAACCCAATTCCTTACATCCAGTTAACTCAGCCCATGCTGGCTAAGAGAACTATCATTGCATTGTACGTTTGCACATGGAATAGGAATTATATTATGGGAATAGGGCTATCATACCTCACCCATCCTCTGGGTCCCATCTGGATAACCTTTTCATAATTGCACTCCGTGTTTTAAAATCTTGGCCAGAGTGGCAACTGGGGCTTTTTGTTTTGTTTTCTCTCTCCCTCTTTTTTTCTTCTGTCTGCTTTGTTTTGCTACAGGAAGAACTAGGCAAGGGGCGAGCTTGGCCCTGTGTAGTATCTACTGAGAGAGTGGTAACAGAGCACAGAGGGAGAGGCAAGCAATCCAATAGCAGCAACATGGAGGCACTAAGAGAAACAGCTTGATGCCGTTCCAAATCTCTCAAGGGAGTTTGGAGGTTCATGCTTAGAAGAGAGGATGACCTAGGCTAGGGGGATAAGGAGAATAGTGCTAGTGTTTGAAGGGGCTTTAGGCACAGGGGAAGTTTGGAGTAGAGTTCCACTGGTCTGGGAAGTGTTTGGGGAAAGGTACAAGAGGCTGGGGTTTGACAGCCCTCTCAGACTTGCAGTTAGAGGATTTCTGAGTCAGGAACATTTAGGATTATCTCTCTGGCACTTCAAATAAGGACTTCAGGTTGTGGTAAGGAACACATTCAGGGCTATTGATCATCATCTCCCACCACAGAAGCAGTAGTGGTGGGTATAGAGATGTACTACAGAAATAAGTCACAACACTACCACTACTGTGATACTATTAAACCTTTAGACATGGTCAGTAAGGTTGGGAGGGCTGTAAATAGGAATTATGCTCCATCACTACTTCTCTTTCTGCCTCCTTTCATTTCTTATTTTTTAGATTCTTGCTTACCAGTTAATCTTGCTGGAAGAGTAGGATTTATCCCTGAGAGTCTCCTATGGCAAAGGCTGCAGGACATGGTATGCTGAAGGTTCTAGGAATTAATCTTTGTACCCCTCCTACCTCCATTCATATGCCTAGCATTCCTGCTCTAGCGCTTTGCACAGTGCAGCACAACTTGTGTATAATGGATATTTTAAGATTCCAATAAGATCATCCACCTTTTTCAGCTAAGAATGTTGAAGTTCTACTGTGACTTAAATGTTTGGATACATTCTGAATTATAATTCTATTAACATCTGTGCTTTGTCTATTTGTCAAGGTACACTTCAATCTGAGGCTGAAGTTCCATCAGTGTCTGTTTCCCTCCCCCCTCCCCCCCTTCTTCATGTTACTGTTGAGTTTGGACATATTCTATCCCAATGCATCCTTACCACACTATTGCTAAAGAGAAATTAGTATTCCCGTTTTGCAGATGAGAAACCAAGGTGAAGAGACACTCCAAGTAAATACTGATGAATGTGCACCTGTTGAAATAAAACTTTGGTGTCCCCCAGCTGTAAAATCCCTTTGTACCTCCCTCTCCTGTCTAGACTGAGTGCAGACGCCCTGTGGGACCTGAGCTCTCCATTACAGTGGTGTGATACGGCACGATCTCTTGTGTCATACGATAGAGAAGAAGCTACACTGCAGAGCATCATTCCTGAGTTCCATTCACACGGCCTTGCACCAAAGTTACTCCATGCATTTGTCTTGTGGATCCTCTCAAGACAGTAGTGTCTTTCTTTCTAGACACATCCCTATTGTAGATAATGAGGGCTAAATGGCACTTCTGATCTCAGGTCCTGTGACTGCTTGCAGGCAAAGCTGGTTAGTTCTCAGGGAATAAACTAAACATATTTACTATAGATGGTTAAAGAAGCTCAATGGTCACCTTGAAAGTGACCTTAATAGACTAGTGTTGGCATTAAAAAGTCTTTGGCATAGTTGGGAAGTGAAGCCAGACCTCCCTAGTGTTCTTTCAGTTTGCTAAACGTGAGCTCTGCTTCACACTTGGCAATACCACCCATTCTGTTTCGCTCCCCCCCTTTTTTTTTCTAATCTCTCCCTTTAGCACTTTTTTACTCCTTTTACTCTTCATATTCCATTTTCTTTCACTTTTCAACTTCAACTTAAAATGCTCTATTTAAAAATGTAGGGGCTAGATCCTTGGAGCCAGCCAAACCACACATGGTGCAGGCCCAGGGTATACAGAGGGGGAAAGTGGCTCTAAGCCATTTTTCATCTCCCTGGATTCTTGGTTGACTTGATGCCAAAGTGGCCCCTGGCATAACTGAGAGCAGGAATGCTCTAAATTACACTAGTTAGAACAGTTCCCAAGGGCCTATCCTATGCCACTTGCTCCTTTCCGCCTTGGCCACCTATGAAGGCCTCCTACACTGCCTTATTCTGTGCAAGGATTTCCTACATCAGGGAATGCCCAGCTGCCCTGTTATGGTACAAAGGTGATGGAGAATAATTCCCTAAGAATTTCCAGAAAAAATAAAGCATTTTTGTTGAAGAAAATTACAGAAATAACATAGCATTAGAATTTGTCATCTTAACGACTTTGCATGAGCATCACATTTTTCCTTCCTAACTTCCATGTGTGTCTGACAGGGAAAGGATGTGTTTTGAATTAGGCTGTAAAGTCTTCAAGAAGGGGGTTTTGTAGGTTGAGTAAAGAATAGTCTGGAGAACAATACAGAAAATGTTTTATACCATTAGAAAAATCATCAGCTTTTTTTTCTTTGATGAAAATATTGCACGTGGTTCTAGTCGTGCAGTTTCCAAAAGGAAATGGAATGGCTGTTATGGAGATGTGACAATGGGAAGACTGAAGTGAGACTGGAAGGACTGGAATGTACCCACTCAGAAAACAAATAAGAGATATTATAATAAAAAAACCCCAAACAATCCTAAGTATAATCTTATATTTGACTGGGAACCTCTTTTACAAGGGTGGAAAGATGGCAAACTGAGAATAAGCCCAAGAAACTATTTTCTTATACAAGGAGGCATTGTGCAAAATATTCCAAGTGAGATAAACATGATAACCAAAATATGCCCTGGCTTAAAAAATGAATAATTTGAGTAGAGAATAAAAGCTGGTACTCCATAGTTTCTTATCACTTGGAGTTTAAGACAACTTTTGAGGTTGTTAGTTTAAGAGTTTAAGTTTAAGACAACTCTTTAGGGGTTAGACAACTTAGTCAAAGACAACTTTTTAGGGGCTAGAATGCAATTTCATGAGGGCAGACTATTGCACAGCTACGTAGAAAGGATTTCTAGCAGCTAAGTCTGAGGTGTGACAGAAGGAGTTGACACAACTTCTTGGACTAGGACAGTCTCACATTTGATTCTGTATCACTTTGTATAAGCAGAGAGAGGGAATGCTGGCTTTGTACATAGAATCCAAATCCTTCTTTGGGACCACTGAGTGCCCTCATATTACAAACAACTATAATTTTGATCACAACAAATAGAGTCCGAAGGCAACACTGGGACACAGTGGAATGTCAGTTGAAAAAAAGAAGACAGTGTTAGAGCTGAACAGATTACCTTCAAAATGTGTGGGAGAATTCAATTTTTGAAGTGATCGAAGACCTGAAGCAACCTTAGAATTTTAATTACCACCCAACAATATCTTACTTTCCTCTTGAAAGCATTGTTCATCATACTTACATTTTCAACTTTTACGATAGTAAGTTTACAAAAGTATTGTGGTTTGGTCTAAATTTGGCAATTTTAACAGAAAGCTTTAGGACGTGCTGTTGTCCAAAGCAACTAGAATTAGAACTAAAAAGTTTGAATTGACTGTGGAAGGACTAATATATATTCCTGAGCTGCCTCACCTGTAGCAAGTAGGTCCCTCTCCTGCTACTTATGCTGTTACATGTGTCTTCCACTTGTATTTTGAGCACTGAATACCAAAGCTGGGTGAATCAGGAAGCATACAGCCTCCTCACATGGAAAGATTACTCAGAAAGTTGAGGAGAAAAGATAGTGAAATCCCCCTCCATGTTTTCAAGGGACTATTTGTTTTGGAGAGATGGATTTATGAGTGGAGATGTGAATTTTGAATTCCCTTTGCTTTCTAACCTTGTCTAAGAACTGTGAAGATTTACTGTGTAGGATGCTCCTCTTGGATGTAAGAGCTGTTTGTAGGAATGACTGTCATTCTGCCTTTCTGTGCATTACTACTTCAGTTAAACAATGTTTGCTGGAAGTCCTAGAAACAGATAGAGTAATAGCACATGTGAAGGAACATCTGTGCAGTAAAATTGCCACAGCAGACATCTCCTTTTGAGCAAGTAAAGAAGGATTTGTCTGTCTGAAGGGATCACCTCCTTTACTTCTTTGCTCAGAACAAATGACTCAAATCAATTGAGAAATAAAAGATTTTTTTTTTCCTGTCAAGTGCAAGAGATCTTGCTCTTTGAGTTTGAGTTCTTCAGTTTCCAGAACTGTTGTGTGTTAACAAGTGCAGAATGGCAACTGTATGACCAGACTCCTAAAGGGATGTCTTTTGACAGACAGATCAGAAGTCCTTTGAAGAATTAAGAGGTAGGACAATTTTTATTTTGGTTTCGATTTGCAGGAGTGGTTTTGGGACCTGAGGCTATGTTTCATTGCATTTTGCTTCACATTGTCAGCTTTGAGAAACTGGAAAGATGCCTCTTTGGGTACTGGATCCATTTTCTAGCTATTAAGCTACAGACAGCACCAGATAGTTAGTGTGCCAACTTCTTGCGGATCAGTCTGTGTTCAGTTTTAATTCAGTGAGATTTTATTGGCCTGACAAGCTATCCTAGAACATGCACATACTGAAAGTTTAGCAAAATCACACCTACTAAAATTGCCTTCTTTTACAGGGCAATTTGCAAAGCACTGGAAGCACTCAGGTGGCATGTTACAGTATCAAGAGAGGCTTTCTGAACTTGCCACTGACCAATAAAAGCATGAAGAAAGACCTGAATAGCTTCTATTTTTCGCTTAAATAATCAGGTGATAGCAGTTTCGAGTAGTGAAGTCATTCTGTCATGCTTTAGTGAAATCTGAAGAAAATTAATGTTTTATGAGATCTGTGCCAAGCTATCTGTGCACAGTATGTCGACTCTGCAGTAAGACACTGTCTTACTGGAAATCTCAGCCCCTCTATATCTGAAAAATAGGTACAATTCTGATTTTATAGGGGCAGAAACCGAGTTTGTACAATTTGAGCAAAGTCTCTGGGGCTATCAACCCAGATATATTTTTAACTAAAGGTTCATAAAAATGGTGTAAGATGACAAAACCTGATTTAGATGAAAATACATCAAAGGATCTGAACTAGAGTCAGGCTGATAGTATTTCTGTCTGTCTGAGCTGGATGCCTTTTTGGATGTCTACTTCAGCTGTGGATATGTGGATGAGGATTAAGAAGAAGAGTACAACCTAACAACCAGTACACCACCCAGGTTTATTACATCTCAGAGGAGATGGAATAGTGTTGAATTAATAGTCTTTAACGTACCCATTCAAATTCACAAAATGGAATAAAATTCTTCGCATTCCAAAATGGCAATGAGTCATAGATTGGAGAAGGAAAAATTAATTAAAGCAACTCCAATATTTTGATGTGTGTATACAACTAGAGCGATGATGTTAAAACCTGTCCTGAATAGAATTTTCCCTGAAAACTGTTATTTACAGTATCAAAATACTCCATTGCAACATTTTTTTATCACCTCGAGACACAATCACATGATTTGTATGTGTAAAAATAATGAGGGAGATAACTAGGTTTTCAGTATAGGTGCCAGCATTTGCAGGATGCTGAATTTGTTTCTCAGTGCCAGTTCAGAATGTTGGTATCTGCATCACTTCTGATTAACTGCAGAACCTGAGTCTGGGAGCAGTTCTTCTGAGAACCATTTCTTTACATGTGACAGGTGTGTAATGTTGTCTGTTAGGTTTGTGAATTAGACTATAGATTTCATTAACTGAGATATCTTAATGATGCCTGAGAAGCCCGAAGAAGACTATGGAGCTGCCCACAGAGGGATCTTCCCATCAGTCATAGTATCAGCTTGTGGCAGGGTCAGAATGCTGCAAGCCATATATTTTCCCTGGAGGATCTGAGCTCCTGTCTGGTCTCACAAACTCAAATCTTAACAGCACCGTAGCACAATCTGTGGTCTAGATGAGTGCATATTGTGATATGTGAGAAAGATAATGCAAAATACTAGGAAGGATAGAGCACACTGATAATAGTTAATGCCAACTGCTAACTTTGCCTTCCTAAGTGGTTTTTTTTGCATTAAAATTTATTCTGAGTTCTAGTGGTTGTTCACCTACTGGTAGCTACATCACTGTGATGTGGGCATAGCTACCTAGACAGATGAGTAGGTGTTTACCACAACTGACAGGGTGAAACAACTGAGAAATGGTTGGCAAAAATCTTTTAGAATTGTAATAAAGTCAGTTGACATTGCTTAGTTCAGAGTACCCATGCTTTTCACAGCTCTAGTAGCTGATGTTATTGGATTATGTCTTAGAGGAAGAAATAACTTTATTCTTTTGTCTCGTATGACTGTGAACAGCCCAGATGGACTGATTCATAGTATGGGAATACTCATGGGAGGAGAAAGAGATGGGATCAGAACCATGCAGAGTTGTCACCATTCTCAAGGACTTTGCCCAAGCCTCACACTGAAGTTTTGCAGATAAAAGCTTAGATGCACTGATAGCTGTATGTGAAAGTTTGAACAATATCTGCTTGCAGTTCTTGACTCATGCCAGTGTAGTTTGTCCTTTGCCTTTATATGCACCAAATTCACCAACGACATTTTTTAGATATGAAAATATTACATGTGTTTAGTAGTCAACTTGCAAATATTAAACTTCTCAATTACTATTGCAAAAATGGTTTTAGAAGAGGCTAATCACCATTATGGACTGGTTTTATAAAGCACAAACCATCTAGCTTTCAGCTACAAAACAGCTCCACACTACAACTGGCTTCCAACTTTTCAAATGGCCAAACAAATGTTCTTGAAATGGGCTGAGATGAATTTGTACTTACTTGGAAGTCTGGTGTAGAATCATATGCAGTCTGACAGGCAGTTAAACCTCTGTGGGATGGGAGAAAATCCTGTGTTTTAATGGAATTGCTCAAAAGTATCCTATAGCACTGCTCTATGCAGTTTTCATACAGCTTTGCAATGTTTCCTCTGGGCAGCCTGTTCCTGTGCCTCACCACCATCCACAGTAATGAATTTCTTCCTTGTATCTAATCCTAACCTACCCACTTTCAGTTTAAAGCCATTCCCCTATCACTACATGCCCTTATGAAAAGATCTGATGACAGTGCTTTAAATTTCCATCTAAGAGTGAAAAATGCCACTAGCCTTACTCAATTTTAGTAATTGTATCAAAAAGACAAGCTTACATGAGTGCTATTGTGACAGGAAAACTCATAATTTAAACCCTTCACTGTTGTTCTCTGTTTACTATGTTGGATATTCATCTCACCTATTTTGGTATGTGTGTCGCAGAGCCCTCTACAACTGAGAGAGTTACCCCAGGCTGCTTTCTAGGAGAGAAAGAAATACTTTTAGAGCACATTTCAGCAGCATTATTTGTGCTGTTTACTTTGGAAGCAGAATATTTACACTTTCTTTCATTCTGTTGACTAATAAAGCAGTCTCAACAATTAAATTAGTTAGGCTTTCACACAGTAGGTGTCTACAGTTGGTTAGGTGAGTCATGATATTATGGAGTAATTATTTAATGTTCACCCTTGTGGCTGATGCAGAAAACCACAGCATCAGAAGGAAAATGTTGGTTCCCATGTTCTAAAGACTTAGCAGTCTTTAGAAAAATGTATGCAGAGAATCCCAAGAGGTCCAGCTCATGGAGGAACGGACTGTCACTGGGAACAAGTAGAAAATATTTAAGCTCAAGATCTATAGAACACAAACCTTAACCAAACCAAGCCCTTCTTCACTGGATACCATGGATTTAATGTACGCTTATTTGAATTTCTCCTTCAACTCAGATGCAATCATGAATCAGAGATAATACTTGTCTCCTTGGCATCCCCAGGAGAGTCCATCGGCTACTCCATGGTCTTCAAAGCCAGTGGAGCTCAAAATCCATAGTAAGTTTATGTAGAGACTTCAGAAGGAGTTCTTGACAGTTACCACACAGAATTTTTTTCTGTCTTGGAGAAAATGATTGGTCTCTTATTAAAAAGGTTCCAGGAGTCTGGCATCTGTGGCACATCAAACTCACTTTTAAAGGAGGTACCAAGGGATTGAGGCTTTATCTGTTCATATCCTGTCCCTACTTTTCTCACAGTTGTTTACAGTTGGTATTTTTTGCAAAAATGTTTGTGTGAGTCATGCGTTCATTAGTGCCTGCTTGAGTCAGCAGGTAGACATTAATAATAGCATTCAGAGAAGTAAACTACTATGCTCATCTTCTCCATAGAGTTCTGCAGAACATGTTGTTTGCTCAGAACACCATGGAATTCAATCTTCGGCTGCATCCAGGTATCTAGGATTGAATTTTCAGTCCTACCATATGGGAATTTCTTGCCAGCCTTTTACTTTCTCACAATGATAACTGATTTTATTGTGTGCTTCAGGTACTGTACTGTGGAACAAGGGAGTTGGGAATCTTGGAGCCATCTTGCAGGAGTCAGAAAATCACGCTAGAGAGCTAGACAGTGTGGAGAGCACTGTGAGATGGAAGTGGTAGCAATTGTGGAGTTTATGGTCTACGGGTACTGCAATCAAGGCTCACTAGAAGAAAATTTTGTTCTGTTTACTAGAAAGTATGGAAGGCAGTGTCTGAGTTTGTTTTGCCCTCCTCTGTGCCTCCTCTGTGCCTTCTGGTATAGAACAGCATCTGGACCACCATTTTTAAGGGGAAGTCACTCTTTCATGTTTCTGTATCTGTTAGCACAATCCTCAGGCATCTGACTTTCAAACCTTCTAACCATGTAGTAAAATATTTTAAAAGAGTATATCTAGGCAAATAGGTGACTGACTCTCAAAAGCGTTTGTTCTTTTCTAGCAATGGCTTCTGGTTCAAAAATCCCAGCCATCTGCTTTCCATCTTATGTATATTGATGTTATTTTTTATTTAGTCAGCATTTTATGGGGCCATTATAATAAAGCAGAGCCTGGGTAATTAAAACTGTGTCATGGTTTCATGATCATTAGTGGTAAAACACATCTGTTGACACAAATTTATCTCTGTTTTTTTTTTCTCTTTTTTTTTTCCACTACTTCAGCTGCTTCAGAGATGCTGACACTTTTCTTCTGCAACATCAGTGTAGTAGTCAGCTGTAGTCTGTTAATGCTAACAAGGGTTGGCTGCAAAAGTGTCAAGTACTTGCAATAAAAATGGACAGGGCCATCTGAAACCACAAACTGCTGCCTGCCTTTCCTGCTCCTTGGCCCTTTTTTGGGAATTCTCAACTATTTCGTCTTCCAAAATATTTTAGTTACAGCACAGGAGCAACTGTAATTTGCTGTGATGTAGTTAGAAGTTATTATTTCAATATTAATACAGAATAATGCATCATGAAAGTCTAAAAAGGAATCTACATATTAAGCTGGCTAGTGGTAATCACCTCGGACTGCTAGGTTTGGAAAGAGTACTTTCTTCCACGCTGACTGGTAACCTGTGATCACTATCTTTTTCTCTGTAGTGGCTGCTATGTGAAAAGAGAGTGTTTTCAACCATTCAAAAATGTGAATGTCATATAACATGGGCATACCTACTACACTCCCTTCTGAGAAAATGTTCTGGATAATTTATATTTCTGTTGGGGAAATGTTTCTGGACTAATCTTTTTCTTTAAAACTCTGTGAACTAAACTAGTACAATATTACAAAGCTCATGTTGGTTAAATGATGGGCTTGTTGATGTTCCTGCAGTTTGTTGGCAGGGCTATTCCTTAAAAGCAAATCACACAGAAAGTATTTTTTTTCCTGTGTTATTGCACCTATTACAGGCTTTGGAGACTTGATTTTTGTGTTTCACATTCTCTAATCAACATTATATTCCTGGCAGCGAATTAGCCTGAATAGATTCTTGGGACGCATATGTGGTGCTGTCCAAAGAACAGGATGAGCTGGCTGTCATACTCTGACCCACCAACTATGCTCATTCTGGCCCCTCATGTCTGTAAAGGTCACTTCATCAGAAGTACCTACGCCCTCTAAAGTCTGCAAGCACTCATATTGCCCAATTTCTGTTCGTATAGTCTAGTTTCTGTGCATGAGGCTGAGCATGCTATAGCTCAGATAGGCAGTAGATCCCCACTCCTTGAATTCTTTGAGCTGCAGGATAATACCTGAGAGGATGACATCTGGCAGTGTGGGCTTATGCTGTGTGGATAATAGAATTCTTAATACTTGGTTTGGGGTCTCCTTTTTACCCTACATCATAAGCATGAGGTGGGTATTTTCACCTTAGTCAGCAGGTAATAGAGCTACCTCGTCGTACCATACACCCAAACAGGAAAGGTAACAATTTGACAGTGCTGAAAAGAGAAAGGGACTGAATGAAGGGAATGAATTTCGGCTGTGACCATCCCTTTCACACAAAGCTGGTAAATGTTGAAAAAATGATCCAGACTCAGGGAAGAAACTCAAAGCAGAAACATGCTATAATACAGGTCTTCTGACAGCTCACCATATGCCACAACCAGTGACTTCACATGACAAATAGAAAATAGACAAATATGAGTAGACGTGTTTCTAGAAACTATTTGGGATTGAATTAGAATTGATTACTGCATTAGTGGATGTTATCCTGAATAAACGGAATGTCCCTTTTTAGTCCTTGCATGTTAATGTTCAAGCTGGTCACTAAGTAGGATGCAAGTGTCCCACTGACTTCAGAGGAAGGGGATGGAAAAAAATTAATACAGAAACCCCATTTTATGCACTTCAAATTAGGGTTTTGAGTTCAAGGCTAGTCTGTGGGGTTTTTTTCCACTGTGCATAATCTAATGACAGTGGTTTGCCAGGTGTCTTTCTCTAGGCTCTTGAAAGCACATACATTTTCTCTCCTCTCATTCCTCAATAGAGAATGCTTTCTGTGGATGTAGTGGATTTAATTATTTAAGCCTTATTCATGTCCTGATACTTTATAGACAACTGTTCCTTAAATCTCTGACAGTAACAAAATGTGTATTGGGATTCTTGATAGAAGAAATATGCAGACAATATGGTCACTGCTGTAACACTCCTTTATTAAGCTGCAATTGCAATTCATGAAATCACTGCAAAATAATAAAAAAATGGTTGGAAGATAAATACCATAAATACAGTCCCTAGAAACCACCTCTCACTTTAATTGAGAGCAGCTGCAATATTGCAGAAGCCCAGGAAACATTGCAGTTCATATTCTTCCTCCCTGGCTCCTTCTAGGGGAGCATAATACATTTTGACTAATATACATACTGGCAAGTTTGTATGCAAATTTTTTATTTAAATATAAACCAAAATTAATTTAAAAGGCCCTTGCACTCAGGAACACTGATCCATAGATGCTATTTCCCTGTTTTCTTTGTTCATGAAACTTTGCTCATACATTGGGTTGTGTCTTTAAGATTTCCAGTTGAATAGGGCATCTGGGAACTCAAGGGAGCACTTTGCCAAAATTTTGCAAACACAAATAGCAATGAATTGGAAAATGTATATCTGTTATCTGGTTCATCTTCTAGATTTTGTTTGGGCTAGTCTTTCATGTTACTTCTTTATCATTACTACTGGAAAAAAAAACATTAAGTCATACAGTGCTCCCAGAACTCATATCTCCATTGAAACAGGCATTAGAGCAAAAACATAGTGAGAACCTGGTATTTTTCAGTCCCACTTGTATAACTGATGCGAGACTGTAACATATCCTTAGTCTGAAAATACTCCTGTGTGCATTTTTGGAGACAGAAACCAGGTATTAAGAAACACAGAGACAAGCAGCTTAATAGTCCAGGTGCGTAACTTGCACTTTTAAGTCATTCTCTCCCCCACGCCTATATAAACCATTTTATTTTCCTGAAAGCCGAGTCAGATGCACAACCCAATATAACCATTTTCACAGCATCAAATATGTCTTTGTGTAGCTCTCCTCTTGGTAGCTTTAAGGATTGACTGGAGTGATCACAACTCTCTGGGGGAACTACCAAGGTTTAGAAACCTTCAAAACAATCGCCAGTCAAATACATTCAATTCCTGCCAATGAATAACTCAGTCAGCTGATCTGAAGTAGATTTTATATCTGAGATAGTTTGGAGTGTGTGCCACACTTACTTTATTTGTTCAAAAAATACATTGCTCCTCCTTACAAGACTTTTATAAACACTAGTAAATAATCTCTCGATGGTTCTGGGAGGCATATCAGTAGCAGTAATTAATTAATTAACAGCAGCTTTGTCTCTCACCCAAGATATCCTGACAGTCTGAAAAAGAGAAAGCAAGTGAAGCCAGATCCCACTTACTTGAAGCCTCTCTGCTTTCCCTGCTAATATTCTGTCTTCCTCTTTAATATTTCAGATTAGCCATATAGTGCGTAAAGAAAGAGTTCATAAGGAGATATTCTTCTGTGGAATTTTTCCAGGGTTCCACCTAGACATGGCATTTTTATTTTTATTTTCACAGAAGGACTCTCCCTTCCCCAGGCCTCACAGAAGTTTTTCTGATGGAGAGATGGGACAACTTGGGAGGTCTGTGTGAAGAACTACATTTTGCTGGATATACTCCTGCTGTTAGGAAATTGCTCCAATGGGATGACCAGCCAACTAACTCAGTCAACCTGCTAAAATGAATTCCCTATTTTATAGAGTTAGATCCCCTCAGTTAACTCATCTGTTAGATAACAAAAAATGAGAGAAGACAGAGCACACACTACATGGGAAGAGTAAACAAAAGCTGATGGGTAAGGTTTTGTTTGGTACCAGCAAAGGTTGGTACTTCCCTGTTTGCTCTTTGCTCTGCATTACTTTTCATTCTTTCCCTGTCTCTCCTTACTGATTCTGATTTTAATTCTGTAAACATAAACCAGTCAAAAATTTCCACAGGGAGCGATGAACTCCTTGCAGATTATTGTCAGTACTGTCAAAGGAAAAAAAGGTATATGCAAACCCCACAAAGTATTCTCAGGAGACCCTCATCAGTGTTTGGATTTAAACTGAGCTCTGTGAAATATGAATCCACTGCTCTTTATTGCTACCTGTACAACTCAGAAACTGCCCAAGCAATTGGAAAACTGGTCCTAAGTTACAGGCTTTGGCTGGATGTTTCCTTCAGTCAGCTTTGGTAGTCTATGAAAGAATTATTCTTTCATAGACTTTTGAACAGCTTTTTTGAACATGGCTTTTGAACAGCTAGTTCATCACATGAAAACCATACTACAGAATTGTATTATTTCTGCTGCTGTCTTTGTAGATGGGTCTCTGTTTCTCTTTCTTGAAGTTCATGAATATTTTCAGTTGGCTAATTTTGCTCCTGTTAGTTTTTTGGCAGCAGTACTATTACGTCAGTGAGTTTCTCACAGCGTTGGATAGCTTTTGAAAGGTGGTCACATCTTTTGAAAGACCAATGTGTAGTTATAGCTGTGTGGCTTTTTTTTTTTTCCTTTATTGTAGTTAGTCAAAGCAACTGATATGACAATCAAATCTGAACTCTGGGCTGTAAAGGCAAGAAAGCAGGGCATAGATGAGTGGGTAATACGTTAGAATGTCTGTCAGATGGGAGATCCAGCTAAGGCAAATGACAAGATAGGAACTGTTTATTGCGTGTGTTTTTACAGGCTGTATGCAGTAGTGAACAATGCAGGGAAGACAAATAGGTTGCTTCTGCTTACTCTCTCAGTGCAACTGAAGGTCACTCAGCAGTGAAGGAGTTTTGCAATATGACTTCAAGTGGTAAACAGCTAGCTAAAGGAACTGATTGCTGCAAGTTTCACACCATGAACTCAGCAAGCACAAACAAAGCAACTGGATTGTTATAACCACATATATTCAGTTTAAAACAGTGAACAAAGAATGAGAGCTGTAGAGAGACAAACCCTCAGCTTGTGAAGCTGGACTTATTCTAATGCAAGTTATTAGTGGCTGATGTAAAGAGTTGAGCACAAGAAGCATTATATGTCAGTAAAATGACCTCTAGCTTCCTTCTCTTTGGGTTTGTGATCCTTCAGCTGCTGACCTTGGAGATGGGATTGTACTCCACATCAATATGCATGCTCCTTAGTTACATTCTGCTATTTTTAAAGCCATGGTATGGCAGTTCATGTCAGTGTTTCTGATGTTAGAATATTATGGTTAGCTCTGTAACAAGTTCAGCTATCCAGGGCTGGAATGGGTACAGGAGAAACCAGTCAATGTTTCATCTCAAAAGCAAAATAAGAAAAAAGGAGAAAACCCCCATAATTCACAGACGCTTTGTCACAACTCTGTGGCAAACACATGGGGCATTTTTATTGAGTTGTTTTGTGTTGTCATGCTATAGTAACTGATCATTGTTTTAATTGTATAATCTCTGCCAGATTGCAAATAAGCCGTAAAATCATACCATCTATGACAAACAGATATTACACAACATTATTTTAATTAGTCTTGATTGTGTTTTGAGTCACCCTCTGAAGCCAGTGAGTCCCAGTCTTGTAAATCTATCAGAAATTACATCTGTTCTTACACAATTTTTATGTGCCTAGCAGTCTCCTCTCCCAATTTGGTTTCTCAAGTTAAAGACTCACTCTGTTGCATAGGAAAACACTTTCATCTCCTTGTTTACCATGCTTTGATGCTTATTACAAGATGAAAGCATTCTGCTGTTCTAGAGGTGGGTGGCTATATTATATTTTATTGAGGAGAAGGGTTGATGCAGACTGAGCATTGCATAATAGACATTTTAAAACATACAGTAGGACTTTTGGATCAAAAGACTGATACTAACTTGCAGTATAGCAGCTAAGCATTTTTAGCTCCTATATGGACCAACAAATAGGATTTATATAGAGGCATGTCATTGTCTTGTAACTCAGAAGAAAAATCCCCATTACAGACTTGTGTAATTTCAGATCTTGCATGGAAAAAAGCAAACAAAATAAAATTAAAAATCTGCCTATTTGTATCTCAGGTTCCTTGGGTGTACAAAGGACAATGACTAGACTCCTGGGGTACCTTCAACTTGCAGACAAGTGCAGCTAAGCCTGCACACCTTTGTAAATGCAAGCTAAATTACTTAGATCCTTTCAGATATGCAGGCACCACTCTGCCCAGCAAGACCTAAAGCATTTACACTAGTGGTTCGGTGTTCAAAATGGTTCACAAGATGTGTAAGGTCAGATGCAGTGAGGACTTAGGTGCCTAAAAGTTAATTCTTGCAAGTATCCTGAGAGCTGCTCCTCAGGGCTTTGTCCTATATGCATAGACTCCCTCTGCAGTAGGGGAAGCTGGCTTCCAAAAGAGCTGACAAGTTGAGCTGCTCTAAAAGCCTGGAATTTCTCCAGTTGAGAAATTTTAAGAACATAGGTAAATCTGTCCACCTTGTTTCCAGTGGACCTCATAAAGGCTGCAGGAACTACTCACTGTTTCTATTCACTCTACATCTGCAGCCTGCCACTTCTTGAATGAGGTTATCAGCATCCTTTCTTTCAGGAATTCAAGACAGCCCATTTTTCTTCTGAAATGAGTCTCCATTTCTTGCCATTTTGCTTTTGATATGACAGTTTGAGCACACACCTGTGACATAAGAGACCTGGGACAGTCCCCGGCTCTGCTGGTGGGAATTCACACCCAAGAAAATTGCCTTCCAGCAGGGTGATCCAGCTGCCAGATTAAAGACTACTGGCATGAGGGAGAAAACGGGCTTTCTCTATTTCTTCTGTTAGGGCTGTGACATTGTAAAATGTAAATAAGAGTCTAAGGCCAAGCATGACTTCATTCTAATGGTTAAGAAAGTTCCACTTGCTGTTTTCAGTGTAGTTGCTGTAGTTTAGCTGAGGACTACTTAACGTTAAGTTAGAAATATGAATGGTCCTGACAGACAGGATGAGAACTCAGGATTTCTCTCTTTGTTCTTGTTTTAGAAGATTTACTTCATTTGTAGCCCTGATAAAGGACAACACTGCACATGTGAAAAATCAAAAGTTTCAGGATTTTCCACGGCACATAAAAAGGTGACTTATTTTTTTCAGTTAGATGCAGCTGAGCAGAGCTTTCCAGGGCCACGTGTCTGTATAGACAGTTAGTCTCTATTTGGATGAGGTCCATGTTGTTCTCCAAATGTAGGCTAGTATCATGGAACAATGGAATGAGTGAGGCTCCTCCGCACAGCAAGTTCGTGGCTCTTTGGCAGGCTGCAGGCTACCTATGGTACTGAAAAATGGCTAGATCTGAAAGCAGATCACATGTCAACCTGATCCATATGTGCAAACTTGAACTGGTATGTGTATATCAATGTGTACCAAATAATAATCAGCAAAATTAGACAAAGTTCAAATTTAGATAATTGAACAATAGGATTGCCATCTGGCTTACCATCTGCTATAATATTCATGCATGTTAGTGAATTGTTTTTTCTATTCATACATCTGGATCTAACTGTCCTAGTATAAATCCAAATGGTCTAGAAAGAACTAAAGTGTAAAGAGCCTGTGGTTATCACAGCACACTCACTTTATGTCCCATCAGGGTGCATGTCTAGCGTTCTCTAGGAAACAAAATTTGAATAACCATGTCTTTTGAGACAAGGCTCAAGTATCTTCATAAGGGACTTCTACAGGACTGTTCTATTTGGTATTTCATGCAAATATGTAGAAACACTTCTCTCAGAGTTTGGATTTCTTAGACTTATACAGTCTGCCGGTTTAGACGTTGCTCGTCAGATACTAAATGACAGACATCATTACAATCAGAAGGACAATACTGCTCTTCCACTGGGTATATCTGAAGCAAATCCATTGGTGTCAGAAGTTTCAGCCTAGGTTTGGTTTTGTGTACATGAGAACAGAATACAGACCATACATCTTATTTTTCTTTTGATATAATCCAGTGTATCCGGAAACAAGAAAGCCATATCAAGCCCCAAATCACAGAACTCAAGTTTTTTAAGATATCAGCTTTCTTTTACGGTCTGGGTGGCCTTCACCATGTCTGGGAAAACATGAACTCAGTGGCCCTGGTAATGCATCACCTGCTTTTTCCAGACTGCTGTAATCAATTTGTCTTTATCCACCACATTACCAAAAGACACTATTAAAATTCATATTTGTGTGTTCTCTCCAGAGGGTAAACCATCAGAGATCTCTAGGGTTTTGGAGGTTTTTTTGTGGAGATGCAGAAGGCTTTAATTAGGTTTAAAATAAGATCAAATTTCTTCCCCACAGTAATATCAGAAACTTCTACCAGATTCCTGTAGGGCTATTTTGCACTCTGAAAACTTGATCAATTTTCAACCTCACAAATTACATCTTTTGTTTACATTTTTCTAGAACATCAAAGCAGAGAAGTGTTGCCCTTAACCAATGTTTCCAGGCTTAAATAATGATGTTTCTATTTTCTGCTTAAAGACTTATGATGATCTCTCCTTTAGACCCTGGAATGCTGCGGGCCTGAAGGATCTTAGTTGCACTTAGGATTATCTTTAAGTTACTTGGCATTTTCTAAGAGGTGAATCCTGAGGTTATTCCTCAGGCAAAGCTGTTGAAACAAATGGAGTTCTGCCCAAGGAATGAAAGAATAAGAACCAAGTAAAAACTTTAAATGTTGGCCCCAAGATATTAATGTCTTCTAAACTGTCAGGAGAGATGCAGTATTGTTTTATTTAAGGAATTTGTTCCACTGTTTTGCTAAAACCATTGGCATTATAAATGAAGGAAGGAGACTCAGTTCTTCTTCCAGATGCCTCTCTCTGAAAAACATGACCCCAGAGACGTCGAATATCCAAAAGAACATGTCTTTGGGCTACCATTCCCCTGCTTGCATTTGAGGCATCTTCTTTCAAAAGAGCATCTCATGAATATGAGCAGAATTCCAGAAATAAATAAAAATGCAAAACTGATTGGAAGGGGGGAATATGTGTTAATAACAATGAGACCTGTAATGAAGAACGTACTAGACTTTCAGGGCAGAGCTGCCAGTAACTCTGCAGCTGTGTCTGTCTACCCATTTACTATATTTTACTTGTCCATCATGTCCCAGAGTGTTTTCTCTGGAAATCCACTAGAACACTTGATTGCTGTTTCTAAAAGGTAAATCTTAGTTTTCAAACACTGTAAAATTTCTTAGAGGAAATTAGCACATAAATATGGTTTGGCTTCTTTAATATTCCATTTTAATAACTCTCTATATCTTCTTTTTATACATTGTATCCACTAAATCTTTCTTCAGTGTGTACTGTTCTATTGTTTCCAGTGTGAAGAAAAATGGACTTTCTATAACTGGAGTTCCTACCCATAAACACTGATCACTTGAATCCCATTTTGCTTCATTCATACTGTTTTCCACACTCTTCTGCTCTATTTACTGCTGGATTCTATATCTATCCACTTACACTCCAAAGTCTTAAATGACAGCTAAATCTGGAGCAACCATTCACGCTGTTCTGTGGATATCTAATGAAGTCTGAACACAATCCCTGTGGGTGTTGGTTGTCCTCTGGTTTCTCTCCTCCTTTTTTGCTATGAACAGTTCCACATTTGACTTTCCCTACCAGTCAAAAAGAGGAGTTTTGCAGCAAGTTTGGAGCAGTACATATTTTGAATAACCAGTCAATCATCTCTACTGATTGGATAAAGGGCTACTGTCAAATTTGACATATTACACCTGAATCCTGCCCAACTTTCCCTCTGTCAGAGCAGTCATTCAGATCCCCCTTATACACTTGTAGGAGCCTGATTATTTTTGAGACTTTGACTGTTATTTCAAGTATGGTTGAAATTAATGGATTGTTTCTTTAGGAAGACAGGCTTAACATGATTGCTGGTGGAGTGCCATCCATTTTGCTGACTGTACTAGGGGTTCTTTAGAAAGCATACAATTCTGAGAAGCTTGTTCTTCCCACAGAACAAAATAAATTTGCACATTATCAAATCATGACATCAAAAGAAAGTTGTGTTTCCCAAATATTCCAGTACTCTGCAGTCTTCTCCACACCATCTCTGTATTGAGACTCTCAAGTCCCTGCAAAATTGGTAGTGCCTTGCAGTTTGCCATAAATGTTAATGTAATGCAAAATAAATAGCACTTCAAAACTAAGATGGTTGCAGTTGATTTCTCTGATGACTGCAGCAGTGGCAGAATCTTGCAAAAGCAGTTTCATGGTCACTTTTGGATCAAAATTGAGACCGAATTCAATTCTTTATTCCTAGTCTTGTGAGTTTCCTTCTTGATTCTATCTTTTCTATGCAGCCCTATTCAACAAAACAAAATTCAAAGTGTCAATATATGCAGCCCGCAGATGAGACTCTGGAAAGAACTGGAGTATCTGCATTCTGTCCAGAAAGGCACATAATCTCTTTCTTAATTTTAGGCATGTGAGTAACTCCACTGAAAGAACAGAATTACGTAGTCAACTGGTTCCTGGCCAAAGTACTGAGCCTGTAAAGTACTGAATTCTCAGTGAAAATAAGATGTCTTGCTTTGAGTGAGATAAACTTTTGGAAATAGGAGAGTACTATATATCATGCAGGTCTGTTACTCCATTATTTAGTTATGCCAATTATTGTATGAATGTTCCATCAATTTTTAATTTATTTTTTTTTACTTTACACAAAGTTCATGCATTTAGGAAAGCGTTCAATCTGTCAAACAGTATAATTCCAGATAATTACATTCTATTTTAAAGGACATACACACTTGCAATATACCAACATTCAAACATCTGGCATCTAATTTTTTGGGATTTCCTTACAATTTACACTCCAAGTATCCTGCTCAACTCAGTGGAAGCATCTGTACTGATGTTACTGCACAAATGTTACCTAATAAGTTCTCAGATCTTACTGCACAAATGTTGTTATCTAGTACATTGTCAGAAATCAAAATACAGTCACCGCTTCCCATTCTAATATGGATGTAGCAGCTACTCTAACCTTTAGGAAATATAAGATACTCTGTTGTAAAAAAATTCTCTATGAAACTGTGATGTGCTTCTAGTTAAAGCATTTATTACTTGACTCACAGAAGTTTAAACATTTGGTTGCGAGGACAAAGAAGAAAAACTGTAACTTTCTGTTTCTTAAAGTCAGAGTTCATATTTTCATTGAGATATGTATCTCTACACACTAGATATGTAGACACTAGGGACATGTTGCATATAGTTTATCAGTACTTGTTTGGAGTGGCTTGCTTTTGGCTATTCTGTACTGAAAGTGGACCAAACTCAGGCATATATATATACCCCACAAACACCCTCTTCTCACACTAAAACATTTTTTCCATAAATATGGAATATCATCCTTTAATGGCTAGGATAAAACAATACTCTGCCACAATCTATGTTAAATTTCTGGTGTCCATTTTAGTCTATCAGGTATTGTTGAATTTTATTCTACAGGTGAGCTGAGAATCCCTAAGGCATTAATTATACCCCTAGAACTGCAACTGGACTGCTGTGTTTTAAACTGCTGTATGGAAAAGCTATTTTTGGATAATATTAAGAGTGTTCTACTATGTTCATATGTGTTTTTTTCCTTCCATCAGTTAAGTAAAGTAGTTAGGTAGTTAGACCTCTAGCACTAAGGGAATCATACTTCAAAAACACAAGAAAAAAGTGCGTGAAAAATGTTGTCATTAAATTCCAAGTAGTCTCATAACTGGGAAAAATGACACCATTTTCTGCATTACGCTTGATATGCCCTTGTCAGCATCCATGACCATAGATGCAGTCCCTTCCCTCTTCTGTTCCCTGTTCCTTTTTCCCTCTCCCTCAGTATCCTCTGTCCCTTACGTGTGCGTGTGGTTAGCCCTGACAATCAAATGGACAAGGGAGTGTGTATGCTGTGATTCTATGCTATATGTATGTTTACCGCCTGACCAGCCTGAGAATACTCTAAGGGGTGGTGACAGACCTTCCTTTATTTTAGGAAGAGGACTGCTGAGATCCCAGTGCAGCTTTTCTGCCAGTGGAGGCATCTTCATCTTTTCCTGCTAAGCTCAGATAGCTTTTTTTTTTTTCTTCTGAGGAATATGGGTGATTCTGCTGCTTACATTTGATGAGAAGAAGTATAGAGACAGACAGGCTTCATAGATTTCTAGCATTTCTCTCCCTCTTGCTAGGTCTTGCATATTGACTGGTCAGGCAAGGACTAAACTTTGAAAGACTTCTCAGGTAAGCACTGAAGGTGCTGAAGGAGCTACTGGACTTCATAGTTCCCTGGATTTAGTCTGAAGATATAGTCCTGACTCATTTTGGAGCATTCATATTTGCTACTGCAGCTTTTTAGAAATCAGATGGGTTCCCAGGTGATCCATACTATGAAACACTACAGAAAAGTCTGACAGAGCTGGTATTAAAGGTTCTTTGCCACAACATATGAAGTGTTCATTATGCAGATAGATATGTAAGATGTAAATTTGTCCTACCCTAACACACAGTTAATAGAACGTGGTAACTAGAAAATTGTGGCAGAGATTGATTTTGAATAAACAGCTTACAAAGAAAAGCTGACTAGTAGGTGGCATTTTTCTTCATTAAAGTTCTTGCATGGAAGAAATTACATTTGTTTTTCCTCACTGGCCAAGTGAATTGCTCAGGATCTTCTGGAAATAACCCATATGCTTAGAGAGGGACTTCATTCCATGCAGATCCTGGTCAAGATGATTTTTTGTGAAAGCTTTTCTGTGAAAGATTTCTTCAAAGCCAGCCCTGGAGCTGGTCCAGGAGGGTAGTCTGTTCAGGAAAGCAAACCTAAAGAAAAGATAATTAAGAAGCATATAACTGCTGCACCATCTCTTGCCATTTCTGCCCATCGAGTCAATAGTGAATCAAAGGAAAAAAAAATCACAAGGACAGTAAATAACTGCTTTTGCTTTTGCTGGAGATTTTAGTGCCATTTGCTGTTGAAAGCAGAAGAGGGAATGATGTTCTAAGGACAGACCACAAGGTTTGGTCTAATAAATGTGAATGAATATACAGGGCTTGATTGTTCTTTCACACCAGTGAAACTCTATGGACTGAAATTAGGTACACTAATTACACAATATACTTCTGTAAATGATTCTAACTCTGGAGTGAATGAACTGTAATATAACCTAATGCACAAAGTGAATGTGCAGCCCTGGCCCCTCAAGCATGTTTAAATAGTAACACAGATTGTCATCACATATTTTTAAATTTTTAAATATAAATAAAATATAACACTGCATGTAATATGTACTTTAAATGGCAGATGTGTAATAAATATCTCCATTTATGACAGACTTAGGCAGAAAAGCATGATGAGGTGTGGTTATGAAACAAATTTTGCTTCAGGTTCACTTTGTACTTTTACCACCTCTGTTAATTACACAGCTAAGATCATGCTCTGGAGAGTTTTAATTTTCTTGTGATTATATAATGGACTCTTACTAATATCATTATTCAAAAAAAAGAAAAAAAAAAAAGACTAGGAATGTTTTCAGACAGAACTTTTAACCATGAAGACTTGTTAAACCTCCTTTTACCAATTCTGAGCCACAACTGAAAACATCTAAAAATGTTTCTTTGCCATGCAGTTTTTCTTCAGTGCTTGCACCACTCTCTCATATATATGATGTCTGCCATCACCCTAGTGTTGTTTTTTTTTTTTTTTAGACCAGAAATGTCTTCATAATGGCCCTGGAAGGTAGGGAATACTCACATCTGCGTTTTCCTGGTAGGGCACAAACTCACTCAGCTCAGTGTGAGGTAGACATCCAAACACCTCCAAGGAGCTGTGCGTATGCGGTTTGCCCAAGATCAGTCAGGAATGAGCAGGAGTTGTCTCTGTTTCCTGAACTCCCTGATGCTATAATACCTGGACCCTCCTTTGCACTCCACATATGCACATAGGGAAAATGGTCAAAAAGCAACCTAATTATCAAAGAAATGCAACAGTTTAAGACACGATGATTGTACGCTGTAGAAAACACATGCTTATCCCATGGAATGCTGGCTTTAGTGGCAGGTGGGACAATTTACCAGGCTCACAGCCTGTTCCCATAGCCTTCTTCCCTGGGTACAGTGCTGGAGTATGTAAGGAGCGGGCTGTGTGTCAGATGAATTGTTCTGGCAGCAGCCACAGCTCCCACCCGGACCCAGCCTTTCCTGATGGCTGCTTGGCTGCTCTCCCATCACACGGGGGCTAAAAGTCTGGGATGTGACAGGCAAATGACCCCTGGGCAAAATGGCACCTGGGAGCAGCTGCCACTGCTGGGAACGCTCGTCCGGTGTGCAGCCACCTCACTTTCCAGGGAAAGTGAGGCAGCGAGGCGCAGGCTGAAGGGCTCTGCTGCCATGGCTTGCTCCTGGCAGCCCTGTGTGCTGAGGCAGCTCAGCCTGCTGAACCAGGGACTGACCGAATTATGCTGGGGTGTGGGGAAGCCAGCACAGCTGGGGAGCCTGGGCATGGAGTTCCTGCACTGTTCTGCTCCCGCCGCCACTGCAGTCAGTGATGCACCAGGCCTGCTTGGAAAACATAGGCACCTCTGGATTTGTGCAAAGTTTTGATTAGAAAGACTACACATAGTGACTAGCTTACACTGTGCCTCTAGAAGGGGATGGGTGTCAAAACAGACAGAAGACCCAAATGTTCAGCTACTTAAACTGTCGTCACTCCGCTGGCCAGTCTATGTCTTTCTGCTCCACACTAGCTTCTTTTTCTTCCTTCCGAGTTCATTTTTTTCAACAAATTTGTTTTGTTCTAGCCATATTAGAGTGGTTTTAAGGCTTCAGCAGGCAACACAAGATCTTAAAGGTCTTAGCTTTAATGCATATTCACAAAATATCCATTAATTTGAGCAAGAATGCCAATTTTACCACCTTTTGGAATATGCACTAAGAATTTACTGTAATGTAAATAATTTACTCCATACTTTGTGAAAGTAAGTATAGTGGAAAATTATATTTAGCCACTAACTTCTAAACTGAAACAGCAATATACTTCTCTGGTGTAATATATTTTCCAGTCATGTGATGAAGAGAAGCATTTTTTTCAGCTGAGCTCACTTAAAGTTCAAAAGATAAATATATCACAATGACAAATTGCAAAATGCTGTTCATACATTTAGGTAAAAATCGTTCCCTCATTTGTTTGTATTTCACATAAACTGTATTACTATTATTTCCAAAGAAAATATAGTACAAAATAATTCTGATTAAAGATACAAGTATTGTTAATGGACCAAAGCAGAAATTTATCTTTGGTCTTAGCTTGTGAGGCAAAAAAAAAAAAGACAGAAACTAAGTATACTCTTTTTGGGTGAAATTGATTCCACAAAATGATATCCACTCAGCCCTCTAACTGCCTAATCTCCAGCTCAGGTCCCTACAGAGTGGGACATGAGTGGAGTAGCTAGTGCAGGGGGTTTTGCATCTGTTCTGTTCTGGGTGGTTGAGAACTTCTGGGTGAGAGGTCTGAATTTACAGCACCGGCAGACTGTCTTAGCACTTGTCCACAATGAGAAATTGAAAGAAATTTGGGAGCAACTTTGCCATGCTCTTTTGACTCCATACATGCAACTGTGAGGCGCCCAACCTGCTGTGAGTGTGCACTGGTTTATCTGGTAGGCTAAGGCACACTTGCTGGGCACAAAATCAGTCCATGTAGGGAAAGAACATGCAGTGGATTGATGCTGTCCATTTGCCACTTAAATGCATCTTCTATGTATGGAGTCACAGGCAATAGTCAAAGGTGCCCACAGCAACAGAGCTGCTAATTTAATTTTGTCCTGGGGGTAGAGAGGCACTTCTCAGTTACATCTTCATGAGCTCTGTCCATACATTATAACACTGTGAGTTGAGTTTTTTATTTGTTTTGGTTAAAGCTTATGATTTGTCAAATGAAGCATCAAATCCTGCTTTCCCCCTGTATCGCTAATTTACCCTACATGTGTATGTTCTCTGTATGGTCTTCAGCAGACAATGAGCTTTTCGTATAATGAGCAAGAACTTTCCACTGCTCCCTTAGTTTCGTCTTCACATAGCTTACCATTGACTAACATGTACAACTCAGGTCAGAGGATCTACATTTAGAATACAAGTAAAAATAAGGACATGTGGCAACAATAAATCTGATCCTTAAAATTATATAGCAACAAAAGGTGAATGAGTAATTTTGGGATCAGAAGTATTATTTACCACACATACAAAGCAATGAACTGGAGGTCTATAATTTCAGTGCTCACTATTTTTATCACTTTCATGTTATCAGTTCAGAAATCCCTTACGGGATTGATATACCCTGATTTCTCTCTCCAAACAATTATATGCACTCTGCCTTGCTTCCAACACATATGCATGTTCTCTCGTTCTCACACACACACAAAGGATTCTATAACAACAGGACTATTATAGAGAATGATCTAAAACATGTGGACTGCAGCCAATACTTAGATATGGTATAGTAAATTCTGGAAGGTATAAAAAGGAAATAAATGAACTCATTGCAGAGAAAAATGAGCCAGTCTTAAGTACTTTTAATCACAGAATTTCATATAAAACCATATGCAAGATACTGAGCCTAATATTGAAGGGAAAAGGAAAGGGGCTAAGGGAGAGGAGAAATCTAGTTCCGCTGGGATTTTGGATGGGAGTTGCTTAGCATTTTTATAACAACCTTTCAGGAATTAATGAAAACCATTTAAGCAAACATATAAATATGTTAACCAAGTTGTATGACAACTGTGACCTGTGAATCTTATCATGCATGCCCCCAGCTCAATATGAGCTAAAGGGGTAGTCAGTGTGTTGCTGCTCTTTCCTTCCACAGACAGCTGTCACACCTGCTTTGCAGGCTACTCAGTTACTGTGCCCACTCCTTTGGCCCAAAGGGATCTCTGGGAGGGAAAAGCAAGTCGCCACAGCAGTATCAGGGATTAAGAAAGAGTGAGCCACTTCCATTCCCCTTTCTCAAAATACCCAGCTGTATCCAAGTTTCTGCCAAATCAGTTTTTGCTCAACATCCCAATGCCCTGAGCGGAGCTCTATTGCTCACTTTCACAGCTGGGAGGCTGTGGATTGCACCTCCTCTGTGTCTGCCCCTTTGCCATTTCCCTGAGTGGGTATGTTGAGCCTCTGCAGATATTCACAGGCATAGGCAGTTGCCCAGAATTCTGCAAATAGCTGTGTTCTATATTTGCATAAAATGCTGTGCATGAACTGAAACCTGCTTGTCATTAATCAAGGGTTTTAATGAGCTAGACTTTTTCACTGAGATTTTTGCTAAGCCTGGACTTCAACATTTTCACACTTGCAGATTGCACTTAAAAAAACCTGACTGCCACCATCTGTCTGATAAATAGTTGTTCAAAAGTGTAACAAATGCCAAACAACACTTTCTTGTTTTAGTTAGTGTTGGACATGGATGTGAGAGAAGGATAGAGAGGGGCTTTTTAGAAGTATTAGTCTAACTCAGCAGAGGGTGAAATACCCACTTTAGCAGCCTGTTTCATAAATGCTTCCTAAAGCACATGGAAGCACTTGGGACTGATTCTGCCAACTCTGCTCATTCAAAACTTTATCAGAAATCAGCTTGAGTCTTCACAGTGCTATGCTGCATAAATCAGGTTTTATTTGTTAATAATAAAAAAAGAAGAATTGCTAGTGAATTAGAAACTACATCCATAAATTAAAGAACCAAATCTGCATTAAGAAATTAAAATCAAAAACAAATTAAAAGATTCCATGAGTGAAAGGGCAAATTTTATTTTGAATTAATGAATGTATGAATCAATGAAAAGACACTACCAGAAAAATGGCTCTTCCAACACATATCTTCAAGCCCAGAGCTACTGAGAACTAATAAACAGAGGCAGTTCTATGGAGGGGACAGGAACACCAGTTTGCTGAGATGGAAGTATGGAGTATTTCATATAGAAATGCAAAAAATAACTTCTGGACTGAAAGAAATCCCATTATGGATGGTGACTGCCTAGACGTCTAGCTGTTGAGGTGCAGTGGAAGCATGTTTTGGTCCATAAGGTGGCTGTGTTGCATTCTGAAGTAGCTTTTAGGTTGGAGAATTGTTACCAAATAATCCCATATGGGCAGATTCCACTGCAGCTGCACCAGAGTCAGCAACAATGGGAACCTTAGTATAGGCAGCTTTCAGCTCCAGCAGCCGTTTTCAGCACTGTATCAGTTAACCCTGCTCTGAGGAGGGTTAATTGACACAGTGCTGCAAATGTCTGACTAGATGAAAACTCATATATTATGCCTCCCAACATCTCTAACAATTGTGCAGCTGCATTCATGTTGGCAATGGTGGGAATTTGGATGAGGGAAGAAAATTCTCCAGTGTAGGCAAGGCCTGAGAGTGAGCCCTAATGTTCTTCTCTGGGTCTTGTTTGTCAGTCACAGTCATGCTTCCCTAAAGCATTCTCCCAGCCATCTCCAGGTAGCTGATTATGAAGCAGCAGCCACTGTTGGTCCCACCAGCTGGATAAAAAGAGTGGAAGAGTGGTGCTTCACCTTGGCCCATCTGATAGATGCACTCAAGTTTCCTCTCTCTTCTGTCTTGTATCCCCAAAGACCAAAGGGAGCCAATTCAAAAAGGACAAGGGAAAACAAAAGTTAACTTTTCCCACAAATACAGACAATGTTTGCAAAATGTACTTCTCCTGCAAAAGGACTAGTTCTCTAGAAGCAGAGTATTAGGACTCCCAGCTCTTTGAGTACCCACGGTAGCCTTTGACTACACAAATATCTCTGGCTGCTCTGGTTGGCCACAAAAGTGAAATACCCAATTAATATACAACCCCTCTAGACAAAGCAGCCTCTAGCACTGGTAGACCAAGGCTGTTCCTCTAAGGAGCTTTCTGAGGCAGTGCAGAGCTGTAAGCTCCTTGAAGAACTGAGGAAATGGGCAGAAAAATCCTTCTAAATTTTACCATCTGCTCTCCCACCCTAGCCAGAGACCTTTCAAAGTTAAAATATTGCTGCTCTCCCTGAGCTGAGGCCTTAAACTTACTACTACTTTGAGTAGCTTGCACTCCATGAGAACTAGGGTGGAGAAAACATGACCCCCTTGAGCAGAACAGAGAGGTGCTGTGACTCTTTGCACTCTTACACACATGGTGAGCAACCACTGTAAAGCTGGTGACAAACTTTCTATCACCTTCAGGGAAATGTTCTAACTTGGAAAAAAAATGTTCTCTCTGTAAAAAAACTGCCAGTTGAGACCACAGACTTCCACTGGTGGAAGTTAGTTATACTCATGTATGGTATTATATGTTAGGTTGCTACCGATAGGTGACATCTCCCTATGACCATGCACAGCATGAGCCTGTTGATTTATAGGCTGTGCTTCTTCTGCATCCATGGACTTTTGAGAAAGGCGGTAGATGAAGAAGTGAGCAAGGAAAGCCATTTATTGGTGCTATCTATAAGCTCCAAGGCCTATTTAAGCTGTAATTTTCTGTCTTCCTAAAAGATACTTTCCTGGAATGTTGGGTTCTTCGTTCTGATGTAAAATATTATTGCTGCTGTTACAACGCACAGTTGAAAAAAATCATCTCAGAATAGAGGCCAATTAACCCTCTACAAGCCACCACACTGACTACAGAAAAACAAAAGGCCTCCAAGTGTTCTAGGCTAGATAGCAAAATCTGCACCTTTTCATAGTCTTCTTCTTAATCTTCTAGCAAGTTCCTCTAATTTCTTTGAAGTTTTTAAACTGATGGAGAGTGAAACCAGGCCTTATTTTATGTCTATAAATTTCCTATCCTATTTTGAATGCTTTCAAGGTGGGTGGGGTGGGGCAAAGCACGGACAATTAATACTTTTGTTGATAGAACAAAGCTTAAATCTCAGACCAAAGCCAGTAGAAAGTAGGTCCTCTCTACTCCAATGACTTTGCAGTATTCCCTCAAATTAATTATACAGTTGTATTCACTGGTGTTTGCACTGAATATGGTGCAAACATAGTTATACTGGCAGAGAATAGATTGGAACAATGGAAGGAACAGCTACCACATCTCTTTTGGAAAGGAACCTGGGCCAAAACCAAGAGCTGTTTCTGGCTCCTCAGCTTCTACCAGCCACTTGAGGAAGTTAGGCTTTCTGGGTTCTGGATATTGTGTCAAACTACTACACTATGTTAAGATACTCAGAATGTAAATGCCATAAGAAAAAGTTTTTTGATTAGTCTATACAGCTTTGTATTTCCAGAGCTGCCATGAGGAATATCATGTTGGTCTATAATCTAAGCACTTTTTGGTTAAGGTGGTAATCAGGACAATTTCAAATAAATTAAAGACCCGTAGTAGTTTTGATCTTGGATACTAATTCTTATGATGGTGCATCTGCTGGCAGGCTGTAGAAAGACCCAAACTCTTGTGCTGGGCACAGTGCAAGCGTCAAGACCTTTTTTGTCTGGAGCAGCTTTCAAACAGTGAGTTTAGGAACACTGCTTCCATATGAAGATTATTTGCTTATAGCTGTATGTAAAAAATCTTTGGACTACAGTATACTTACTAGAATGACTGAAGGGAATACTAGTAGAACTATTAATAGCCTCTATCAGATGGCCGTTTTGGAGCTACAGGCTTTTACCAATTGCATGTACTACTTTCTTCCAGAGAAATGGATACATGAACATGCTTTAAAGAGATTAATGGATGTTATAGAACCTATGTGCTGCTACACTTTAAACTATAGATTCCACAGCCTCCACTTGGAATCCCGATCTCATACAACAGAGTATCATTTAATATCCAGAACAGATGTAGAGCCCTGTGGATTGCTTCATGGTGTGATGGTAACTGAGTATTGTACGAAGTGTAATTGGGACTACAAGACTTTTCTTACAGCTATTAGATTTAACAGGTGAACTGCGTCTATCTTCCATAGTTGGTTGCTTTTCAGGGTGGGAGGGAAACAGTCTTTGGGAGCCTTGTGATTGGATTAAGAACACTTTGGGAATATTTTCAGCCTTAAGCAGCATTCTAGGATTACTCTTTCTTTAGCCCATCTGTCTGCAGTGTACTTTTTCTATTCCTCAGAAAATAACTCAGCTGTCTCCTCAGCGCAGTCCTCGGTAGTCAATGACTGTGTATGTTTTATTGTAGTAACTTTTTGCCCGAGTATGTTATTTATCTATAGACTTAAGAATTTATAAGCTACCAAGACAATGGCTGTATTTCGATAGCCAGTTCAAGGAGTGTTGCAGCAGTATCTCTGCCCTCTTCAGTATTATACACGATAATGCAACTTTTTATTTCCTTCTGAGGGCTCTCCTGTGCTTGTCCACCTCTGAGTAGGGGAGGAAGGATGCGATCTGACCTTGAGGGAGGTGTGGGACTGGAGGAAATGCCCAAGTCGCACATGAAGCCCAGGTGCGACCGTTTTCTTTGGGGGTCGCACAGGCAGCGTGGTGCTCCCTGGCCTTTGTGGCCGTCTCCTTATGGCACAGAGAAGGGGCGCCTACCCATGGCTCGCACGGGAGAGGACCGAACACCGGCGGAGAGAGAGGGCTGCTGGACACCCTGCTTACCGAGTGTGGGAAGAGGTACCGCCTGCAGCCCCGCCGTGCTTATGGGAAGAACAATGTCGGGGCAGGGCTCTGCGCAAGAGGTCATTCCCCGTGCCGTCACCCTCCCGACAGGACAGCTCCGACCCGCTGTCGGGTTACACACCGCCCACATCTTACCCCGGCGCGGCCGCCTCGGGAGGCGCCGAGCCCGCGCCGCAATGGCAGCGCCTTCCCGGCAGCCGCACCGGCGGGAGGGGGCCCCGCTGCCCGGGGCTGAGCCCGGCGGGCCCGTCCCAGGGCCGGCCCCGGCGCGGCCGCCTTTGTTCCGCGGGGCCCCACGTGCAGCGGCGGCCGCGGTGTGCGCGCTGTGTGCGGGGCAGAGCCCCCCCCGCGCCGGCACCCCGGGCTGGCCCTTTAAACCTGCCGTGGCGGCCGGGCCGGTGCGGGACACGTGAGGCGGCGGCGCGTTCTGCCGCCGCTGCCCCGGCTGCCGCGCTGCTCGTGTTTTATCTGGCCGGCCGCCAGGCCCCCATCGCCGGGGTTTCGCTCTGCCTTTTTTTTTTTTTTTTTTTTTTTTTTTTT
>JAWMRA010000041.1:32533765-32685943 GCA_035584735.1 Pseudotriccus pelzelni
CCGGGTTTTTCCACCCCCGGGTAAAGGTGGCTTTTCTTTTCCTCCTCTTTTTTTTTTTTTTTTTTTTTTCTCCCTTAACCCTCATCCTAGTTTAGTCCGTGGGCAGGACTCGCATAATAATATTTCCAGTCTCAGCAACTCGCATCACAGACACGAACTCAGGACCGCCCCCCCCTTTTTTTTCCTCCCAATCTCCCAAATCGTTTTATTATTATTTTTTAAGTGATCGCTCCTTTTGCGCGCTGCTCCCGCTGCTGCCGAAATCCCCATCTTCCCAGGGTGCATGCTTTTGGCAAGATTGTGCAGTGTTCTCAGTCCATTTTCAGTGTGTCTTATCTTAATTTGTCCTGATCCGATCTAAGCGCGATAGCCACCACTTGCTTTCAATTTGTAGGCTTTTTTCTCCACTTCTTGGTCTGCTCCCGACTACCCTCGGAGTATTTCTCTCTCTCCTCGCATTTCCAGGGTTGCAATTTACTCTGCCTTTTCTTTTTTTTTTTTTTCTTTTGCCTCCCCTCTTTTGAATTGCTTCATGTTACTAATCATTCCTAAATTGTAAGAGAGATTAATTCCCCCTCCTCTTCCACCACCACCAGCACCACTACCACCATCACCTCCTCCTCCTCCTCCTTCTCCCCTTCTCTTCTCCTTTTTGGCAGCACCAGGACGTCCGGTGTGGTGGTGGCAGCGAGCAGCAAAAGCAGCAAGAGCTCGTTTTGATTCCTCCCCTTCCAAGGTGCTTTGGAGAGACTGGTTTCAGGCTGAGCAGCAGAAGTCACGATGAGTGCACAAGGTGAGGGACCCGGTCAGCCTTCCACTGCTGCCCAGGAGCAACCTGCAACCGCAGAGCTTCAGAAGAGAGGACGAGGCAGACCCAGGAAACAAACAGAAGTCAGTATCGTATGAATACGTAGAGACGTAGATCTGTAGTGTTGTAGGCATGTACGTGTACGTATTGTGCTGCAAATGAAGGAGTCCTGGCGACGGGGCGGGGGGCTTTGTTGTGTGCTGCTTCCCGGCGAGGTGGTGCAGAGGCGTAGCGAGGGGCTCCGCCGGGCGCCCCGGCGGGGAGACCCCCGGGCCCGAAGCGGCGAGGCGCTGCCTGCTCGTAGCTGAGCCGCGGAGCCTCCTCGGGACTTTCACTATTGTGCAGGGAGCGAGCTGGGGCTTTTCAATGTAAATGGGGAACATGGAGCAGCGCGGCTCCGACCAACCAGCGCTCGCTGGGTCATTTCGAGCTGATTTTGAAATTGCGAAAGCGAGGAGCAAGGAACGGGGCTCTCCTGTCCCTTCTCTCTCAGCCTTCGCAATAGCTCAGTCTGTGCGTGTGTGTATGTGTGCGTGCATGTGCGTGTGTCGGGTCCCACCGGGCGCTGCTGCCGCCTCCGATCTTGACCAGCCCAGCCCCTGACTGCCCCTAGATCCTGGGGCTGGGGGGAGAGGAGGGTGTCTAGAAAGTCGCATACTTTTTTTCGCCTTCCCCCCCCCCCCCCTCCGCCCCCCGGCTTTCCCCCCTTCCTCACCTCCCTCCCTCGCCCCCGTCATCGCATGCGGAGAGGTGCCCCCGTTGCCGATGGAGGTGGGGGAGGTAGCCGGAGGGGGCTTGCCCTGCATTTGCAACACCTTTTGCCTTTGCTTCGGCGCTTTTGCAGGCAGGTCGAGGCGACGGGAATGCTGTCGGGTATCGGGGTGCGGGGAGCTCCTTCCCACCCGCACCCACAGCCTCCTCCCGGGTTCCGAAAGGGACGCGCTGGGCTCCTCTTTTTGACTTGCAAGAACTGAATCCACGCTAAGGTTGCTAGATCCGTGCGTTATTCCCACACCCCTCTCCCTACCACCACCTTCTCTTACTTTCCCGAAGTGCCATTGTCGCACTGCTTGGAGCTGCCGGGCCGCGCTCAGCCCCCGCCGCCGGGTGAGGGGCCCGGCGGGAGCCCCCGCGCTCCGCAGCCCCTCGGGCGGCGCCGCCGAAGGGGGATTTTGCCTGCGGATGCAACCAATTAATTCCCGCAGCTCGGCGGGAGCAGCGCGAAGCCGCCCGCAGGCTTTTCCATGCCTCTCTCGGAAGTCACGATTGAGGAGTAGGGCTGTCCATGGAGCTCATTTTAAAGCGAGCTTCCGCGGGCTTTAAACATGTTTACTCCCATTCATTTGGCATCAGCCCCACTGCCACGAGAACCTTCGAGGAGCTCGAAGCGCGGAGGGAGTTGAGCAGCAGAATCTGTAGCCGGGGAAAACCCGTCTGCTTTACTTCCCCCCCTCATCCCCCATCCCCCGCTCCTATATGGTCCTGTAAATTGCACAGAAAATACTGTTTGGAAAACCACAAAAGCGGAGCCCCCGGTTTTCTTGCTCTGCCCTCGGTGACACTCCACCAGACCGGCTGTGGGCTATGTCCCCCTTCCCGCTTCACCCTCTGGCTGCCCTCGCTCAGCCCCGGCAGCCGGCACCCTCCGACCTTGCGGACTTGTGCCAGGACTCCCATTTTCTTTTTTTGTTTATTTTGTATCCTTTCTTTTCTTTTATATTTTTTTTCCTCCTATAGCATTTGAATGTATGGAAGTGAAAGAAAAGCGTGTCTCCTTCAACGTGCTCAGCCCAGATGTGCAGTGCCTGTGAGGCTCACCACTGAGCTGGAGCACTTGGGGAGTCCTCTCGCCAGCCTCCCCTTAACCTACCCGGGAATTATAAAAGCTGAAGGGGTTTAAACTGATTTAAAGTTAGCAAACTGCATTTAGTTAGTTTTACCGTATCCTGTAACCTGAATGAAATGTATAATATTTAAGACTAGAAGAGTTTTATAGTGTTTATGATTCACTGAATAAATATTTGGAATCCAAACTCTTAGTAATTCATACCCAGTTTTAAGGACTGGATATTTACTGTTGGGCAAAGGAACTAGTTAAGAAAATAGCTAAAATAATCAGTGTTCCTGTCAACTCATCTTAGAGTTGGGGTTTTGTTTCAGATTTTTCTTTGGTTGAATTTTTTTTGCTTACTATTTTCATATTTGAAGAAACTTTTACATTTATATTTTAATACAAATGAATTATCTTTAGAATAGGTGTGAATATGATGTCGACTGCAGAACAACAGAAAAAATCCCCCTCCCCCCCAGTATTTGTGGCCTTGAGGGAGAAATAGTCTCAGCTTACTTTACAGTAATCCAGTATTTAACTTTTTTTCCCAAAAGAAAGTTTATGCTAGAAGCTACATGTTATAATTCTATCTTGCTATAATGAAATGCAATTGGACTTAAATGGGTAACTGTACTATTTGGTGAATAACCATTCTTACTTGAGGGAAATCACAGCTATCTTTAAAAAATGTGTTTCCTCCTATAAATTACATGTTAGAATAGGCAAACTTTTCAAAGTTTTTTTATGCAATTATAAGAGAAGTTTAACTCTTTTATTGTGCAGAAGTTTTTGGGTTTTTTTGTGTTTTTTTTTTTTTTTTTAACTGGAGTTGTTTAATTTTTCATGTTGAATTTTTAATATTATGTTATTTATACTCTTAATTCATATGTTTTAAGCAACTTCTGTTATAGTTTATCCTCCAGATCTTCTGGGTTAGTTGTTGCCTTTTGCCACAATAGCATGTTTTCCTGTGTTTAGGAACCAACTGGTGAACCATCTCCTAAAAGACCAAGAGGAAGACCCAAAGGAAGCAAAAACAAGAGTCCCTCTAAAGCAGCTCAGAAGGTGAGATTATTAAAGGAAAAGAGTTACTAATGTTGTTTTTACATCAGCTGGTAGGAAAAAATCCAGTCATTTAGGCTGTGAACTATGGGGTTGGAACCCTTTTAATAACGGAAGCTACATAAAGCATGAATTTTGCATTTTAAAAATTAGAATTAATGTGAAGACCCAAAGCACAGAACCTGTAAGGGCATCTTGCTTTTTGAGTAGTGTATAGGTTAGTGAAATAACATAATGTATTTGATGAGAAGCCATTGAGATGTCCTGTATCTAGTAAGGAAATCAATATTAAGGATATTATTTTCTTCATTACAATTTTTGTAAGAGGAAGATTAATTTCTTGCCCACTTACAGTTGTTACTACTACAGACCAAATCTGTATATTAAAGCTGAGTGCTTTGTCAAACATAGGTTAATTAGAAGTAAATCCAATTATGTGTTGATGGAAATAAGTGCATATATTGAAATTTACAGCTTTAAAATGTGATGCTAAAGTAAACTGTGAGTTACGGTAAAAGCCTGCTATGTCTTGTTTAGTAATCAGTTTCAAAGAGACTTTTACTGGAAGTGCTGTTAGTCTTCTGCTTGATAATGGGAGCAAACTTTTATTCTGGTGGTTCTGAATGCGTCTAGCTATAGGAGAAGCTCTCTGAAGTCACTGTATTTTAGTGCATGGATGTTACATCACGAATATAGTGACTTAATTTTATTTGAATTGGGGAAAACACAGCATTAGAAAACTATAATGTCAAGGCAAATAATACCATTCTCTAGGAAATATTTTAGGCAAGGCAAATAGTTGTGTATAGGCTTGAAAACAAATATGGGAAATTTGTTTATGTTGATGGTTATACAGCAGTTAGCACTAATTTACAGGTATAAATAGGAAACAAAAGTTTACAAAATCTGGAAGTGAACTTTAGAGCTTACCTATGTCAGTACCTTTTAAGGAGGTCTGTGACAAAACCTGTGTGAAAGGTATTTGTGTCCTCATCTAATTATGGTTCATTTGCCTATGGTACTGACCAGAATTAAGTTTATAGTTTTCAGTGTTATAAATTACTATAGCAACTACTGATAAATATTAAATCGTTAGGAGGTGACTGTGGTTTCATGTCTGTTTTGTTTAAAACGTTTTCAACATTTTTGTGAATTTTCCAACTCTTTAAAGATTTTTAAATTTCTTTTTTTTACGTTCTGACCTGGAAAAAACCCCAGTATATTCTATCAAGAAATTAATGAATTACTAAAAAATGCTTTACAGGTTGAGTGTTTAAAATATGTCAAAGTCATTCTTCAAGGTAATGTGCTTAAAATAGAAGGGTTTTTTTTTCTTTATACACTGTCATTCTTGAGAAGAGAAAGAGCATTTTTTTTAATAGTCTAGCAAATCCAAATGTGAGCTTTAGTATTTTAAATATTACTCCTAGGAGTGTTGGCTTTCCTAGGAGAAATATCTGTAATATGATTAGATATTAAGTAATTCATAGAAATGTGTTTTAAAAAGATTCTTCTAAAAGAAATACTAACATTGTTTCATTTGCATGAGTGATTTGGAAATCAGTATAAATGGAAAATAACTTAAAACATTCATGTATGTGTAGGTTTATCAAGTCAAGAGTTTTCCAGATGATTCTGGTGCATAGTTGTGTTTTCTTAATCTAATTTACAAACTGAACAATTTCCTTATAACATTTTGATTTTCAGAATGCATCAAGTTACTGCTGTAATTAAAGCAAAGTCTTTTGGGTGTTGCTAATATAAAAAATTGACCGAAGACCACATGTCTTTTTTTATAATAACAAAACCTTTGAGGGGTATGTAATTACAAGTCTTACTGGTTTCTAGGTTTGTAGATAAAGCATATAAATGTTTGATAAATCCTCTAAAACATAAAACACTTATAAAGCCTTACTAGAAGAAAGCAACTGGGATCCCATTTCAAATAAATATTTTAACTCTTTTTCCAAATTGATAATTGACCCTCTCTAAAATGATTCAGCTTCTCACCAGGCATCTCAAAGTGACTTTTAATGTAATATTAATTCCAATCGTTTTTCTAACAGTAATATGCATGGGAATGTTTTGGCACTGTAGGAAAGCTTCATGTGGTGGTGAGGGTATCACCTCTAAAAAGAGTGAGTTATGTTTGATTTTGTGGTAAATATATTCACACATGCATTTGCATACATAGATTTATTAAGATTTTCTCCAGCCTGTCTCAACTCTCAGAAAGAGGACTGTCTATCTTAGGTTAAGCCCCTCTACATGTGAACCTGGGTTTACTATACACCCAACTGGAATTTGCTGGAATTTCTAAAGAACAGTGTGTGTTTCAAAGGGAAGCTCATTGAAATGCTTTAGAGTGTTCACAACATGTTAGATAAACGTTGACTAGGAGAACCCACCGAGCAGCCATAGGAAGGCACTTATGATTAATTGATTGGGTGTTCTCTTGCAAAGCATTACACATCACAATTAAAAATGTATTGCACATTGGCAGTGAGTTAAAAATACTCCAGAACTGGGGCTTTGTTTTGCTATACTTAAAGGAAATACCCTTAAATCAGTTGGTGAACAATTTACCCTGGAATCATGGTTGTGTTGAGTATTTAAAATTTCTTGGTTGACAGGATTTTTCTGGGTTTTTTTTTGGTTTTTTTTTTTTTGTAGTTGTTTTTTTGGTGTTTTTGGTTTGGTTTTTTTTAAGCTTTCAGAGCTTATGTTTGGTCTTAGTAAACTGGCCTTGGGGCATCTGCTTGGTAGGAAATTAGCAATGTGAAACTTGACAATGCATACAGAATGTTGCAAAACTAACTGAACAGCTAATAATGTGGCAATTACTCTAATTTTAGGTAATATGCCTTTTCTTTTTTTTAAGCCTTGCATGTCAGACGTGCCTAACTTGTTATAAATTGACAAAGAAGGTAAACTGCGTTTTATAGAAGACCAAACCATTTCTCAATTGTTTAATTTTCAGAAAGAGAAGGAACACAATGTGTTAGCAGATGAGAAGAGATAGATGAAAAAGATTCCTGATCACCTTGCACTTAAGTCCTGACCACAGCTGGGTTGTTATCTATGTCTTTGAACAAGTTAGTCTGTTATTAATTTAAAATATTTGTAAAACAGTAGCAAAATGTGAAGTGTTTTTTTCTTTCCCCTAAAGCACAACTAGTTTCCCAGGAAGATGCTAGTGGAGATCTTCCTTTTTTATTTCCTGGATGTTCTGTGGTTGAGTTTTATATACTAGACTGAGCTGTGTTCCCAGCCCATCAGATTTCCCTTTCAAGAGCTTTTCTTTCTTTAGCTCCTGTAGTTTGACTTGGCGAAAATACTGTGTAAGCATAAATACTCTCCTGATTGGAAGCAGGAAACACATTTGTGAGGTTAAAAAAAGAAGTGAGACACACTATGTTTTTGTCTTTCAAGAAATTGTCAAGGGATGTCCCAGGAATATCTAATGGTAAGAGCTCTTCAGTAAAATTTACCTTCCGTTAAAATATGTTGAGTTTTGTTGTAGTTATTAATGTAGTGAAATTCACTGAAAATACCTACAGAGCTTGATAGATCATCTTCTGAAAATCAGAACTTGTGATCCTGTGTGTGACTACACTTGCTACTGTCTCTACATTACATGGCCAGAGTTTGGTATGTAGAAGTGCATGTCCCTGGGTTAAGCAGTCCAAAGGTTAAAAAAACCCAAACAACAACAAACAGAAAACCACCAAACAGAGACGTGCATGTGACCAGGACTCTGCCTTAAATTCATTCACAAAAATCTTCTCTGTGCTTCATTCATTTTCACCAAACCAATCATCACAGGTTTAAAGGGAAAATACAATCAGATTTATCAAGTGATTGTAGCATGGTTATTGCCCTGCAAAAGAAGAGATTTCAAAATCAGGTATTCTGAGCAAGATGGGGAAAGCAAAAGATTCTTGCTTAGAATTTAAATGGATTAAACAGGACATGGAAAATGTGATATTTTTGCATTTAGCCAATGCCTAAGGTTTTTTAAGAGTTTTCTTTTTACTAAATGACTGTGGGGGTTTTTTTTGAGAGGGACACGTTCGTGTGCAAGTCTTTTGACGCGGTTTAATAACAGTGATCTTCCTCCCAAACTCTTGCTTATTTCACCTGACTTACAGCTCTGACACATTTTGTTTGAGATCCCAGCAGATCAGTTTGCAAGGTGGATAGAGTTCTTCAGATTTGGATTCTGTTGCATTTGAGGTCTTCCTTGACAATGAATAGATGCCCAAAGAGTGCTTTATAGCCATTGAATTATTCATACTTGTCTTGTCTTGTTAATTGCTTTCAGTAGTACAGCCTCAGTTTCTGCCTGGGCACCGCACATTTTTGCAACAAGGAGACAGAGATGATGGGCAGTCAAGTCCAAGGGTTGACTGGAGCTATTTGTAATCAGAGTTCGATGGACCTGTGGTACAGGGCTTAGGTGGATTGCAAATCTGCCTGGGGACTGTTAGCTTGCTTCCAGACAGCAGTAACTGGAATGGCAATCTTTCTCACTTGGGACAAATAAAAAACATTTCCCACATAGATCATGCCCTTAAAAGTGAATCAGTTTAATTCTGTTCCTAAAATGGGACATATAAAAATCGTTGTATTCATATTATTGTTTATAAGAAATTTCATATTTTTTCTTGGAATATGTTTTGTATTTGATAACATACCCAGCCCTTCCTTAGGTTTGGTGATTTCACGTCTTAGCTGTATGGAGCAATAGCAATGTTAAAAACCCCCTGACTAAACACCGCCTTGGAGTGGCATGGCGCTCTTTCTGGATTTACCCTTAGCTTCAGAGGCAACACTTCAGTTAAAGCAAAGAGCCAACAGACTGGTGTGTTTCTAATGATGCAAATACTTGTGCAGAGGAAAGGCAATGTTTGGGCACTTATGTGTTCCTTCTCTTAATTGATATTTATATGGAGAAACATTGTATTATTGATTTGATATGCAGTAAAACATTCCTTCAAGTGCTTAAATTAAAAGACAGTCTTGTGCTGCTGGAGAAAATAGAAGCTGTGTTTGCAAAATGCAAACTAAAAAAAAACAATCCAGAGGGAAAGAATTGGAATATTTTCCTAAACTTCATGACTTTATCATTACCACTGTACTGGCACTATGTGTTTTGGTTGTCTTTCGTCTTGGGAAGGAGGTACAAACATCCACTTTGGAGGTTCTTGTCCTTCATTTTCTGTAGTTTAGTCTATGAAAATCTTGCTCTTTGCTTACAAAATTGCTCTGTATCAAAACATCATCTCTGGCGTGCCTGACTGTTTGCTCAGCTCACCTCTGGGAAAGATTTAGTTTTGATAAATACTATGCAAATGTTTTTCTTCTAACATGAGGTAGAAGCTATATACAGCAGGAATTTAGTACCTTTCAATTGAAAGGTCCCCAAGCACTTGACAAACTTATACCCAAACTAGCCAGCAGGAACACTAGACACTTCTGACACGGACGTTCCTCGGTGGTAAAGCACAGCACTGCTCATGGCAAGTGGCCACACTGTGTGACAGTTTATGGCAGGAAGCAAAGATTAGTTATTCAGAGAAATCTCTCGTGTTCTCTTTCCAGAGACTAGGTAACTAGATTATGTGCTGTAGTTAAAGTTACAATTTGTGTCAGGTTTGTAGGAACTTTAATTGTGAGACAAAGTAGGTTTTGTTTCCAAAAAGTTAATTATTTTTTAATAATTCATTTTTAATAGAGTTTTGGAAAAGGGTCTTTCCTTAAGATGTGGTAATACATAGAAGAAAATAAATGGCATTAGTGCTTTGATAACATCAGGTGTTGATTTGTTAAGAACAATTTTAACCGATATTTTCTTTTAAGATTTATGTCCAGTGTTTCATGAACTAAACATAGATGCATGGGACTAAAGCTTATCAAAACTAAATCACATCCTTTTTTTTTTTTGCATCCGTCACGTTACAAGGTATAAAGAAATGAACACTTACAGGAAACAAAACTCTAAAATAGACAGCTACAGGATATAGTAAATGCATTTTAACAAGTATTCTCATAAGAGGGTTTCACCTTACATGTAACACTGGTATAAACGATTAAAGCTCAAGTTTACTCTTTTAACAAGTCTGAGTGATAATTTTGCCCTTTAGGAGTGTGAATTTTATTTTTCACAGCTTTCTTATTGGCAGGGTATTTATTTCAAAGTAATTGCGTTTAACTCACAGGGCAGTTTTTTTTTTAGAGATTCCTCCACTAGTTCCTCAGCTCAGGTTCTCTTTTGGAGAGATCCGATTTACACAGCATTAGGTTACAGTATATGTTACAGAGATTGACCAGGAAGTGATTTATTTAATGGCACAGTTGATTTCTACGGGCAAATCAAATGCACATACAGTTAACTGGAGAAAAAGAAAAGCAATTCACGTGTACTAGAAGTCTTAATTCTTGGGGACTTTGTATGTGCAAATTCTGCCCTGACTGAAGGTAGTGCCAAAATCCTCATCACCCTCTTTGGAACAGGATTATTTACCTGATGGAGTGTATGGATTGGCATAGATTATCTAGAGAAAATAACCTGAATTTTTAATTTCAAACTCTGTATGTATTTTAGCGTAGTGCATAAGTAGTGGTAGTATTCACAGTGTCACACAGTAAATTAATGGAATTATTTCCTTTATGCTGAGCTCTAGGAACAACCACCGGGGTTCCATAAATATAGCTGTCACTTTTAGGGCCCCTTCCATGCTATTTCCTTAAATCTAGAAAGGAAAGGTGTGTTTTTGATAATAAAAAGTTTACTTACAGCTGAAGGCTGTGCTTTTAGCTGGAAAACTTCAAGTGAAAAGTAGAGAAGGTTTTTCCCAATATGAACACAGACATGTTCATGGTGATATTCTGTCCTAATCCATTTCATGCATGAACATAATGAGACTAAAAAAAAGGAATTATAGCTGCTATAAACTGCTTTGACCAGGCTTGAAACAGGCTGTATTTTTAATTTAGTAACTTCAAGTACTTTTCTGATAGCCTGTGAAAGACTAGATTTCATGTTTCTGGGGTTTCTTAGGTTTCCAGACTGCCCTGCATTCCCACCCTCAGCCTGCACATTCCGTGGCTGGCCTAGGTCCAGGCACCCAGGCTCTACTGTGGACTCTCAGCAGCTGGAGGTGTGTGGCCATGCTCCTCCATGCCCTTGGACACAGTGTGGGTTAGGGCTGGGGGCACCCTTGGGCACCAGTGAGGCATTGCCTGGCCACACTGGCTAGGAAATGTCAGAAAAACCAACATGATCACATTCTACCAGAAAACACGTAGATTAAGCAGGGGGCCTGGTGCCACCCAAGAGATATAATTGTAGCTAATGTTACAGGAAAGGAATTCCTAGTTAGCAAGGCTGTTAAGTAATGCTGAGGTATAAAATATGCTGTGTTTCTTTTCCCTTTACAGGGAGCAGAAGCCGCTGGTGAAAAGCGACCCAGAGGCCGACCCAGAAAATGGGTAGGTATTTTACTTCCAGATTTATTTGCTGTGTTACATGTTATGAAGTCCATTCTTTTAGAGAACAATAATTTGTTTCATTTGTAAAAAAAGAGCATCTATCTTCTGTGTCTGTTTGTTCTGGTGGATGGCCTAAAGGGTTAAGGTAGCAGAGAAGTTAACCACAGCTTCCTACCTTTAGACTCTGGTAGTTTGCTCAAGACATTTTACAATTAAATGTTTGCTGGGAGTGAATGTTTATGTGTCTCTTATCAGCATGAAAAGAGGCACAACTCTTCCTTCAAAAGAGAGTAACAATGAGATAACTTGTTCGGTAATTGAGTAACAAAGGTTAAAGGGGCACTATCAGACATCAGAAGGTGATAAGATTCAGATGTAGTGTGCACAAGATAATGTTTAAAACCCAAAACGTCTTTGTCCTACATTGCCTGGAAACATGCATATTTTCCTTAAATGCAGCAAGAAAGAGTACAGATGAACAGCAGGATACTTGCACTTAGAATTTATTTTTTCCATTCAGAGCTGTTTTCATGCCTCATATATTTGTAGTGACTGGTAATACGTTTCATTAAAAGTTTCCGCTTTCCCTGGCCCCATTTAGTCTGTAGATGTGTCTATCAGACACATGTGTTTTTATTCTTTGACCATGGAAATATTTCAGTCTTGGATACTTGAAATTCTATGTTTTCACTGATGTTTACAGCTAATGAGAGTCTGCTTAGTGCACCTCTATCTCCATGTCTTTTACTTATGCACGGGGTTTCATAAGAAAAATGATTTGGATGTCACTTGGAAATCATGATTGGGTATTAGAAGATCCACAGGTGTAGCTATGTGCTCCATCACAAGTTAACTATTCTGATTTCCCTTTTCCAGTTCCCTTTACCTCGTCAACATTTTTCTTTAAGCTCCTTTTTCAAATCCACCCCCACCCTCTCAATTTTAATCCCTCATTTCACTCTGCATTCTCTTTCCTCTCTGCAGTCCTGTCATTTCCCCCCTCATTTTGTTTAGTTCTTTTGCATAGCTTTTACAGAGCTGTAAAAGTATATGCTTGCAAAAGCTCAAAGAACACCAGAAGGTACTGAAAACTACAGCTGAGATTCTCAGTAATATCAGCAGCTGAACACAGGAAAGTTGTCTTTAACAGTCACTTCAAGACCTAGTTCCATAGTGATGTCCAGTGATAATGTACCCCAGGATATTTCTTTGGAGAAAACATACTAGATGAGTTGCTTATACCTGTAGTTTTCAAGTTAGGCCGTTTTCAGGGATATAAAGAAGCTCACTGGCTTTAGAAAAAAAGATGGTTTATCGAAACATACCTGTGCTGGTGATTCTCTTGTAAGTGGCTTGCAGAAGGCAAATGCCAAGTGCAGTAAAACATGGATCAGTTCCTGTCTGTGTCCCCCCGTCTGGCTCAAACCTTGCACATGTGAATGCCGAGTGTTGCTTGCTTGATCTTCACTGTGGGTGCAATCCCAGGGCAAACAGGCTCCGGTCTATAAGAGTAAATAATTTATAACAGGCAGATCATCCCCACTGAATTAGGAATGTGTGACAGGTGAATAGGGATGGTTCGAGAGTTTGGGGAAGAGGGAAAAGGCAGCCGTCTAAAGTGTTAAAAAGATTTTTCTCTTCCAAGCACTCATAGTTGGAAAGTAAGGTGAGTTTTCAGTGAAAAGGGCTAAATGCAACGCTTGTAGCATCTTATAGGCTAGAATGTTTCCCTTTTGTGTTTGTATCTTTGGGGGGAAGAATGGGCAGGGTCAGTGGAGCATTCAGAATGGAATGGGCTGTTTGTCAGGTGAGGAATCTGATTTGCAGAAATAGGAATTACTGGTTATCTAGTAGATGTATGCATTACTTTACTGTGAGACCAATACTTACAACAGCTTTTTTCTTTTTTTTTGAAACTAATGTGTATTTTAAAACTCGGTATTACTTTGCTGTTGTGCCTGTTGAAAGAGTAGTCTTTTTATTTTCTTATTCCAACTATATGATTGCTTCTTGTGATTTTTGGAGGTAATGCTCCTATCTGCAGCTTGCATTGAGATAATTCTATGGACCATGATAATCAAGTATGCTTTTTCCCCCCTCTCTTTCATCTCTCTTTCCAGTTTAAATTAAGTTCATGGGTTCCTTCTCTGTGCATGACAAAATAGAGAGTGATGTTATATTTTGCTCCAGAAAGAAATGTGGTTAAATTATTATAAACCACTATGGTGCCAGCTATAAGCAAAGTTTATATTTGAAATCAAGGGAGGATTCTGCCTGAAAGCAGATGGTACAGAATCATCCTTTCTGTTTAGACATTTAACATGTACTCTGAAAATGTCCCTTTTTATCACCCATACTTCAGTTGAATTAATGATTATATTCTTCTTAATCCAATTTATTTATGTATCAAACCTTAATTATAACAGTTCAGTATTAGCAAAAGTAAGGAGTACGTAGGGGTGTTGTGTGTTTTTTGTTGTTGTTTTTTGTTTGTTTTGGGGTTTGTTTTGGGTTTTTGTTTTTGTGTTTTGTTTGTTTTTTTTTATTGGAGAGGGCAGAATTCGACATGGCAGGTATATTCCTAAGTTTGTAACCCTTTTTTAAGAGTCTAGAGGTTCTGTGTCATATGTTGTTCATCAAATTGTAAAGTATTATTTCTGCTGTTTCCTTCAATATGCACATGCAGAGACATATGAGCTAACAGACCACTGTAGAATTCCGGTAGCTGGTCTTTCTGCTGGTTCAAATTAAGTATTTAATGTTTGTGACTCACAGTATATTTACTTATATATTATTTTTTAGAAGAGAAGTGAATCTTTTTTGACTAGTATAAAACTGAGAAGGGGGAGAGAGAGCCCAAGTGAAGAGGGCAAGGATCCCAGTTTATCACAAGCATATGAGACATCAGATGATCTTTTTAATGCAATAATGTGTACTTTGCAAAGTTGTCAAAGGAAAGAAGACCATCATCAATAGAAAAGATAGTAAAGATCAACAAAATCTTCTGAAAATAAAATATTCAGCTACATAGAAAAGCCTTTTAAATGTGGAGAGCTAACTGAATGAAAGTCCTGAAGATAACAAAGTCAAGTAAGTGGGAGGTGAACATATTTGGAAGAAACATGGTGCCTGTTGCTTTAAAACTGATCTTCACTGTAGATTGCTGCACACATGTAGTCACATGTGTGCACACACTGAAGGCTGTGAGTCCTATTACCTATTAACCCTTTTCTTGGGGACCTTGGTACTCCTTAATTTTAGACATTTTATTGCACTAATATATCTGGGCTTTTTTGGTGTATCTACATTAGTGTGTTAGGTCAAGTCATGAGTGTGCTGTGGAAATGAATCTCCGAATTTTCCCCACTTACTGTATGCATTGTGTAGCAGTCCCAGAGCTCATTGGCTGGACTGCTTTCAAATGACACAAAATTGGAAGATGTGCTGCAGAAGTGCACTCTGGTAGACATTCAACCCATAGAACAGGGCTAGAGTGAAATAAAAACCTCTTGAAAGGTGCACAGAGTGGAGCTTAGGTCCTCAGCCCCAGCCTTTTTCTCTCCTGTGGTCCATATTGTAGACCATAGCCTTTGATGCTTGAAAAAGGCTATGAAGCAATCTGGTTTTTATTAGCAGAATTATTTTATGTAGCACAGGCATAAAGTCAAATTCATAGCCATGGAGATTCACATTCCCAAAAGTCAGTGAAGGGTTTGTCATTGACTTCATCAGTGCCAGGTGTTTGCCACTGAGGTCTGATGCTGCTGTGCGTGAAATCAGCAATGGTCTTGCTTATGGCTTCACATAGCCCTTTGTAAACAGTCATCAAAGGTTTTTTATTTTATTTATTTAATTTGTGTATGCCTATAATTTCACTGAAAGCAAGGGGCTGAAGGTTTATGAGTAGATCAGGAGACTAAGTAATCAATTACTTTGCTGTTTGTTCCAAAGAAGTGCATCTAAAAGCCCTGGAAATCTTATAGGCTTCTAGTGCTCTCAGGCATCAGTTTAATGGAGAAACCTGAAACCTAGTTCTGAAGTTGATGCTTAAAAGGGTATTTGTTTTTAATTTGCAGTGTTTGTGTTATGTCTTTAGGTAGAATTTTTGGGCATTTCCACATTATTTAAACTGAGCCACAGACTCTGCATGGCATAGCAGAATTGCTCCAAACCTCCAAGGAACAGTCCAGAGGTTTTTATAGCCTTGAGCAGGACTTGGGTGAGGAGGAGAGATGGCTGATGCCATGCCATGTAGCTGTTTTAAAGGATGGATAGATGAAATTATAGGATCTGCATGATTGTGACAGCAGAAGATAGTGACTTTCTTGACCAGTGACATGCAGGGTGTGTGTGAAGTATCCACTTGTGCATCTCGTCACTGATGCCTACGTAACAACTTCTCTCTCTTTCAACCATTTTATTTTCTGGTAGATAGTACACACTGCACATTTCAGGTTGGTAGAAGATAAAAGATAATCAAAATTTAGCTTAATTTTCTTAAGCAGAAGCTTATTCTGATCCAGTCACAATCATCCAGACAAGCTGAGAGCCTAGAGAAGAGAAGTGTTTGGGCAGACCTTAGAGTAGCCTTTGGTGCCTAAAGGGGGCTACAAGAGAGCCAGAGCCAGACTGTTTACAAGAGCATGTAGCGATAGGACAAGGGGAATGGCTTTCAGCTGGAAAAGGGTGGGTTTATGTTAGGTATTAGGAAGAAATTCTTTACTATGGGGCTTATGAGACATTGGAGCAGGTTGCTCAGAGAACCTGTGGATACTCCATCCCTGGGAGTGTTCAAGGCCAGGTTGGATGGGGCTCTGAGCAACCTGATCTGGTCAAAGGTGTCCCTGACCACGGCAGGAGTGTTGGAACTAGGTGATCTTCCAGGTCCCTTCCAACCCAAACCATTCTATGATTATAGGAATTTTTGAAGCTTCCTTTTTCAATGAGAGCAGAATTTTACTTTATACAGAAAGTCAGTTTAAGCAGTTCTTCAGATTATTTCCCAGTGCAGTTTTTGCATAGATGAGATATCAAACATTAAACATGGAATTGGCAAGATGTTTGTATGCCAGAAGTTCCAAAAGGCCTATGGTAGGGCAAGGACTCCCAATGCTTCATTAACTTGTAAGATTTTGAAAATGAGGTTCTGAATTTTGAAGAAATACATATCAAGAGAATCCCATTGCCTCAGAAAACTCATCAATGTTTTGACAATATTTCTTGACCATATTGAGTCTTTGCATATCGAAGTCAAGTTTCTAAGTCAAGTTTATGTCTGATAGTGACATACTCTGTGATGTGAAGCCATTTAACTAATTTTTGTTATTTCTCATGCGATGCAGTAATTTTTGTCTCATATGATGTCATGGTCTAGGATGTGCTTAAAGTCATGCAGGCTTCTTCACTAAGTGGTAGACAGGGAGGGGAATGTTCTGAGATGATAGTTCATCCTGCCCTAAATGCTGTGTTATAGTTGTAGTGAATTCTCCTGTGGAGATAGCAATCTTTTGACATTATGGAAGACAACCTAAAAATAAAATGGTGCATATATGACCTCTAGATAGCAAAACCTATCTAGAGAGATCCCCCCCTTTGATGTGGTGCTTAGTTGTGCATCCCTAAGCTAGGATAGAGGTTCTGTTGATACGAGAACGTGTTTTTGTTTAAATTAGTTGCTACCTGGTCAACTTGGAGCAAACCATGATTGAGGTAAAACTGAAGTCACATGTACTGGATGATGAATGAAAAAGTTACTATTTCTGTAATTTTAGAAAATATAATTGTAATTATAGAAGATAGCACAAATAAAAGTTCCATTTCTTTTACTGGGAAGAATAATGTCACTTTGAGTTACTTTGAGTCTTTACAAATTTCGACTGCAATATAAGAGGCGTTACTGCCTCGTGTAAAGCATGTCATAAAAATTTGCATATATTGCTGTTAATTTAATCTTCTAAACTGTCTTAGCTCCTCTGTGAAGGTCATAGATACTATTTTGTAACTTGGTAATATAAAATACCTTCTTTCTTGAACGTGTTTTACATCTGTGTGGGCAAGAAAGTCACCTGAGAGGGTTTGTTGTTTCAGTTGTCTAAAGAGCCTGAAGGGCCTTTTATAATTATGAAAAACAGACTATTGACCTCTCTCCTTTAAAATTCCTGAACTTAAGAAGTGGATGAAGGACATGAATTGAAAGCCTTAAAAGCTTTATACCTATAAATTTACTTTCCAGTTGAGATGATCTGTAAAAGAAATCATCTCTCAAAACCTGAAAATTTTGACAAAAGCATTGATTGTTGAACTTTTCTCCTGTGACTAACAGATGCTCAAATTTTTTTGCCATTTTTTGGTTTGCTTTTTTGGGGATTTTTTTTCTATTCACCGTTTAGGAAAGGGAAAAAACCTATCTTACATGCTTGCACCAAATGCATTTAAAAAGTCACTAAAAATATGTGTTGTCTCACCACTGTCCAGAGAGGTATGTGTCTTCATTTCTTTAGAAGCTTGTCTAAAGAAATAGTGTCCTTCCTTGGAATTTCAGAGTCCTGTTCCTTGTTGGTATAAATAAATTTATTTGAAGTAGACTACAACAGAAAATTTTGCCGTGGTATTTCTTTTCTAAAATGCACTTATACTCCAAAAGGATATTTCACTGATTCTCTAGTTCACTTCCGCTTCTGTTAACGTATATTAAAAGATACCAATTTAGCTAAAAAATATTTTTACTTCAGCTGACATTTCAGACTCCTTAAAGGAAAATATTTTATTCTGTTTGAGGTCCAGAGAGGAAATTTTAGTGGGCAAAAAATGCAGAAAGTAAAATTAGAGCATCTCAAGTGAAAGGCAAACTGAAATTCTGAGCTATTTCCTTTTTATGATCTCAGGTAACAGATGTTCAAGAACTCTAAAAATTAGTTTTCTGTTTGTCTGTGTACTTTGACTTTATAATCCTCATTGCCCATTTTACATGGGAGGAAACTGAGCACTGAGGCTGTTCACAGCAACACTGGGAGGCGTTTTTGCACCTGCAATTTTTGAATTCTTACGTGTTTTTTTCACTAGCAGAGTTATTGGCAATTGTGCATCTGAATACCTGACTGAGAAAACATAACAGGTTGTGAAAAGTACCGGCACTCCTTCTTGCTCCTACAATTCCATTTTCACCATTGAAAATGCTATGAATGCAAAAAGAGAAGCTGGGCCTCACCTCCATTGAAAATGTACTCCACAAGGTTAATTGCCTTGCCCAAGGAAATCTGTGGGAGAGCCAGGAATAGAACTCAGATTTCCTGGCAGCCTGCCCTGAGCCTTCAGCTCAAGGCCATCCTCCTCCAGTAAAGCTTGCTTGAGAACAGGTTGGATGAGGGAGGGAGGGAAACACACTTTTCAATGCTGTATCTTAAACCAATATATGCTTTTTTTACCTGTTTCTGTAAACTCAGGTATGAGTATTTCAATATATTTAGCCTATGTCCAGCTGGTGGGCAACGAGGGGTAGGACTAAGGTATTTAAAATCCTGCCTGGAGATATTTAAAGGATGTGTGGATGTGATGCTTTAAGGACATGGTTTAGTGGTTGACTTGGCAGTGTTGGATTAATGGTTGGACTCTATGATCTTAGAGGTCTTTTTCGTAAACAATTCTGTGATTGTATGATTCTGCATATTTAGGACCATAAGGGTTTTGAACCAATCCCAAATGTAAGCCTGAAAGGTATTTGATGCATATTGATGGTATTCTCTCATCTTTGTACCTTGATTACACAGAAGTCCAATACCGATTGATTAAATGACAAACACGGTCACAAAACCAAGGTGCTTGGTTCCTTGAGTATTTAAAATATGGTTACTTCTGTATTCAGCATTAGCCGACCTGAGCTATAATTGTGGGACAGGGTCATTCCAAGTCACCTCATCCAGAGATGATATTTCTGTCCCCTGTCCTCTTAAAAGACAGTGCTGCAGAGGGAATGAAAACCTGTGATTTAGTATGTAGTCCAGGACAGAAGATTTAGAGTCAAGACTACTAGGTTTTCTTACAATTTCTGACTAACTGTGCATCTTATTTAATATAATTTAATTTAATTCTGCTTTATACTGCAGGCCCCTGTAGTGCAGTAGCTTACAGAAAAATATCACATTTTTGTCCCTGTGTGAGTGAATTTACTCCTGTCAATTAAGAGTTACCATAAAAATTAAAGAGGGGTAATACTTTTGGCTTCTTTCTGCATTCTTTACAGACCCAAACAGGTGATGTGGATGCCAAAGGAATGCACAGTTGATCCTTTCTTAGAAGGGCTGGGGGGAGGCTAGTACTGTGATAATTAATATTTGGAGAGTACTTTCAGGTGTTTGAATGAAACTAATTATGTGCTTTAAGTGCAAGTATTGTTATTTCTTCTTCCTTAATCCTGAGACTAAGCCTCACTTCAAATTACAGTTCAGTATTACATTTTGGGTATGAGGCTAGATTCTGAACAAGAAAGTAGGCTTCTTTCAGTAAATAGCTGCAAAATACCCTCACCGGGAGCTGTCTTCTAATTCTGTGGCACACAACATTGAGTGAGGAAAAAACTGCTTTTTTCTTGCTGTGCTGTTTTGAATTTCTTTCGTGCTAGTTCCAGTTTAAAATACAAGTGAAGCATGGTTTACAATAGCGTTTACAAGTATACCTGTTTTTCTGTCCCAAGGCCTATGTGAGATATACATCAGACTGTAAAAGAAAACAAAAAAATAGAGGGATAAGACCCTAATATTTGAAAATTGTGACTTCATAAGCTGTATTGCTTGAATAGTCAGGTTGGGATATGCAGTTTAATGGTTTAAAGCTGCGGTAGTGACAAGATCTTTTCAGGTCCAAGAGAATCCAGATATCTTCAGTCTTGGGGGAACCCTGAAACTGAAACCAGGGCGGCCTGGGAAGATGACAGACTGAATGACAAAGCCTATGCTGAGAAGCATGTAATTGTGGAGTAGAGACTGATAATGCTGATAGCACTGTCTTGCATTCTTTTATTGCTCCCTGTTCAGAATGGTTCTGGTTGCACAGAAGATGCTAATCAGCCTGGCTGTTACTGGAGGCTGTTGGCGGGATATGATTTCCTTTTTTGTAGTACAGTAAGGCAGGGAGGCTTCTTCTCGGTTGTTTTGATGTTGAAGTGATTTCATTTTAAAAAGGAAATCTTGCTGCCCCACAAGGGCAGCCACTGACCAACCTGCGCTGACAGGGGGAGAAAGTGGGATTTTTTCCCAAACACGTGCATCTCTGGGTTTCATCCCTTTTCTTTCGTAACCTGACATTGTGGGAAATCCATTACACCCAAGTTACAGCCTGCCTCACTAGGGTTTTAGGATCCTGTCATGGAAGGGGATGCATGATATAACTTGTGTGACAAAACCCGTTCTTACTTAGTTTTTATACAGTCAAGTGCTTGAAATAGGTGCCTTAGAAGGATTGCAGAGAAGGATCCTTTCACTTACATTATGTGCTTCCTCCTCTCTACCAGGTGATCCACTGAGCTTGCGTGGAATTAATGCATCCACCCCTCCACTCTGTGTATGGGGAAACAGAAATGTGTCGCTTCCCCTCATGCTACTCACGACCAATTTGCTTAGCCCTATCATAAGGATGGACAATTTGTGGAGTTAGTATAATAGCGTAATAGTTGAAGCGCTGAGAGACCATGGGTACTACTCAGCTGGGGCTGAATCTGTGTGCTGAGAGAAGTGATGTGCCATGAGCTGGTCTGGGTGACAACTCTTTAGACCCAGGGCTTCTAGTCAACAATGCAGTTAAAAAGCAGTGGAACCACATGGGAGAAGAAGAAAATAAGAGGAAACCTGTCCACGTAAAAGTCTGAGATGACATCTCCATGGCTGCTTTTTGTATGATTTAAAATGGAGACACTGGAGAAGATAGCCTGGAACTCACTTCTGTCTCAATTTGAATGCTGGCCTTAACTAGTGCTCAAAAGATAACACTTTTTTCCTTGTTTTTATTTTGGAGCTGCTTCTCTGCATTGCAGTTCAGCTTCAAGAGAAGGGCTGGAGAATGCTTCTCAATCCAGGAAAACTCAGGAGTTTGTGATTAGGACACTTGTATAGGAGGTGTGGATTTAAATCTTCATCATGTTTACTAACAGACAGACCCCCTGTGAGCAGTCTTGCTCAGAGATGCTTGTGTCCAGGTTGCGCATGAGCACTGTGAACGGTGCTGTGCTCTGTCTTGGCCTTACGTATCTCTGAAGGTTTCTCCAGGGATGGAGCTAGATTTTGGGTGGCTGTCAATTGAAACTTGAAATGCAATTAAATTTTAGTGAGGAGGTGAGGCTTTCTACCTGAGACTAACAATTTTGAGCATGTTCAGCTAATTAAACTTCGTCTGCAGAGGGCTTGAAGGTTAAGTAAGAAAATACTGGGCAACTGAGAAACTTCCAGAGATAGAGTTACAGAGAATAGATGGATCAAAGCTCGTGCTAGTGAAATCTCCACACATATAAGATGTTATTTGTGTTTTATAGCACGGATGCTAGAATTTTGCTGGCAACAGCTTGCTGCAATCTATTTGCATGTGATTTTAATTCCTTCTACCAGTCCAAATTGTATTCTCTGTTATTATTGCAAGTATTATAGAGTTTTGGGGGTTTTTTTGGCAGTTCAGTTATATATCTATGTGTGTGCTATTTCCATAGCAGTTTTAGGAGATAGTAATGATAGTAATGTCTTTATTCTGCTTATTCTTTTTACTTCTTTAAACTCTCTATTTTCAGTTTGTTTTATTCTAGTCTGTCAATCCTGACAGCTGTTGAACTCTGGAACTGCAGGGTTAGACTTTGGTGCTATTTATGATGATTGAAATAATAGTGCTGATAAATTAAATTTTATGTAAGGTACTACTTGTGAATCTGTTTTAGTATCAATGAGAATGGTGTCTGCTGTGCAGAGTTTGGTTTGTTTTGGTTGAATGTGGTTTGCCACTAGTGGCAGCCTCTGTTTTGAAGCCTCTAAGATTATCGGTGAATTGGCACAATGCAGGATTTTTACATCCTGTCTGTTCAGAGTAACTGCTGAGAGCTTAAAAATAGTCAGACTGGTAGTTCCTATATACAGCAGAAATAATGACTTTACCTAATATATTACCCTAATCCATTTTGACTGTTATATCAATTGTCTTAATAGACAGCAATTGGAGCCTTTTACAAGATGCAATACAAACACATATGTGAGCTTCACTGTTACGATCTTATCAAAGTTGCATTGTGTTAACATATTCTTGGGGTTTCCTTAGTGTTGACACAGAGCCCATTCAGGCTCTGGCTGCTCCTGCTGCATTGTTTCCTGTTAATGATACTAAACGCCTTGAGAAATCTGCTTGGAAACTCCTTCCACATACAATTGTCTGTTTGGGTCCTGAAAAGAACAAGTCACACCATTGATAAAGTATATACAATACTTGGATCACAGTATTAAAAATGTAGAGGAAACAAGGCTTTCTCTGAGGGTGGCACGCACTCTTTCGTGCGCTGACATTCATTAACATTCATAAGCTATTCAGAGAAGTCAGAGGTGTATGCAGTTTTCAAGGTACTTCTGCAAACTTCCCGTTCAAGTCAGGAATAACCATTCAAGCAATTGTTTTGTCAAGCTTTACAAGTAAGTGTGATCGAGATAGGTAGACAGACAAATGATCTGCTGGTGACACATGATCCCTCTCCCCCCTTTCCCATCACGTAGATGGAATATGCAGCCAGGACATGCGTGATAAAATCTTAGGCTTGTTGAAGTCAATGGCCAAACTCCTAATGAAATCATTTGCCTAGTTTTCAGCCTTTCTCCACCTGCCACTAATGTGATACATTAGTGTGTCTGCTGCTTCATTACGTGCTCTATAAATTGTGCAAGTAGCCATGTTTGCACAAAACTGAGGTCATTTGAGGAAGATCTATACATGTTCAGCAGAAACTTAATGGTGACTCTGACGTAACAAGAATAGTATTTGAATCAGTCTGTGAATATGATAAATTTGTTATTAGTGCAAAAAGTTTTGAGGAGTCCCTGCATGAGTAACAGGTGGAGTAGACTTGTATAGAGATACAAAGAGAAGACTTGTTGAAGCTTTTTTGAATTATGAAGCAACTTATATGCCATATAAACAGTAATGCTTCTTATAAGTAGATTACATTTTTTAAATCATTTCTGTGGACTGTTTGAAAAGTGGGATATGGACATCTTTCTAGTGTAACCTTTAGCAAATTTTTCAAAGATACACAAAGATGGGGTTTTGAAAATACCTGAATTATCTTGTTTTTTCCATGTTTATAACTTTTATTAAGGATATACTCAGTTGTGTTCATAGATAGACACAGATGGTGTGTTACTACTGAAACAAATTCTTTTAAAAGTGAGTCTATGTAAAGGGGTGACTCCACTGAAGTGAACCCAATAGCAAGGCTCCACCTTACTTGAAGTCAGGATTTTTGTCTCCAAAGACTTGTAAATAGTGATATATAAATTGGAAACCCTTTCTTAGTTACGCTAACAAAAAGCCACTGATTATGATTTTGTGTAAGGAAAAGAATTTGCCTTTTAATCTGCAGTATGGCTTGAGGGAGAAGGTTTTGCACACTGTACTTTTTGTTTCAACTAGAACAAATTCCTTAGGTAAAAACAATATCCACTGCACAGAGAGCAACAAAGAGAAATTATGTTATAACTGAAGTTCACACAGGAGCACAGAAATGTTTCAAAATTATATCCTTAATAATGATTTTGCTCCAAGCAGAAAGCTACTTTATCGCTTTCATTTCTCATTTCAGGACGTAGAAGGTCTCAGAAGCTCTGTAGGCAAACAAGATGCCATTAGTTTCCAAGAAAGAGGTTGTTAATTCTATCATGCCAAGAAAGATATTTAAGGGAAAAGTTAGTCATCATGATCTTTTTGCATAATTATAAATCATTGTGGTTTTCTTTCCATGATTAAAATTTCAAATAGTAATTAAGTAATGTCCCAGAGCAAGCTTTATGCATTTCAAAGCTCTGCACACCTTCCTTCACATCCCCAAAAGCCATTATCTTGACTCTAATCATAACTGAAAGGCAGAACTCCAGTGATTTATTTGTCTTTGTGATTTCTGTTGGCTTGTTAGTTAGAATAGTTTTTAGTGACCTTAAAACAAACAAAAAAAAAAAGGAGGGAGGAATTCCATCCTTTCTTTGCACTTTTGTGGTGTGAACATTCCAGACACTGCACAAGTAGGGTGTGAACATAGCTGCTTCCATTCTCTGTCTTCTCTGGATCAGTGTTTGAAAACTTAGCTTACTCACTCTCCTCATTCAGGGCTACATAAATGTCATGGATAGAAACTTTGAAAAAGTTCTCATTTTGAAAAATTTGAACATGATAAGGCAGTTGAAAATTTGAAAAAGGCATTTATTTAATTTAAAGAGGAGTCTGACTGGATTTATTTGGGAGCTATCTAACAAAATAAACATCTAGTCCAAGACTAAATATAAGAATATGGGAAAATTCAGGTAACTTTTGAGAAAGTCTTACAGTAAAAGGCAAAAGGAATGAATAAGGAGCCCAAGACTCTGTAAGACTTGGAGCAGCAGGAAATATTCACTCCTAGGTTTTTGGACTGAATCTGATCTCACCAGCTGTCAGCTCAGTTGTGTCCCATGTGGTGGTATTAGAGTTTTCAGTGGAGGGTGAGTGCCTAAGTTATCCATCTCTTGTTTTGCATGCCCGTGCAGGGTCAGTCATAGCCCCTCTGCCTCTTGCATTTTAGGAAACTGAAAGGAAAAATAATTTTTCTTCTTTCAGGAAAAAAAAGTGATGTGTAAAGCTCTTTTGTTTACAGCAGTTATTCTCTGTATCTCAGGGTTCTTGGTAGTTGTCTTACGTACCTGGGTTGGATGTGGAAAGTTACAGTTCAGGAGGTCGCATTCCTTTTTTTCAATCCTGTTCCTCAGCCATGGAGATACCTGGCAATCTCCTTGTCACTAGTTAATTATGGTTATCTTACTTTATTGGTAGGGGATAGGCAGACCCCAGATACAAAAGCTATGTCAGCCTGAGAATGAGGGCAGTTTGGGAAGTTTGAAGGCAATTCAGAATCACGTCATTCCCTTCATATCCTGTCTTAAGCTGTATGTGTGATTTTGCACTTACAGAGAGCACAAAAAAGAGTTGGACCCACAGTGTATGATTTAAACTGCTGCTGACATCAAGCTTGAGTTTGGGTGGCAGCACATTAGCACCATGAATGACTTACAAATGAAACAGAAATTTTTAAGGGACATTTTCGTACTTGACTTGAGTGAGAAGTAGAAAACATTATTTATGCAGATGGAAATGTATGAGCCCAGCGAGATGCAGTGTTGTCTTTGCTAATCTCAGAAATATTTGTATTTGAGTGTGGATTTTCTCCTTCTCACAGAGGTTCTCCTCCTAGTTGGTTTGTCAATGAAGTCATAACCCCACAGCTGACATCATAGTCTGTAATCACGGAAAGTATTGCAATCTTACAAATACAGTTTTAGAGCAGTCTCTGAGAAACAAAAATGAGCTGTAAATGGGAAGTTACTGTTTAAACTCAAATCAATGGCAATTATCAGAAATAGAGAAAGTATTAAGACACGGTTCTGTAGAGCCAAACTGATTCTTGGTGTGTACTGCTGAAGACACTGGAGTTACCCCAGGGAGGACCTTACTCCCTCCATCTGGAATGACTTGATGGCAAGCATAGACAGGAAGTGAATTTATGCTCCAGTTTAATACACTGGAAAGTGTTCCATTGTCTAAAAGTCTTTCTTTATCTCTGAATATTCTGGCTTTTGTGGATTTATATTAGATCTTTAATGTTATTTCAATGTATTTTTTTCTGCTGTTTGATGTCTTTTGGGTTGTTTTTACTGGGGTTATAATATGTATGTATTTATTGAAAGTAAAAGCTGTTTGGTTAAGGAGGTTGAGAAGCGTTCATGAGCACTGCATAGCTACCAAGCACAAGGTGTTTCCTTGTTTCAGATTGGTGTTTATCACTTGTGTGACTAAAGCATTCATTTGCATAACAAGATGCAAATATCTCTTAAAGAACATTTTAGCACCTGTTTTCCAAGGTTAAGTTTTACTGTAACATTTATGTTTTTACGAAAGAATTACCTCACCAACTCTGTATGTAGAGTGCTTGTTACCTCTTAAAATTAATGATCTGCAGCATAAATAGAACATCAATACATTATGCTTGTTGAAACTTTGACAAAGAGTTATTTGTAAGACACATGGAAAGATGGGATAACAGTTATGTGTTGTACCTATGTGCGAGTTACTCACCCTTATTCAGAAAATACCAGAATTCCCTATTCTAAGCCTGGTAGAAGGCAGAGATTATGTACAGGCCATGGGGAGGGGAGGCTTTTGGGGTCCTGGTCCATGTCAGCACTGTGTGAACATATGTCATAGATCACATTTGGAAGAAAGTTTTTGTTTTCCTTTTTTTTTTTTTTCAGTGAATAGTTGCAGTAAAACTTTTTTAACAGTTCAGCTGTTCAACCTGTTTATTTCCTACTTGCAGTTTTACTACTCCTGATTTTTTGTGACATCATAATGATTTCCACAGCAACCAGTTGTGAGATTGAAAACAAAGGGTTACAACTGCAGGTGCAGAATGAGCAGACAAACTCTTAAGAAACAGGTTTCAGGCAAATTACTCTGTTAATAAAGAATGAGAGCGTTGGGTAAAAATCCCCAAACAAATGATGTGCAGTACCGACAGAGGTGATTCAAGCTGAACAGTTGTTAGGATTTCCTGTGAGGCTCTAGTATTGTTTGAAGACCATAAGAATACATGAACCTGCAAGAAATTATTCTCTGCTAGATATGCTGAAGTTGCTATTTAAAGATGCAGTGTTTGTCAGAATGAAGTTACCTCTTGCCTTGTGTGTTGTTTCAAAACAACACAAACCCCCAAGGTGTAACTATTATTGAAAAAGATACTTTTGAATCCTCAAGAACTTTGTTGTGAGTGTGATCCATGTGTGGGCGACAACCATGATGAGTTTCTTGTAAAAGCTTCCTCAGATTATCAGTAGCAAACATTTCTGATGAACTTCATCATATTCACTGTTGGAATGAAGGGACATGGCAGAGAAATTCTACCAGCAGTAATCTTACCTTTGTTGCCAGAAGCTCCCAGATCTTTTTGATGATGATTCCTACTTCCAACTTCACTTTTGGGTTTACGGCTCACTTCTGCTGCTTAGTGGGGCTCACAATCCCACTTGAAGGAGTCATGACAGTCCTCAGCATTCAGGAATGTCTGCCTTATGTCCCCACCAAGCAGACAGATTTTTAATTCCTCCCCAGTACATTAGAGTTGTTAATTTATACAAGAATTGAGATGCTGGGCTGCGTCCATAACAACCAAGTTGTTCCTGTGGCCGTCCTTTCGTGTTTGTATCCCTGTAGTCCTTTTTCTTCCTTCGACAGCTTTCTGGGAAAGCTTACAAATCACAGCAACTTTGAGAGCTTGTTTTTTACACTTCTTCCTGGCTGCTGACAGAAGTGGAAGCGTGTCCATGCTTTAGCTCTCTGCAGAGTTCATGACCCCAGCTTACTTCAGATGGGTACCTGTCACCCTCCAACCACTTCATCTCCCTGTGGTGGTGATCTCCCCCTACCACATACATGGGCATGTTTATCAAAAAGCACCTGGAAAGGTTTGTGGACATTTCATTAAATGGGCAGCAAACGCTTTCCTCTCTCCGTGCTTTTCTTCGGCTTCTTCCCATATCAGACCTTGAGACAAGACTCATATTTATTGGTGTGGCATTTAATAAAATTACATTAGGTCTTGCTTTATTTAATTCTGTTTGTGTTCCTCAGGCATCTTTGTCTTACTCTTGTTTCCCTCTTCTGATAACAACAGGAGGGCTTTCTGTGTGGGACACTTGTACTAAAACTCTAAATACTCTCCAAATTTCCTTTCCCTTATAATTTCCCACAGGTGCTATTTCTTAGTTTCTCTGGCATAATTCCCCTAGGATTTGTCTTTTTTTCCCCGTAGCATTTCAGAGTTTGGACAGGGACTCTCTGCTTCCCGGAGTTTTAATAATTACATCCTCTGTGCCCAGCCATGGCCTGTTAATGGAGTCATGTGCACTGGATTTCTTACAGGAATTTTCTGTTGGCTGCTCCCAAGACAGCAGAGTCTTCTCTCAGTTAGCATTAGAGTAAGAACAACAAATGCATTGGGCTTTTCCTGAGCAGCAGGACAGTTTGGGAGGGGCTGCTGACTTTTGATTTATCCACCCTGAGGAAATGACCTGTATAGGTTTGCTCTCTTTGATGAGAAGAGATAGAACAGTCCTTCTGGGGAACGGGGTGTATTATGCACACCATTTTAATCATATTTCTGTGTAGCCTTTACAACTGTTTGTCAAGATGATACCTTTTCCCTTTTGAAAATTAAGACATTTTTGGTAACTTTGTCCGAAGAACAGTTTCTTGAGGTACTTAGAAATTAAGTTTGTATAAAAGTAAACACATGTGGCAGAAGTAGTTTTTAGGGATGTCACAGTGCTACTGACATCTTTTCAGAGACATGGACTATTTTCGAATTGTGTGAGTGATATTCATGTAACTAGGATAGATGTATAATTGAGCTGATTAATCACTTTTCCGTAATGACTAATGAGTCAAGATGAGAGATGATCAGCTATCCCTTGAGCTACCTCTATGGTCTGAATATAAAGCCATGGCATGAAGAAATAAGAAGGCTAGTTGTAAGGTTCTTGTTTTGTTCTTCTTTCCCCTGTTGCCTGTCACGTGTTCCCTTTTTTCCCCTGGGCCCTGTCTTCCAGCCTGCTGCAGGTTGCTTTAGGCCTCTCGTTCCAGTTGTGTGTCAGCTAAGTAAACCTGATACATGGGAATGGTACTCCTAGAAATATTTACCCTAGTAGACACTGCATTCCCTTGGCCTTGTAGATAAAAAAGCAAATCCTTTAGCTTTGTGAGGAAATGTGCAGACACCAATAGATGGTGTCTGCTGAGGCTTTTGCATGCCAGAAAGGACAAAGAGGATAAAAAGAAAACTTGTTGCATTTATCAGGTACCTAGAAAATCTGGGGTTGTCAATGGATAAATGCAAACACACTCACATTCCTGGTCCTGAAGCAGTCTGAAATCCTGCTACAGTTGTTGGGAAGTCACTCACCTTTATACGCACCAAGCCATATTTTAGCCGTGATGTGGGTAGTTATTTTAGTCTCAGTTTCACAGTAACTGTACCTGGAATGATTACACCAGCAATAATGTGAAACATCTTAATGCAAATGGCAGAGATGGGTGGCAGTAGGCTGGAATCTTTCAAACTCCCACCTCCACTGCAGCCCTGCTGCACATTGGGGCTTCCCACAGCTGGGAGTACTTAACTCACAGCCTCCAAGTAAGTAGCTTCTATTTAATTTTGAGCATCAGAACATCTCTGCTAAAAAAGAAACTGAGTTTCCTGAAGCTTGTGGAGCAAAGATTGGAGACAAGCAAGTTCCTAGGAAGTTTAAACGTTAAAAATCCTGGAGATTAGTCTCATGTTCTGGGCTTGATTTTTTTAGTCTCTCCTTAACTGCTTCCCTTTCTTAAATGAGTATTTTATTCCATTAGCCTCAGTGAAGAGAACTCCCAGAGACTAATGGGATTCTTATGGCATTTTAGTCTTCATTCAGCTAAATACTCTTCAGATGTTACATATGTAAAACAACCATGGCTGATGAACGCATTATAGAATATTTATATAATGTACAAAAATACTTAAGGGCCTGCAGTCTTTTCGTAACAGCTGAATAATGCCTTTGTTTCTTTGAAGAAGTCAGGAGGCTCTGAGTGGCTGTGGTGAGGAGTCATGTAAGGATCAGTCAGATCTGATTTGGTCAGAATGAAATATTGAATGAGAAGTCAAAAAGAGATATCTTTTGTGTGAATTGGATGCCATCTGAGAAAGAAGAGATCAACCAGTATGAGGCTTGTGAGGTCCTTTGAAGTGCCCGTATTGGAGCAATTTTTCTACATACGTATGCACTCAGACATGCATATTTTCAAACCAAAGAAGTTCCAAGGCAAATACGTTTTAACATAGAGAATAGAAAACATTAATATAACAGAAATAGAAAATATTACATTGTACATAAAATTAAATTTTATTAAATTGTGTACAAATATTAAATACTAAATAATATGGAAAATAATATTGCAGTTAAACATTTCCAATCCTAATGTTTTTAAGCCTGAGAGTTTGAAAATTCAGGCTACATTTGGAAAAAAGTCCCCAACAAACAACTCAAAACCCCACCATATGCTATTTCTCAAAGCTGGTAAGATATGCAAACACTTTGTTAAGGTCAATCAACTTTGTCTCCTCCTGATTTCCCTTTCCTCACAACCAGAATTTTAGTGACCTTTCCTGTAGAGACACTGCAGTAGTGACCGTTAATAGTAAAACCATTTTTTTAAAATCAGTTACTTCTCATTACAGCTGTGGCAGACATTAGTGTGGACAAAATGTTAACCTCTCCAGTGAAATCACTCGGTTCTTTTTCCGTGTTTAATGTCATTTTTTCATTTTCTTTTTTAACTGAGGTTTTTGCTTTATCCTTAAATAGCTTGTCTTTGAATCCAGAATGTGTACCAGGGTATCATTTAAAGAGAGTTGGCCAACCTTCTGACTCCATTTCATCTGACGGATTATGTTTTGTCTGGAGTCACTGTGGCAGCTCTTGTTGATGGTGCTTTACTGACAGTGCTCAGGCCTGGAGACTGAGTTGTCCTGCAGGTTGTGAGGAAGGCATCATTGTTTTGTACCCAGTGATACCAAAGTTATTTAATTTCATGTTTCTTGGCAAAAAAAAGGAGTCCATCTTGCTCCTGAAGTCCTACACAATACCCAGCAGCATTGATCAATAAATACACCAAAATGTTGTCTTTCTAAATAGAAAATGTGATACAAATCCTGAAATTAGGAAATAAATAATATGGAGTGCTATGTGTAAAATATAAAAAAATCACTGAATGCACCAGGAGCCATGTTTAGTGATCTGGCAAACAATCTCACTCTCTGTGCTCGCAGCTCAGGCTGCATTTAATATTTCAGGCTGCCCTATATGTGGCATTCAGCTCCCTGTGACTTTTCCATTTATTTCACTGACATGTGCACTGGTTTTCTTGAAATGCTTGGGAAAAAGAAGTTGTGCAGCAACTAATCTCCTTCAGGAAAATAATGATAATGTAGCACTTTACAAAATAAATATGAAAAGTAAATGTTTGGCAGGGTTAGTGAGAAGTTAGGTATATAATCAGAATTGAACAGTCCTGTCTTTCGCTTATTTGCACGCTTACATTGCTAATTGCTGCCTCAGTTTTTATTTTAAAAGTTGCAAGTTGATATGCTGCTTTAAAAGGTATGAACTTATCTTACCGAGTGAATGAGCAATGATACAAGAATACTTGTTAAAGAGTCATTTCCTAGTACCACAAACTGAGGAAGTAATTTGAAATGAGTAACTAGTCGATTTAATAAGTCAGCTAATGTACTTTTGAAAGGAATGGAAATAATTTAATATCAAACTAAAATATTTGATAATGAACCCATTGTACCTTCATCTCTCAGGCTTGAATCAAGTATTTAAAATCTGTGGAAGAGTTTTCTGTGACTTTAGTGTGGGTTAATCAGATTTTTGCAAATGCATTAGACAATTAGGCTGGTTGATCCTTTACAGCACAGTACTTACAGGGGATTATGTAGATAGATGGTAATTTTGACCTTTATTAACATTGCCTTCTGTGGTGGTCACTGGAGATTTGTGAATAGTCATGAGGTGCTGATGTAAAGTAGTCAGTTTGCTATTACTACCAAAATGTCTCCTTAAGTATTAGAATGCGGTTAGCAGAGCTAAACAATAAAAGCTGTTTGTTCAGCTAAAGTCCAAAACTTTGATTTTAATATGTTTGACAAGGTCTTTCACAAGAAAACCATTTCTCTTCAGGCAGACTTCCAACTGTTTTTTCCATCTATTTTTAGGTGGCATTTGTAGGTCAGACAGGAGAAGTACTGCGGAGTTGTCTTAGCTTGTTGCAATTACAATCACCTTCCTCACATAGCAGTGAAGCTGAATTTTATGACTTTAAAAATTTTTCCTTCTATGTAGCAAATAGTAGAAAAATATGTTCTTGTAAAGTATCATGTATAATGCAGTATCCTGTATCATGCAATGATTTATTCAGTACACTAGCTTCAGGGCTTTTTTCATTTTGTTACTATTGATATTTCTATTGATATTAGTAATGGAGTTCGTGATGCGAAGATTTTTGTAATTGAAGTTGGGAGGTTTTTTCACATCAGGAACTTGACAGTCAATATGCAGAAAAGTATCTGAAATGCTTATTGCTTTATACTATAAAAGCTGTTAGCAGAGGTTCAGCGCTTTTGGCACATTTAATGTAACCAAGGACCAATAAAAACTAACAGATAAAATTGGTGTAATAGGAAAAACTGAACAAAGTAAAATTTAATTTGGGTATCCAGAGTATTTACAAAAATGTATTTCTCAAATGTATTAGGCCATGGAGTAGCCTCCCAGGAGTTGTACTGGAAAGCCAGTTGCTTTGGTCTCGTAAAGAAGAGCTTCCAAACTGTGATGAAATTGGAGTTAAGCTCAGCTATGCCTGTTAATACACCTCTCCTGTCGAGTCATGACAGCAAGTTCAGCTGCTTCATTACCCCACTGCCTTTTACTGCTCTGGTGGAATCCAGGCACTCATCTCAGTTGCTGCCCTAGAACATGGGAGGTTGCTGTGTTGATGCCCCAGGAGCAGCAGTCCAATACTTTCTCAGTCTAGGAAGGCATTTACAGCACTGTCTCAAGGTCTGCGTCAGTCTCTCCTGATGTTACAACTGCGGCTTTTCACAGATGTGAAGCCAGATGGCCCATGCAACCTCTGATCACCTTTACTTTTTCTCAAGTTCTTAATGTCCCAGAGGGCCCATCCTGACAGAAGTGTGACATTCTCATCATATACTTTTGAAAGAAAATGGACATTTAAGAGTTTCTAAACACAAAGTGTCGCAAGATGCCTTAGCTTATGAAGACCTAAGCAAAACAATGAATGTCCACACATATTTCCCTGTTTTAGTTTGTTCTGAGGTTTATGGGGAAAGAATCTATGATGTCCTTTCTGATACTTCTGTTCTTTTCTGATCCACAGAGTCACTTTCTTTTTGGCAATGAATTTCTATCTCTCTCAGCTAGTTCAGCACTGAGACACATTTACCCCCTAGGAAAACATGCTTCTTTTTCCTGCTAAAGCCTCCTGTTCCCATGAGGCCTGTCCCTGTCTTCCTTACCATTGTATTCTTAAAAGCCTTTCCCAAAACCTAGTCTCTTGTTCTACTTTTTCTTTAGACCTGTGTTTCTTCTCAGAAACTGAAAAAAAAAAATTGAGGTAGAACATCTGACAGTGACTGTGGACAGCTCCAAAAAGTCCATGGACAGTGGGACTGAGCATGCACAAAAAGAAATGGGACAAACAGCAACATGCTTTCAGAGCAAGAGAGGCTGAAAGGACAGATAAAGAGGGAGTTGTACTCTTTAGGCAGTTAAAAAGCTGATGAAAAGGAAAGAGGAAACAGACGTTAAAGACAAATGGAAAGAAAGATAGGCTGTAATCTACTGTACAATAAAGTACAATAATCTACTGTAAAATAAAGTAAAAAGGGAACAAAGCCAGAAGGGATAAAAAAAAGCAAGATATTACATTGCATTATACGAAAATGTAGTAGAAAGTCAGTGGGCTTTCCTGCAATCATGAGACTAGATGAGGTGAGGAGTATTTCACAGTCCCCATTCTTGCGGTTCTGTGACACTAAGGAAGCAGAAGTAGGGAGGGAAGCTCAAAGGAGGGACATAGATTAAATAACAGTTTGAGTGGCATAAAAAAGGCAAAACTTTAGAGGAAATCTCATAGTTTGTGAGTATCAACTCACAGAATTCTTGAGTTTATACTTGTGCATTTAAATGGAGATTCAGTGAAGCTATCTACTTTTAAAGATACTATTCATGTGGGAAGCTGTACTGAGCAGTCAAAGACAATACTCACAGCCTATTCAGGAGCTCAGTGTGGTCAAAACTGTCCCAGTGTACATGGGCTTGTTTCCAGAATCTCTGACCAGTTAGCTCAAAAGGCAAAAAGAGCTTTTGCCAGTACAATTTGGCAAGTGTTTCTGAAGCAGAGGAAGTAGTCATAAGCATGTTTTGCCCACTGACCTGTCTTCTGACTAAACTGTTGGTGTAGGAGGAGAACTCTATATAAGAGCAATGAGACAGAATATTTCTGCTATTAGTGTCCATGGTTAAGGGGTAAAGGAAATAACTCAGAACTTGTTCTAGCATCGTCACCCAGCAAACCACACACTAGTATCACTCAAGGAGTATTTAGATGGCATTCCTATCTTAGGTAGTCAACAGTGCAACATACTTCTTTCTTTATAATATCAGCTGGAAAGGCTGACTAAGAGTCCAGATACTATTTTCCAGTTTGCCTTTGTTTCCTTCCCTTTCCCTTTCCGTAGAGATGGGTTGATTGTTTATAATGTATTTAACCCTAATGAGTACCAGATAAGCAACAATTTTAAGCAAGTTTAGGTCTCCGTAATAATCAGCAGTTGCTAAAACTCTGACATTCCTTGTCCATATCTGGTGTGCTGTGAGTTTCCACCATCATTTGATTAGTAAGTTACTCTTCATGGTTTTTTCTGAAAGAGAACTGTTATCTGTGTTTTCACATCCAAGTTCTCCACCTCCTTGTGCCATATGTTCCATTTAAAGTTCCAGGACAGGAAGTATAGTAGAGATACCCTTCACTTTCACATCTAATGACAATTAAGTGCTTTACATTGATTCAGACTTTCAGTTTCCCAGTCCCAGCATTCCACAGATGGGACTTTGTGTTAAAGAAATAGAAATTAAAGAAATAAAAGTTAAAGAAAGCTTTGCCTCTGTATTCAAGTGTTGATTTTGTAATTTCCTTTCATTAATATGCAAGACAAAACCAGGCAAAGTGCCTTTTGTCTGTTTCTCATGGAAAGACTTCAGAGACACAGGTTAGTGTTTAAGAGAATCTAGAGGTTCATGTTACTCTGACCTTCTCTTATGCAAAGGTGCTACGTTCTGTGGGCAGAAGCCGGGTTGTGAGTGAGTGGAGGGGGAGAAGGATTTTTGTAAGATTTCTTAGCTACAGCAAGCTGCAACAACTCTGACGAGGTATTACATTTTATATTAATTGAGGATTCCAGCAGGGTGCACTCACTATTTAAAATTAGTGTTGGTTTCTTTGTTCTGGGATTTTTGTATAGGTTGGGATAAGTCATCAGAGAACTGAAGAGCAGCAACACTACGGTCTAACAGAATTGTATTGGTGCTGCCAGCAGGGTTACTAGTCATCTTCAATAATCAAATGCCATCTTTTTAGGAGTCTTGTTGTCAGTGCTGTGTGCAGCCCAAATATCCTATAGAAGGAAGACTGTATCGGACTATATATGTCTATATATCTGAGATTTATGACTATATATGTCTATCTTGCATGCTCTTTGCCTTTTGTTCTTTTAATCTGCATCTGAGGATGATAGACCAGAGTCTGTGATGCTATTGAAATTACCAGAAGTTGAAAGGGAGTATCTCAGAGTAGCATTTGTCCCAGGCTCATTGTCTTCTAACTTTGTGTAGTTAGAAGAAGCAGAGCCTGCACTTTTATTACATGAGTATACATGGAAGAGACATCATGCAGTGAAGTACAAATAGGCAAGCAATCCTAGGTGCATTTGCCCAGCTTTTTTTTCAATCCATAGTAATTTAGGTTTGAAAAGGCCAAACCTAAACCAGTACTTGTTACCACATAACATTTACAGCTTCACTAAACATAGCCAATGTCTAACAATTATGAGCCTAGCCTTTGCCACTTAGGGTATGACACCTCTAGGTGTATTTTAGTACTGCTGGGGATGCTTTTATCTACCATTAAAAACACATTTCTAGTATGGTTTTGAAAAAGGCCTTCCTTTTTTTGCCTGCAAATTCACCTCAGGAAATATTTGTGGTTGCCATTTATAGTACTTAGAACACTAACTACCCGATCACATCTACAAATTAGACAATTAAACATCTAAGAACTAGGAAATGAACCTCTGAAATAATCCTCACAGGTATTTCTGGAGGCAAAATTCCAACCAAGGAATTAATGAAGTCAGGGTCTTTCAGTAACAGCAAAAAGCCCGGAGCCACTAAATTAGTTTTCTTGTAAAGTGTTTATTGACACAGGTTTTTTTAGGTGATGATGATACAAATATTTGGTTAATACAGAAAAGCAATGAATATCAGTATTGACAAAAACAATACTTGTTTAGAATATAGATATCTTAATGAAATTAAAGGTATTAATTAAAGGTGATTTATAAATGGCCTCTGAAATAGTATTTTGTGTGCAAATAAAAATTAGAAGAATTGCAGGTTGACCCACACTGGTCTACCTCTTTGCCTAAAGCTGTTGAAGGGTAAATTTAAATACAGGCTCTGGAGGCTTTTCTCTGAAATCCTCAAAAGTGTGTACTTGAACTGAGGAAGAGTATTTATAAGAAGCTGAATCTGATACCACAGACTCATTTAATGGAAACTAGTCAACCAGTGTTTAAAGCCCAGCAATACACAGACACCTGTCACTGGGTCTGTAATGATTCTAATGATCATCTAATGGTCTCTAATGATCATCTAATGCATGATTCCGGAGCAAAGAGCATTTTATTTATTTATTTATTCTTGGGAAAAGGAACCCCAAATTCTCTTATATAAAAAGAGAATATATAAAATTCATACAGTCATATAGTCATACGGGGCAAAGATGACCTACTGAATTGTTCTTCTACTTCGCTGTAATTTCTTCACAGTCATATCTGAGTTCATAAGTAGGTACAACATACCAGTGAGGTTAAAAGGAAGGGTCAATAGGGTGAAGTGACTTTCACTCAACAAGCAGACTGCTTACAGACATCTTAAGTGTTCCAAGTATGTATATACCAACTATCAAAATTACTTTAAAAGGATTATGAAGAGTTTGCCATTTCTAGGGAGATGAGTGCAGGGGAAAATTTTAAATAAATAGTTCGCAAAAAGTAGAAGTCATGTCCAAATGAAGGAGACAGGAAAATATGTTTATGTTAAATGTGGAGCATGTTAAATCGAAAGCATTGGTGAATGAGGACTAAAAAAGTGCTGAGGAATAACCTGTCAAGGACTTGGAAGTATTAATGAAAACACTTTCATACATGCTGGAAACAGGAGGTCATTGAAGAGCATGTAGAGACAATGCATCTTGAACAAGTAAAAGGAGAGCTCAAGTAAGGCAAGGCCACAGGAGTAGAGAGACACAGATTTTAGGCATGTTAGAAGAATTTAAGAAGATTTCCACACTAGAACCTTTCTTCACAGGGAAGGATTTGGGGGAGCTGTCTAGTGTTGGAATACAGGTAAAGGAGTTTTCAATGAAAATCAATGAATCAGTAGTGACAAATTGTCAGGAACAAACACTGTTCACCAGAGAAGTCAGATCAAACTGAAATATGAAATTTCTGAACTTCCTACAGTAAAGTCGTGGCTGTAGGTCATAGGGCAGGTGGCTTAGCCTCAGGAAAGGTGGTGACAGCCATTATGATATCAAGAAAGCTCCTGGAACTACAGGCCAGTAGGTCTGATAACCACTCCAGGCAAATAGGTATAAGCTATGGAAAAAAATCCAAAATTATAGAAACTTGGATAAGTATAATATTGATAGGTAGGAAAAAAGTTTAAAAAAAAAAAAAAAAAAAAGGCAGTAAGCTTTTTTTTAGAAAGGAATTGTGTATCACAAACCTGTTGCAGTTCTGAAAGAAAACTAGTATGTGCGTGGCCAGGGATAGTTCAATCAGTGTGATGTGTCTTGATTTCCAAAATAGTTAATTTCAGTGTTGTTCACTGAGAACCTTAAAGGAATTAAGTGGTCAGGGAATGAGAGGGAAGGTTCTCTCCTGAGCTGCTTTGACAATATACCAGCATATTTCCAATAGGAATTTTGCTGAGACCTATGCTGCTCAAAATTAATAATTTGAAACTAATTGTGTGAAGTTATGAATTGGTGATGATAAAAAATTAGTTAATACTAAAATAGATGATGAACAGTTAAAGAAGGAAGTCATGCTACTGAAAGGCTTGGCAATGCAATGGCAGGCAATGCTTTGCATTGCTGTGTTGAAGGTGATGAGAAGCAGCTCTGCCTTTGCAAAGGTGACCTCTGAGGTATTTATTGCCGAATGGGAAGGAGAGCTTGGAGTAATGATGAATAGTTCTTGCAAAATACCAGTTTTATTACAACAGTGGTCAAAAGAAGGAATAAAATATTAATAATTGTTAGGAAAGGAAAAGAGAATAAAATGTAAAACATAATTCTAACATAGATAACTCATTGACCCACTTGGATTTTTAATGGATTTGAACAACACAAATAATAATCAATCTGAAGAAGTGCAGATGAATGTTAGATTGTTCAAAGGTAGAGATTTGTTTCCCCACAAGAGGAGATAAACAGAGTAGGTCTTCTCAATTAAAAATAAGAGAGAAACTTAAAAAGAAATAGGACTGAGACCTGTACATCTACTTAATTCAGTAAAGAACATGAATGGAAAATAATTATTTATTATTTCCCAAAACCTGAAAACTAGAAGACCAACAGAAATTATTTAGGTAAAAACAAGTAAAAGGGAGTATTTTTTTCACACAACGCAGTTAAGTTGTTAAGTTTGTTAGTATGGAAGTTCTTCATGTCACATGTGTAAATTGATGTACAAAAATGTTAGGCAAATTAAAAGAAAAAGGTAAGATACAGAAAAAGGATTTTTACAGACCTTATACAGAAAGTGTTTTTAAACTCAGTGGACTTAGTCTCACTTTAAAAATGCAGGAAATGTCATTCCATATTTGCCACGTGTATCTTTCCTCAGCATCCATTATTAGCCACTGTCTGAGCTGGCACCACTCTGGAAATAGATTTTTATTCTGACTCACTGCAAATGCTCTTAAGGTCTCAATTTCTAGTTCAGTATGCTTCTGTATTATAGTTAATATTTAAATGATGAGAAATTTCAGCTGAAATAGTAATTCCAACATCTCCTCCATATGTTTTGATGGGTATAAAGTGTCTGGGACTGCTGTACTGGAGTTATGTCTCCCAACTTTTACATCTTTTTATGTAACACAAGTAAAGATTATAATTTCTGTTATATGCAGAGAGTCTGCAGTAATTTCCGTGTGCTTTCTGTCAATTCTTTACCTGCTTTAGATGTGGTAGAGTATGGTAGTATGCTGCAGGAGAACTTTTCTGAACACTGAATAGAAATATTAGTATTTTTAATGAACATGAGTATGGGACAATTTGTCCTGTTACAGCACAACTTTGATTCCCTGGTAATGTATCTACACCTCTTTTGCCATTATCATGCGTATATATACCCATCTATGTGTCTGTGAGAGAGAAAAACCCTTAACACATTGCAAATAAATTCTATAGGTGAAAAACTTTCCACATTAATACTCAAACATTTGCAAATATTCAGTGTTAGTTAAGCGTAATGAAGTGTACTTATTGGATAGAAAGAATTGTAAAAATGCTGAATTTCAGGTAATACTGTGGTAGAAATTACATTGGGATTTACTGAATTTCATCCCAATAGCATGAGGTGAGATGTAATAAATACAGGCAGAGAAAGAAAATAGTACCTACTGCGCTGCTGTTCCTTATGATTGAACTCAATGATTTTAAAAGTCTTTTCCAACCTAAATCATTCTATGAGTCTATTCTTCCTCCTTAAAAACAAACAAATAAACTAAAAACCCCAAAAAACAACCCCCCTACCCCAAAACCAACACACAAATAAACAAAAAAACCCCAACCCAACCAAGAAAAAATCAAATACATAAATTAAAAGCACTCTTTCAAAATGACAAGTCGGATATACCTGTGGTCAAAGTCTGTGGCATCAGTTGACTTACTCCATGGATGATTTTGCACAAACAAAATTTCAATTACATGATTGAGACATGAATGCCCTCAGTGGGTGCTGGGAGGTGAACTGCAGCTGGGTACTGCCAGGCAAGGAGGCAGGTCCCCAGGCAGATGAGGTAGCAGAGGTGCCTCTGTGGTAGCTCTCCTCCAGTAGGCTTACAGGGAGAACAGCAGCAACTTTCCCTTGCAGAGGCTAAATTCTGCTGGCAGCAGGGACAGCAGGGAAGTGTTGGGTTAGAGTGTGCTCTGCAGTATGGTGCAGTTACTGTCCCCACCTGATAGGAAGGGGGTTTTTCCCTTTTTCTGTGGTTTCTGTCACTGGAAGGTTGCATGAATTAGAGATGTTTTCTGATACATTCTGCCAGGCTTTTTATCCCCTATAACACTTGAAAACATAGTCTTTAGCTACCACAGTAAAGTGTGAGCACTTAAGGTTTGTGGCCTGAATTGGTATAGATACAAGGCAGTAATATCTCCTTTTATAGTCAGCAAAAATAACATTCACTGTTTTGCTCAGAGGAATATAAAAAGGAATATAGAAAGGAATATATAGCACAACTAGGAACAGCACTGAAATCCAGTGCTCCTGCTACCATTAGGGTTGTTCCTCCTGCATCAACTTCTGAGCTGTAGACATGAAACCTTTGAAAAGTGATTTGTGAAACTGAAACATGTCAAGGTGGATTCATGTAATATTTTATGGAGGTTCCAGATAAACCTGGGGGGCCAATTACACACTTTTTAAAATGTATTTATAATCAAGTTAATTCAAGCATTAAAAACATTGCCATATACGGCAGTATGTGCCTCTGTCATGGTGACGTAGCTCAAGAGTTGTTTAGCTTCCCTGTTTTCTTAACTTTCTGGAGAATAGCAGATGTTGAAGTGGACGTAAAAGTCTATCAAGTGTCCAAGTCTACCCGTAGTTCTATGCAGAGACAATGTGATGACAGTGATTCTGTTTTCACCACAAAAATCTACTCTAATTCCAAGGTCCAGTTGCTGCAGCTGTCAGAAGAGAAATCAGATCCTTGAAGCTGTTGTTTCCTTGGCTGAAGGGGACAGTTTAACGTCAGGAAGACTGTGTTACCGTTTGACAGATCCTGGGTTACCAAAACAACTGGAATGTTGTGAGGAGCAATTTAGAGCAGCTCAGGGCAAAGGTGGGTTGCTGCAAAACGAATTTAGCTGGACCTGCACGTGCAGTGCCTGATTTCTTAATGGGAATTTAAGAAGGTTAGTTTAAAAAGCAAAGAAACCATAAACAAAAATAAATAGTGAGAATATATACTCTTCATGCATAACAAGAGTCTTGGAAATTATGTTAACTTGGTGGAAGCCACAGGCTGCATTTTTTTTTTCTCGTTAATCTCTGTAGATTATAAAGAGAACAAAGCAAAACCTGCATACCTGTCCCCAGTTTTACCTTACCTCCTCTGCCTTCTGCAGACTGAACTTTAGGCGAAGCCAGAGGTCCCAAGAAAAGGTTGCAGCTAAGCTGATGTTTTACAGCAGAGGACAGAGACTTGGCATGTGGCAGTTCCAGTGCAGCTATTTCCAAAATGTGCTGTGTTCTGTACAGCCACAGGAAAGGTTTGTGGTCAACAAGCCAGAGAAGAAAAGAGACAAAAGGAGTGAGCCCCAAGTTTCAAGCCATTGCCATATAGTTTATCCCATATTTGGGGCAAACTTATGTGACTGGGAAGCTAAGACAGGAACAGGCTTCTTCCTCGACCAGTGTGCTGAAAGGGCTTGCAGGATTTTTAGGATGCCTGAGTTCATGCTATAATCCGAAAAGCATCACTGCTCCATCGGGACAAAGTCAGGGTGACTTTGCATGCGCTGCATGACCCCAGAGCAATGGGAATTGTTAACTACCCGAACAGCTAGGGGTGTAGAATGAGTTCAGCTGAAGAATCTAACAGAGCAGACCTCTTTGGCCAGGAACGTGACAGTGGGTGGGATGCGTTTAGGGGGTCTCAAAGATCGGTCATGGCACACAGAAAGGGAAATGTTCACTGTCATTCTTCTGGTAGCAGAACTGAGGTAATTTAATGGAAGTAGTAGCTGGTAGGTCTGAAAGAAACAAAAGAAGATGCTTCATCATACAAGGCATATTGAAACACCTCATTACAGGATGTTGTAGAAACTGGAAGTGTTTATGGGGATTCAAAGATGAATTGGATAGGCTCAAAGAATGTGATCTTTATCTTGGGCTATTTAATATCAGTTCTGGAAGTCCCAGAGCCATGAATCAGTGAAAACTGAGGTACCATTATGGCAAATATCTCTATGTGCTTGTCTGACTCATACACTAAGTGTCCCTCACTGACAACCATTCCAGATGGGATACTGGCCTTGATAATATGACAGAAATGCCCATTCTCATTTTTTTTCGGAAGAGATATGGGGAAAGGATAGCATTTGAGATCTGAATAATGATACAGACATTTTACTAATAGCACGATACTAGCAACCTACTAAACAAGGCATTACTGTAACTGAAAGGAGCGGATCAAGCATACCGTATTGCCAATCACCTGTTTTCATTACTGAAGACCTTTGAAGCCCTGCTCCAGCTGTTTGGAAACTCCTTGAGGTCCCTGAGCTCCAGGTGCTGAATACTGTCAGTTGTCAGTGAAGGAAGTTCTTCTGAGAGCAAAGTGATTTCAAATTGGCAACAAAGCAGGATTAGATCATTTATCGCTCTTCCCCTCAGATGAAAGTGCTTGTTTAGGTCCCCTGGAAAATTAGAGTCTCCTTTAACAGACATCACAAAATTAGTACATGACAAACTTTGTACAGGATTTTGTTAAATGTTGCTTTGGAGCTGTAATTTTGTTAAGTGGTCACTTGCCTTTTTTTGACACCATTTCACAGGGGGAAATTGTTAATTAATGGTACTGCATCATTTGTTTGTATTAAAAATGTGCATCCATTTGCTATGCAAATATTTATTTATTTGAATAAGATGCTGCAGCAGGGTATGCCTGTGTTAGGTGCAGGAGATAGTGCTGACGAGTTTATTTACTACCATTCAACCCCAGCCTGTGACATCTTCTTTTATATCATTTGAGGCCTTTCTTGACCTGTTTGAGGTTTGTGCCAAACTGCACAAAATTCATGTGTTTGTTTTATGAGGTGAGAGTAGAGGCTGCCAAACAGCATCTCTGCTTGTAACGTGTGTTAACATCTTGTGCAGTTGAGGTGAAACGGATTAACATACTGTCTCTGTTAGGTAAAATACCCTTGCTGTTCTTCAGGCTTGATATAAAAAGTGTTTCAATAGAAAACTGGAGCAAATTTCAGTGAGGTTTAGGCTTTTTTATCTTTATGTGGTGTAGATGAACAATTTAGTAAAGTCTGAATTCCAGTTGAAAGACAGAAGCTAACTGAGTACAATAACATTATATATTTTACTTGAAAGGGCTAAAAGTTTTTGTAATTTCTATTTAGCTGAGCCAGCAGACTGTAGAGCAGATAGAGACACTCAACACTGTAAGTGATGTGAAATTTAAATATAAATTTATAGTGATAACGTGTAGATTCTGTTCCTTGGTGTTCCTCTGCTTTGCCCTTTAGTTGTAATTTCTCTTAAAGCATCAAAAACTCTCTTGTATAAAAACTATATATGTAATTTTGAAAAGTACCTCAGTGCCTTATTTATGTAATTTCTGTAGCTGTACAGAAGTTCTTCTAAAAAAGAAATATACACCAGTCTTCATAAGAATGGCTGAAAATCATAAGAGACTTTAAAAAGTAGCTGGTTTTGTATTTGCCTTCAGGATTTTGAGCTTTTCCTTTAAAAATAATTTAATTTTAATATATTTTAGTATTTTTATATATGCATTTGACTCTAGCATCTGAGATTTTAAGAAACTCACTGAGTACCACAGGACAGACCATGAAGCTTAGTGAACCCATCTTTCGAAGTGGTAGCTCCCAACGGTTCTTCTACCAGCCTTCATTGCTATCCTCTCTCCTCTTCAGCATCCTGTCCGCTCCCAGGGAGAACTGTTGCTTCCATAACCTACCTTGCTGGCCCCAGTAGCCCACCTTTCCCCTCTTTCTCCTGTTCCCTGCTTTTCACCAAGTCCCACCAAGGTGGCACAGAGGTCAGTCTGGTCATGATGTGTCTGGGAATGAGCTTGGGCTCTGTGCCATGTCTCATCTCTGTTGTCAATACACTTCACCCATCAGAAATGCTGCATTTATGAAATGATGGTTTTGACTGGTGTAATCTGAGGGTACTCTTATGCACAAGTATTTCCAGGCTTAGATACACGCCCACAAGTACTACTCCAGTCAGTACAAGTGGTAAGGTGAATATCAGAAGGAAGTGTTTTCCCTTCTGCTAGACTGAGTTTTATGTGGGAATCTCTGAGGAGGACATTTTCCTGACCTGTATGGATTTTCAGCAGACTGCAGTAATTCCAAATAAGTCTTTTCAAGCCAGCATATGAATTGCTTACTTGAATGCTTTGGTACGTTGTATAGAATATGAATTTAGGGCAGGGATTTTGTGTTGGAGTTTTTTGGGGGATACGCACACATGTGTTTAGTTTAAGAAAACTGCTTCTTGAAAGATGTGCAAGTCTATCTATTAAAGATGGAAGACCAAGTCCTGCTTCAACAGAAGCTATTTTAAGACATGAGCAGTATGCTGGAGCCTCACACAATGCCAACTCTCCCCATTAGGGCAAATGCAGTCATTCAGAGCCATACTAAGATTTCTTATTACAGAGATGTCACAGCTTTTTCAGTACACTGCAGCCCATTTGCTGGTGCATGATTAGTTATTAGCACAAGCAGTAAAGGTTCATCTGAAAAGCACCGTGCTCCATTAGGCAGGTGTGTTATTTCTTCTTCCTTAGTCTGTTTCTCACTCACTAGATGGCAAACACAGCCAACTTAGACCCAGGAAATCCAGCAAAGCCTGGTTGCCACAGTCTAATAGCAGGAGATACAGTGGTGCTTTTTTTTCTGAGGATACATAGGCAAGACAGAGATGCATAGATTTAGTGTACCAGTTGCAACTGGCATCCCAATGGTATGTGTACTTGTGGGACAGGATGTAGACGAGGTGGGTGATGGAGCAGGACCAGTAATGGAATGTCTGCCAAGTAGTGCATTTCCTGAGCTAGGTGATATGAAATAGGAAAAATCCATCTGTGGTGAAGATGTTCCCTGCACCAATGAGGCACCTATCAGGGTTATGTTGAGAAGCTGCAGGCAGACAGCTGGATGCCACAGGTGTAGCACCAACAAAGTTTTTCATACTTACATAGGTTAGTGCTAAGGTACAGGATTGAGGAGGTATGACAAATCCATGCTGGCAAGCTGTAAGCCGTTTTTTCCTAGAGACCCCTGCCTTCAGCAAGAACAGTGGTGCAGGATTGTTGCCCATGGGGAGCCTGGTGGAGAGTGGTGGATTCCCCCTCTGCAGCCATTCTGTGCCATTAATGTGGCAACCTTATTGATACATCAGAAAGTTTTGTGGTGAATCATGGTTGGCTTTTCCAGCAAGTATTCTCCCTAGGACCAAAGCTGTGCTCTTCATACCAGCAATAGCATCCATGCTTTTCCAGAGAGCTAATCAATTGCTGCCTACACAGCTGAGCATCTCCTGCACATGCACTGTGCCTGCACAGGGGTGGGAATCTGCATCTTCACAGGTAGGAATGCACAGGCATAATTCACAGCAAGGCTAGGCACATTTAGTTTCAGTCACTGGCTCCTGAAGATCCCATGTGTGGGCCGAGCATTTTAGATACTTGTTTGCCATTCTGTTTGGGCTGTGAATCTTCACCATCGTGTGTGTAATTTACTATGAAGCAGTTTTAATTTCTTCAGTGTTGAGCATTATGTGAATTCTATCTAGAAGGCATATTGAAGCAAGGATTGAGACATCTGAATCCCTGCATACCCAGAATATGCACCTCCTAAACTGCCTTTTTATGACTGAGTATATTGGTCATTATTTTTTTATTTTCCCAATCAGACTAGTTGACTAGGAGATCAGTGTTTCTTTGTATAATTGGAAGGTACGTGCTAAAAAGTATCCAAATGTGGTAACTTCAGGTTTTTTTAACAAAACATTAATATGATTTTAAGAAAGCCAAACAATTATTTCTGAAATGTGATAAAAATAATTTGCTCCTTATCTGACAGCTGTGTGCGCCAAGTTGTGCTCCGTGAGCCAGTTTTACAGCCAGTTGTAAACTCTCTCATATAGGGGTTTATAATGGAAACTGCAACTCTGCCTTCACCAATGCTTTGTAGACTACTCTGCTGTAATATCAATTGGATTAGATGCTTTGTTAAATCAGTTATTCCTGGTAACAAAAGCAAAGGGCATGTGGTGTTTTAGCATCACACATACTGCTTTTATCTGGGATACTTGGCAGGTGAATATTTGAAGGGAAGACCTAGAAACAGAGGCTCTAAGTTGTTTCAATTCCCTCCTTGCAGCATGGGTTTGTGAAGGGATTTATTCAGGCTGCAGCCTATAGACCATACATCACCTTCCTGGTTGGCTTTGTTGGCACCTTGTCACATTCTTGTGGGCTTGAGGAATTCATTGTTCTTGTTTGAACTGATAAGAACAAAAAAGGATTTTCTGCGAGACCTTGGGAAAGGCAGAGGGGGAGGAATGTTGACATGAAACAGCAGGGCTGCACTTTCCCAAGCCTTGAAGCAGCCTGCATTCTTCCCTGTTTGGGGAGCCCGGGTTGAGGTGTGATAAGCACTGATTTCCTTGCTGCTGCTGCCCAAAAGCATGGCCCCGGGGTTGGATCACTTCAAAATGAGTCTCTCAATAGGGCAGGAGATGACAGTTGCCAGGATGAATGTGAAGCATAATGTTACTTAATTTGAGCCAGTCCTCCAAAATTCACCTTGCTCTGTGTGTGCCTTTTGGGAAAGGTACCACTCTGATCCTTCTTCCTCCACTGTGTCTTTGAATGCTCAGCTTAGGAAGGTGGCCTAAAGTTCTTGGTTCCAGAACCACTCCTTGAAATTGGAACATGTTATGGATATTGACAGCATCACTTTGCTTCTTACAGGCTTGGTAACAAGTGCTGTCACAGACAAAGCATCTCATCACTATCCTGGGAGTCACTATCCTGAATGAAAACTCTAGCTGAATTTTTGTGGTTTGTTTTCTTTTTTAAATCAAATTTCCTCAATATTATGAAAGAAATTTGTTTTCTCGCTTCTCCTGAAAGAACAAGAGGTCATCACAAGGGCTTGAGGCTTACAAAGATGTGCCAGTATGAATCGTATTGGTACTGATGAGCGGTGAGCTACAAAAAGTACCAGTTAAACCCAGAACTTTTGCTGGAGCAGACAACCATTTGTCCAAAGCTTTTTTTCCTGGTATGTGCACAGACAATTGTTTTGATTGTATTATGCCTTCCAGGTACCTGTGGAAAAGCGAACATTACCTCCTTAAGCTCTCTTGTTGAGAGGATATCAGAGAGCCCTAACAGAGGCTGTCCTTGAAATAATATCACTTCTCTTTGAAATAATAATAACAATTAAATAAAAAATAGTTCTTTACTTTTCCGGGTGGGGGCAAACTTTAATTTCAGGACACTGATGACAAGCGGAAAGGGCTTTTTCCATTTTTAGATTCAAACAGAAGCAAGGATGTTGGCTCCAAGGGGAATATGTAAGATCAATGTGTGACAAAGGGTCTTTCCAATGAAAGCCCTAGTTTTAACTTTCATGGTTATTTTTCTTACCATTTATGCTACTGATATGCTGATCTACAGGATGATCTGGAGTGATCCACAGATAAAACATATCACTTGGCAGTACAGCATAGGACGATGGAGAAAGCTGCTAAAGGAGCATCTCTTATAACAAAAGTCTGTTCAGCCTCAAGAAGAGATGACTGAGAGGGGACCTTATCAGTGTCTATATATGTCTGAGGCAGGGGTGCCAGGAGGATGGAGCCAGGCTCTTCTTGGTGGTGCCAGGCAGTAGGAAAAGAGGCAACAGGCAGAAACTGATGCACAGGAAATTCCATCTGAATATGAGGAAGAACTTCTTTACTGTGCATGTGACCATGCACTGGAACAGATTGCCCAGAGAGGTTGTGGAGTCCCCCTCACTGGGGATATTCAAGAACTGGGCAAGGTGCTCTAGGCTGACCGTGCTTGAGCAGAGAGACTGGACCAGACGACCCACTGTGGGCCCTTCCAACCTGACCAATTCTGTAAATTCTGTTACAGTGCAAATATTAAGGCTGAACTAGAAATACTTTTCAAAGAATACAATTTGTGTGATATACTGGATGTTCTGTGGTTTATTTTGCTGTTAAGAGCAGACTTGTATCTACAGGTGGGACACAAAGCCAAAAGAGATGAATTATGATTTAAATCAGCTTCACACAAGGAGGTGACTCTCAATAAACTAGGTTTCCTGCTAGCCAGGGCACTGTGGGGAGCACTGGCTTGAAAGCTGTGCAAGGAGCACAAGCATCCCTACCAGTGCTCCTGTCACAGGAGGGTAGGGGGGAGATGAGGCAGCAGCCAGGGAGGAGAGAGCAGGTTGATGTTGACAGGAGTGAAGGGACTGGTGAAATAATGAGGTGGCAGTGACAGAGAGCCGAAGAGGTGTAATAGGCAAAAAAGCAATGGCAAGGTGTCCTGACTACAAGCAGGTTGGGAAGCATCAGTGTACAATGTAAAATTTGCCTGCCCGGCTTCAAGTCTAGACAGTATACTTCATAGGCTTCAGTTTTCATCATGTGTAAAATAGGAATGGTAATTCCAGTCTTTTGCTTTATGAAATATTTTGACATCTTTAGATGAAAAGCCAAACATTTATTTTATTAGCACATGGGACAGAGGAAAACCTTTTTACTTGAGAAAGCCTGCTTCTAGGGGTCCAGATCAGTTCCTCTGGAACTGGAACAGTTAAGGCCATCATCTACCTGTTGCTCAGGCTACAGGACTGAAATCTGTGATTTAACATTCAGTACCTTTCATTGTCTAAGAGGGGTTGACATTTTGACATTTTTATTACTGGTAGTGGCTACATAGAGAATATACACAAGGATAAAATACACACAATGTGTAAGTGGAGAAGTGCCAATATGCGTGGATGTGCCTGTGTATATGTGTAAGCCTATTTTTGTAATACGTGGAGCATCTTATATACAGGACAAAGACTTGGGACAAGCTTGTTGGGTTTGTTAAGTCAGTCTTGGCAGGTCTAAAAAAGAGTAGTTTTCTGCCTGCAAATCTTGCCTTGTTCACAACCTGAGCTAGTCGTATTACAGTGCCTATGACATTTCAAACACAGGTTGTAAGAGGTGCTATTCTGTTGGCAGCATAGTGTCTTCTTCTTGATACCACATGAACAGGTATGTGCATATTTAGCAATGATTGCCAGAGAGTATTCAATACTAATTTGAAGTGGCGTGGAGTTTGTGGAGGTACAAATGCCCTCTGCACTGGGCTTACAGTGCAAAATGCTGCAAGGATCACATCTCTCATCTTCATGTCGGTATTTCTGCTGAAGTGAGGGCTGCTGGCTCAGGTTCTGCTTTTGCAGGTGTTCTTAATGATTTTCTTTTCAGATGACTCCACATTTTTGTCTCTTTCTCCAAGTCCAGCTCCTCTGACATTCCCATTGGCAAGCTTGCCAGCTTTGAGCTTTGCCTTTTCTCTGGAAGCTGCCCTGCTTTCTAGGACTGAGCTCACTGACAGTGTATCACTGCTCTCTGCTGGAGAAGCACTGAGCTGGGCCAGGCCTCTCTGAGTCTCCAGCTGTTTGTCAGGAATGCAGGTGTGATGGCCAAACTGATAACCTCTGAGCCTTCAAGAGCAAACTTAATGTAGGACTTATTCCTGTTCCCCCTACAGCACAATTTAGGGTCTCTTGTGCAGGCTGGAGACAAGGATTTTCAGGAAAAAAGTGAGAGCGGTAGATAGGATGATGCTGGGTGGTTATAAACCTCTGTGGTCACATGGACTTGCATCTTGGTAGTGCATGATAACAGGCATTGGTGTCATTTTCACAGGTTTCTGCTCTAGCCTGGAGTATAATTGCCAGTTGTATTTGCAGTCGTATAATGATCCATCTGTAAAATGTTTCTTCAGATGGAATGTCCAGTTAGGAGAGTGTTTTTCTACTCAAGGGGCATAGCAAACACGAGGTCCTAAGAGTTCATGTTGACTTGTTCCAGTCATCTTGATCAGATTTTGGTAGTTGCGGAAGTTATTCTGGCTGTTGCATTGAGTCATTTTTCAAAGACACAGGCAAATGATCAGATCTTCCCCACAAAATGAGAATTATTTAAAATAATATCTCCCACTTGAGCCCCCCCTCCCCCATCATGCACATGCATACGTGATACATCTTCTAATGTCATATACTTTTGTGGTTCTGGCATCTTTTTTTCTTGAAAACAACTCAAACATAAATCATAAAAAGGCAGCTTTACAACAGCTTTAAAGTGCTATTATATTCTGCAGCATTCCAAGTGAATTATTGCTGTGCTGTCAAAGAAAACAAAAACATTTGGGAAGGACTGTTTATTTTACAGTGGTTGACCAAAAGTATGCAAGTGGTTATAAAAAATGTAGACAGCTAACAATGGGAGGTGCCATTGCCGATTCTGTAACCCATTCACAAACCTTTGACACGGACTTTACATCATTAGAGACAGAGCTAGGCACTTCCCACAGGAAAACACACACACTTCCAAATCACTCAAGTTATAAACAAAACACACCATTCTCCCCTCCCTCAGTCCACCCAGGTCCTTCTTCCCCACCCACCTACATAGCCAAGCAAAAATAGAGAGATTTCTAATGTAGTGTGGCCTTTTCAGCCAACTGTTTTTTGAACTGGTTTGCATTACGGCAGGGTAGTAGTAGAGATGTGAATTTAAATTTGACTTGTCTTTCAGAGAAACCTTTTTATTTAGGTGGTACCACTTTTGGTGCTATGGGGTACTGGTTCCTGTGGTTAGACTTGCTGTGTATTGAGGTCCCCAGCAAAAATTGTTGCCTGCAAGCTGAAGGTAAGTTTGAGTCTGTAAGCTAATGTGCTTGTGGTTAGAATAAGGCGTGTGGTTCTTGTCTGCTCACCCTAGAAAGTGAGTAGTAGAACAGAAAACAGCCCAAAGGGTGACCAGGGAGGCTGCCATATGGGTGGCTGCTCAGTGATAAATGAGTAAGCTGGGACTTTTCAGCCTGGAAGAGTCTGCAAAGTCATGAAAGGCATGGAATTGGTAAGGATTGACTCTTGATGAGTTTTTCTAACACTGAAGTGAGTGGTGTCAAATAAAATCAGTAGTAAGCCTATTTCAGGACAAGCAGAGATGGTTCTTCACACTGCAGGTTGTAGATCAGTGGAACTGCTTGCCAAAGGGCATTGGATACTAATATTTCATGAGAGGTCAAGTGAAGGCCGGAGAAACTCATGAGATCCTTTGAGGGTTACTAAACATAAACAGACCACATGTTGCTGAGGAGCTCCCACAACCTAAAGTAACTAAAGGCTTGAAGAGTATCAGGGCCTTATCCTTTCTCTGTGTGGCCTTTTTCTGGGAGTATGTTTACAGAAAAAGAACACAGTAATACTCATGGTCATAATGATAATAACAATCATGATCATAAGAATAATTTATGAAAAAAAACACTGTGCTTATTGCAAAGTGCTAGAAAGTTCAGCCTTGGTCTGCATCAGTTTTTAGCTGCCAGTATCCTGCAGGACACTAAAAAAAGAGGATAGAAGAAAGAAAACTGTTAGAATATTATTGTCCACCCACTGCCCTGCTCTGTACATGTTGAAACACGCACAAGTTCCATGCAGTTGTTAATGAAGGTCTGTTAACGAAGAAAGGATGTGAATTCCAGTGAACATGCTTTTCATAAATGTGCCAGGATTACTGTGTCACCGCTGTTGACACATTTCCTTTCCCTGTAGGTGCACACCCTTTCCCATGTGTTCCTGCAGTGCATGTGATTTGGTCTGAGTAGTCCTCCAGTTATGTGGAATTTAATTTGAAAATCGAGATGGGGAGTGTCTGTGAGCTGACTAGTAGCTGATCAGTCCTTTTGCCCTCTATTTACTACCCTAGTACATCAATAGTGCCAAAGAATGTACAATACGGAATTAAAGCTGTCTTTCCTGACCAGAGGGAAATAATCGTCCAAAAGCCTGCTGCTGTTTGCCAAAAGGAATTTTAGTCAATGGGAGAGAGAGATATGTTTGGTCTTTTTGCTGCTTATATTAGAATCATGCACTGCTATTGCCATCTGTTTTGCCAGTTGGCATCTGTCCACCTTTTCTGTTCATGCTCAAACAGCCAGGAACAGTACGGCAGGAGAGGAAGCCCCTTCTCATATGTTGCTGCCTGAACTGCCAATGCTTGTGTTTGTAGCGGATCCAGCAACAAAACAAAGCAACTCCATCACATCAGCTGTGTGTGCTAACGATAGGTCCATTGAATAGTATTGGAGCAGTGTCCCAGACTGTCCCTTCCTCTTCAGTTGCAATAAAGGCGTTAGACTTATTTAATGTCCAAAGAAAAAGTGGCATATGTTTCTCTAAACTTGAATAGGTATTTTGTTCAACAAAACAAAAACAAAACAAAAAAACCCAGCCCAAACTAAACAAAACAAAACACCAGAAGGAAACCCATGAGACACTTACTACTCAAGTTTAGATGGAGCTAAATGAACTTGATATGAACTGATTGAGTTGATTAGATGGTTTAATTGAGCTCTGGCACTGCTGAAAATTAACTAGAAATCTCTTCTGACCAGGAAGAGGTAAAAGCAGCTTACAAACAGCCTGTAATGAGAGAATCTAAGTCATGAACTTGCATGTGCAGATGGGGTATACACTGGCATGTCTCATGCCCAAGTTACAGCCTCAACAGAAATACATTTATGGGGACTGAATAATAGTTGGGAGAAGCAGAGGGGGTAGGGAAGCAAGAAAAACAGCCAAGTAATTGAAAACATCTTCTAGAGAAGTAGCCTGCAAATGACATTTGGGATGCTGAACATGAGCTGGCAACATAAATGCCATTCTTACTGAAAAGCTGTTTGTTGAAGTAGTCATCATTTTGGGACTGCTTGATTTGATAGGATACACTTGCTGATAGAAACAGGTTTATCCTAGCCTTTCCCCATGGGAACAGTGTCTACTGATGCTGGAGCTGAATTCTACTCTTTGTGTCTCACTGAAAAATAATCTTTCAGTTTTTCTTCCACACACCCATTCTGAACTACCAACTTACGTGATCACCATGGGAGTCAAGGTACCCCCAAGGTGCTGTGCCCTGTGCTAACCTTAGTGAAACCACTGACTAGCTTCAGTTCACAGACTCATATCAATCTGTTATGTTTTCTAAAGCAACTTGCTATTGAGAATAAAAGAAGGCAGTATTTCTAACATGAATAGTTTGATCTTGTTGTAGTCAGACACTTTTATTTCCAGAACTTATTAGTGCCTGCAAATACTGCTTTCTTCCATTAAGACAGAGGTAACAATGATTTATTCAGCTTTCTGAAGATTCTAGAATAGGATAGATTAATGTAGCTAGGGAAAGTTAATAACAATTTATTTTAAATGGATTGACCCACATTTTAAATGGTTTATTTTTCTTCTAAATTAGCTGGTATTTTTGCTCTCAGTCCTCTGGACCTTTCATTGGGGAAGTACTTTTTACAAGAGTGAAAAACTGAATGTCTTCTACATGTACCACATTTCTGATGTGTAGATCTTTTGGGCATTGTATAAATTACAATGCCATTGTTCTGTGTGGAACTGCAGAAAGTGAATTGGTGAAAACGCTTCATTTTGTGCCTGATAGACTTTGCTGTTTCTGTTTCCTATAAGTGTGTTTCAGGAGTTTAAATTTTGTTATAAAACACACACTATACTTTCCTATTCCATGAAACGAAAAGAATGTATTTCAAAAAGTTTTGTTACTCAGTTGGGAGAAAAGATTATTGTGAAGGTGTTTCTGAAACTGACAGCACATTTACTCAAAGACTGACCTTTCTGTGATGTGGAAAGCCAGCAGTTTCAGCCTCGGCACCATAATAAGGAATACTTTGAAAATGGAAAATCTAGTCAATGGGTTGCTCATGTTACAGAAAAAGAGCAAGACTTGACCCTGGGTGTTTCATGTATTCTTATTCAGTGTCTTTTTTCCACAAAGCCGGTTGGAGCTGTGACTATTTCTATGTGTTATTTCATAGAGAAAAGTCGCGAAAGGAGTGGAATCTAGGGTCGGTTTTGCTCGTTGGCTGGTCTGCAGTAGCCAGCCACACGTGTATGGTTAGTTTGCTGCAGATGGAGGGTAAATGGCATCACTTAAACTTGACTGTGCCTGCAGTTCCTGTTTTGAACTGCCCCAGAGGCAGATGGTTGGTAGTAAAAATCTACCCTAGAAACGTTTTGCAGGGAAAGTTTAAGATATGTGTGTTGGATTTAGGTATTAAATTTAATTTAAAAGATTAAGGTACGGGAAAAGGCTTAGAAAAAAAGGGATTGTTGGCATAGCTGCAACGTCTGTGGAAGGTGGGCATTCACTTCTGGGATGTCTGTCCCTGAATCTGGGGTGTCTGGGTGTGGGAACGCTGCATATGCAGAACAGAACACTAGAGCTCAGAGATTCCAGAGTTTAATATCCGTTGGGATGCTTTTCCTTCCTTGCTTTTATGGACAATGAGTGAACCTGGGAGAATAATATAAATCTAGATTTACTGTACATGTTTTAAGTCTCATATTCTTTATAACACAAGGTAAGCTGTAAAAGTTCCAGGTTGCAGTTCTATGTAAATCAGTGCAGTACCATCAGAGAGATGGAGACAGTGCTTGAGTATAAGTATAAAAAAAGAGTAAAGCTAGTTCAGTGTTATTGAACTAGAACCTTTTCACTACCTTAAGGCAAGTAAAAACATCCAAGATGAGTAAAGCTTTTCTTGTGGCCGAGCATTAATCTTGATAATTTTTCAGTCATTTGGAAGCAAGCTAGTAATCTGTAAGGCCAGGTAGTGATGCTTTCAGTTGTGCCTTAAAGAATGAACCTTTTATGAGCCTGAATCTCCAGTCTTGTGTATATGTCTAGTGTTCTGCGCTGTCACTGCCATTCTTTGCATGAATAGGAAATACTTTCTCTAAGGTGGGCATTGATTTTTGCAAAGGTAAATAATACCAGCACATTATTTGAAAAACATCTGAAAGGCAGGATTATTTTGTCTGAAAGCTCTGCATTAAGGAATATGTGAATTTTCCATAGTTTTGTTGTTACCAGGAATACTCACTGTATTCTTTGTGCTCTAGGCACTCAATAGCAGCTAGAGGGTACATTCAGCTGATGATGATTTGCAAGTGCTATGCACTATCTTTTTTTCTTTCAGGATTGTATTGTCAACCCTTAGTGGAGTTCCTGGATGCCTTCTGAATAAAATCAGTGTCAGTAGCAAAGACCCTAGAGAAGGGCATAGAACCTCTCATTCATCTCTGTAGCTGAGGTGAAAACCTTTGTCAGAGGCACAGGGTTGTGAGTTTGGCTGGTAGGAGAGCTGGTAGCTCGGCAGCTCAGATGAAGCTGTGAGTGCTGCTCTTGCATCCTGCTGAGGGTGCTTGCTGGTCTTGCAAGATACCCTCAGCCCTTACCTCACGTGCTTTTAATTGCAGCACACACCCCTTCCTTCACATTCGTCAGCTGAAATCATGGCCTTGGGACACAAAACAGAATCATGCATGATCCTCCTTTTGTGAAATTATGTGACCTATGTGCTCACATTCCTCAAACTCCCTCTCAGTTAATACCTTTCTTCCCACTCTCCCATTCACCACAGATTGGGCCCTGATGCCACAGTCTCAGAAGACAGTCCACTCCCAGTTAGGGAGCCTCAGAGCTCTACTGTGAAGGGACTTCAGTTGCCTGGTTGAAAGCAGTGTTGTACTGTTGGCTGAGGGATGGACAGATGAAGAGTGTGTCTATGGGTGGGTAGGAGGGATGATGTGGTGCTCAGCCACCTTGCAGCGCTGTGCAGGCTGCAGCGTCCAACCAGCCTCATACATCCCCCTTTCCTTCTCTCCTTCTATTTCAGCCTTCTTCTTGCTCCTTTTCTCCTTCGACTTACTCCACCACCTCTTTAATTAACTAGTCTTGTGATTACAGGTCTCTAACGCAGCGCTTGCTTGTGTCCTCAGAGGAAAAGGAAGGAAGAAGGGAGGGAGGAAGGGAGGGATGCCGGGTGAGCGGAGCCCCATCTCTCCCGCTGACACTCGCCTGCTGACACTCGCCCCAGGGTCTTGGCTCGGGGACAGCCACTATTGGCAGCGGTCTGGGAGGAACTTGCAGTGGTAGCAGAAGAAAAGAATTTGGCAGGGAGGTGAACCACATGACTGTGATTCATCCTGCACTCTTGAAATGTGGCAGGAGGGGTAGGAAACGCTTCATGTGCCAGCACTGAGAGCAGAGACGTTCATGTTCAAACATCACATTCTTTTTATAGTAAGGCATGTCTCATAGGAAAAATATTGAACTTGGCCTTCCAGGATGAAGAAAATAGGCCTAACTGTGATTTTACTGCTTGAGTCACTCACTTAATCAGTTACTGGTTGCATGTAGGAAGCCTTCTATTAGGCTGACTTGGAAAAATTGTTTTTCATTAATTATTAGTGACACTGAGCTGTTTTTCAGTTTGCTCAAAACTGCTTTCATTTGTAGTTCCCCTTATGCAAAAACACTCCTAAGATACCATGATTCAGAAGAGTAATCACCTTAATCCAGTCACTTGACATAACTGCCTTCGAGATAGGGTTCTAGTTTTTGTCACGAGTTAGAAGTTTGCTGAAAGGTTGCTGAACACAGTTCTGCTGGAATTGTGGTGACTTTTGGGCCCAATTCTTCCACCTTTCCTCATACAGGATAGCCTCTTAGCCCTGGATTGCCTGTGTGTCCCATTCACATACCACATAGGAATGAAAGCAACAGAAGATGTCATTTAATATGCGTGGAAGTGCAAGGTGGCAGTTTGAAGACAGTGTAACAAATCAGTTCCAGTACAGCTTAAAAAATTCTGGCTTTCCTTTTGTAGGCCACATTTTTGTGAAAATCCATTATAACAAGACCATCTCCTTAGCCTTATTTCATCCCAGCTCCTCTGTGCAGCAGGAGGTGGTTACCAATGCAGCTGTGGAAGTGCAGTTCAGCTGAGGAACACCAGTCTGCACAGCCCTGCACACTCGCAAGGTCCGCATTGGCTCAAAGGCTGATTGCTTCCTATGTGCCATAAATCTGCATCTGCATCCAAAAATGTAGAGGCCACAGCGTATGGAAGTTCCTCTTCCTCCCCGAGTGTGTTTATGACAGATTTATATTGATGGCAGCAGCGCACTACAGCCACAGACTTCTATTATATTCAGGCACTCCTAACTCAGTCCCTGTTTCCTGCTGAAGGTGAGACAAGGTCTTGTATGAATGAAGGGTGAAATTACAGCTGAACTTTCTAATTGCTGTTAGTACAGGAGAACCTTTAAGAAATAGAGCAGGACCTTTTGTGTTTGGAGCTACCCCTGCCCTCCCTTTACCAGTTCACTTTATGTTAAGTTCACATTTTTCCCCCCTGCAAAAAAACAGTAAATGTGTGCCTATATATATCACTGTTTACAGAGGGCATTTGAAAGGAAGGTCAGAAGTGCTTTAATTCTTGAAAAAAGCCAGTTTCAGCTACCCAGAACTTTCAAAGTGTACACAAAACCACAAATGCTGGTAACTGTTATTTCAGGCCTCAGGCTTAGACATGATAAATTAACACTGTCCAGATTTCGTTTTGGAAGCAGTGCCTACTCCTGCACAGACATTCATATCCTGATGAACTCCCGGGCGGCTCAGAGGGGCAATCACCACATCCTCTGTCTGACCTTGATGGTGACTGTTTCCTCCTGCCTCCCATGCTGGGGCTGAGCTGCCAAGTCTGGGTGCGAACACCGACCGCAGCTCTGAAAGCCAAGTAAATGTCAAGTTCAACTCTTCCAGAGTATGCTGGGACCAGATACTTCTTCACATTATCCTCCTTTCCCTCTGCCCTCTCCCTGTTTACCTATGACAGAAGAGGAAGAAAAGTCTGATGTTTACAGTGAGGGTTTCAGAGGTTCCTGGTGTGTTTTAGGTGTGGTGCCAGTGTCTTTGGGGCTTCAAAGAACCTCATCATGAAGCTGCTCTGATAAACCACAGTCCTCTTTCTGGTCTCATACTGATTTGGCACTACTGTTTTTAGTGGAATAATTCCTTCTCAATTCGAAATCTAATGGGACCAGGAAGCAATGCTGAACAGTAACCAGAAAGAGGCAGTGACATCTTGCCCCTTCCTCTCTCCTCTGTGAATATTTTTGCTTCTTACTTTCGTTGGATAAACATCCTTTTTATTTAGCTTGTTGTTGTGGGCTCTGGTTGCTTTGCCAAGAGACTGGAGGAGAAGAATGGACACGAGCAGTAGCTAATTCCTTGAAAGAGACTATCAAAGAAACAGAACAAGCCCCAGAAATCATGGGGTGCCTCCAGGATGCCTATCCACTTCTCTTTTCATCTGTACCAGCCTCTGAATCTAGGCTGGTCAGTTATTTCTTGTTTCACTACAGGATTTAGTGGCTTAAGACTTAACGGTTGTTTGCAGTGGTAAATAACTCCACCTTTGATTAAAAGGAGAGTTCAAAATCTTCTGAACTGCATCCCCTCTTTAAGCAACCAGTCTTTATTTTTTCCTTTAGAGTAGAAATCACTGGTGTGTTACTGTGTGTGTGTTTGCCATGATTCACCCATCAGCCACCTCAGACAGGGTGTTTTCACGCTGTTCCTGGCAAAGCCTCTGTGTCACCCATTCTGCCAGAGGTTGTACTTCTGGCTGAGCTGGGACATCAGAATGTCCAAGGTGTCTGCACAGGTTTAACATAGGTTTTTTGGGCTAACATACTATTGCGAACATCTGTCTGTGCCTTTAGTTTCCCAAGATATCTTTAAATGCCTGTGTATATGTGCCTCTTCTCAAAGACAGAGAGGAAGTTTGTGGTAGAGAAAGAGCTTCTTCTCCCTGGGGGAGGGACCCTGATGGTGCACAACAGGGGGTAAATCACTGTGTGGTTCAAGTAAATCACTGTGTCAGTCCTGGACGTTTTTGGAGGGAGCTCAAAACAAAATGGAGCATGTGTGAGGTGATGTCACCCTGGCTTCAGAGGAAGAGCCCAGGGCTTCACTCTACTCTCTGGCAGTGTGACAAGTCAGGCTTCAAGTGACAGTCATTTACTCTGCTAGCCTGGATGTAGTGGATTATGGCTGAAATTGTTATGGTCCATTTGATGGAAAACAAACGATCAAATAAACAGACAAACAGATTTGTAGTTTTAGGAGGCTACTTTAAAATGTCAGCCATCTGCTAGGCAGTGGCTCAATAAATCAAGGTTGCATGAGGTGGTTAGTGCGCACACATGTGTGCTTGTGTTCTGCACGCTTCGCATATTTCTCCAATGACCAGTTTTCTCAGTTGATACTTATTTTGCAGAAGATGCTCATAGGATTTATGCAACTGATGGCAATTAAAGAGCTATGCTGGTGAGACTATGTCTCAATCTGTTTCTTTTTTCACTATAGCCAACTGCCTAACCTTGGAAGATGTTGAATATCTGCATTTCCCGTTGCATTTAATGGGCACTGTGGGTGTTGTATACCTTTGCTGGAGGAATGATGTATCTTCAGATCTGTTGTTAAGCTCAGTGTCTGCATTAAGTGTGGGCCCAGGGGGGATGCGGGGCACAGATCTTCCAGCCTGTCCGCCTTAATGCCATTTTTGTTCTCAAGGACCCACTCTTAGGGCAACTCACCCATGAGAGCAGTTTAGTACCTTATTTTCAAGGGAATCCCATTGAAGAGGAAAATGAACAGCATTTGCAGAGCCACAGAGGAAACACCTTTGCAAACAGTTCATGCTAATTTTGTAAAACATTAGAGTATCACCCTCTAAAGGTGCAAATAATATTTTTATTAGTTTTCAGATGCATGCACACAAACAGATGCAGCATATGCCCACATACACAGCCCACTTCCAGCTGAATGAATATTCCTTCACTCCATCATCCCTGCAAATTCCTTAATGTGCAATATAAATTAAAAGTAATTAACAATGTTTGTGAGGAAGCATATTGTGTTTGTGTACATTGTAAACAAAAAAAGGTATTAGGATTGTTCAGAGCATAGGAAGTGAGGAGGGAGGAAATCATGTTTGTTGAATGTGTTTATGTGAAGATTACATGCAGTTTATGCAAATCAAGATTTCAGAAGCAGGATAAGGTTTTCTAAATCAGCCATAAAATTTGTATCTGATTTTTCACACCAAAGGAATAACAAAAAACGGTTTTATTTTCTCTGGAGGAAAATAGACTGAAGGAGGCATAGGGCCAAATTCTGATCTCACTTTCACTGGTGTTCAGTGAAATTGCTGGAAATATGCTGGATTTACACTGATGTAAGTGAGATTAGAACCTTGCCTGTGGCAGACAGAATGTCATCTCTGTACATCTAGTATGGTTTGGGGCTATTTTAGTACAAAAACTGTGTTGCTCTAATGTAGTTGAAAAGGTCATGGTAAGCAAATACAGACAAACGTTATATATAACAACTTGCAGCTTTAATATAATTTTGCTGATGTTTGGCCGAGTTTTTTGGATCTCTGTATAATTTTTCTGGTATAAATGTGTTTCTCATGAACAAGTTATTAACTTAAGAGAAGTAAAAAGCATCCACCATGTGAATCTGAAATGAATCAACACCCGTATGTCATGTCCCTTTCAGCTGCTAAGTGAATGCTTGTCTTGTCCGATCTTGTGGGTTTAATTTCTGCCAGGATGTCTTTATACTCTTAAAATTAATCTTTCCAGGCAAATCTTTCATTCTGCAGAACAGCTGTCCCTGCATAGCTCATAGGTGATGCATATTCATTTGGCATTAACAAATGAATCAGAGATGAGGTGTCCAGGTACCTTCTCCACTGACCGTAGCCCACTCTGGTGTTTGGGTGCATTTCTTCTATTTTATGTGCTAAATCTGAGGTCAAATTCTATACTGCTGTAAGGCAGCAGAGATCCTTTTATTTCAGTGGATCTGTAGCAATTTGCACTGGCTGAGAACTGGGCCCCTAAAAGCTTGTGTCAACAAAAGATTTAACTGGGGGAAAAGCAGTAGAAAAAACTAAGTGAAGCTGTTGCTGTCGGGAGACATTTCTATTATGAAAACCTGAAGTAGTAGTGTTTTGAGTATAGCCTGTTTGGTCATCCCAAATAGAATAAGTACAGTTGGGAAAGGGGGGGAAGTGTGAAACGTTTCCAGGAGGTCTTTGAGCAGTTTCTTCAAATGTTCATTGCATCTAAGATCCCATTTTTTTGTGTGCCTTTATTTGCTCCAGAATACCGCTGGACTGCCAACAAAGGAGGGCCTGTCCTCCAAGGAATTTTCTGCATTCCTCTCTGGAGTAGGCATTTTTCTCAGCTACAAAGGGCCTTTGGCAAATTCCCTCTAATCATTGGATTTACCCTGGGCTCTGATAGGTGCCATTCATGAACTTGGTCTGCCGTTTGATGGGGCTGAAGCATTAATGGGATCTTTTCATGATAAACAAAACAGAGTAGCATTACCAGAGGAATCACAAAGCTGCTCTTGTAGGGCAGTGCAGTTATTTCTGCCTCCCGTTCTCTCTCTGTTCCCCTCTGTTCTCCATTTTCCTTTCATTTTTTTTCTGATCATGTACTTGTTTTTATGAACATGCATGCTTTTTTTTTCTCTGGGTCCATCTTCCCAGCTCTGCTCACCTCAGGAGACAGTTGGGTTAGCTCACAGCATGTACTTGGCCCCAGGAGGTGCAGTAAACCCATACAAACAGCTCAGCTTTAGCAGTTTTCTCTGAGAGTCTTATAGACCATCAGAGCAGAAACACCAGTGGATCCTGAATCCCATCTTCACTCCCATGGCTTTCATTCCTGTTAGTGGGTTTCAATTCCACCAACAACCAGTGTTCAAACAAGGAGGGGAGGGAAAAGAAGTTATAAAAGGACTCACCTTGGTATTGAAGTGAAAGCCAAAGTTGCCTCTGCTTTTGAAGTCTACTGGTAATGGTGACTTTGTAGTCTTTTAGACAGCGTATGTGCATGTTTTTCTCTCTAATCACTGTTTAAAAGTGCTATACTGTCCTAGTAACGGGTGTGTTGCGAAAAACAGTATTCTGAACTCACAGAGGTGACACGAAAGCTGTTGTATTTATAAAAAAATTAGCTCAGCAACCAGAGATAAGGCAGAACTGCATCTTTGTTTGGAAGATGTTTCTGCTCATCTTTGTGGTGTGATGGGACCCAATAACATGTAAGCAACACATTGCTTTTTCTGCTACTCCTCCTTTCTTTGAAACATCTCACATGCCTTCTGATGAAACATCACAATAATGGGCTGGGGGAGCAGTACAGCTCCTTTCAAGAAAAAATGGCAATTTTTTTTTTTAAAACCCTTTTATTTTGAAATTCTGAGTTCAAAAAACACTGTTTCCAACTGACAGTTTCAAACCAATTAATTTTCTTATGCACCACATCCTTTGATAAATCATCTATATTTTAAGTGAATGATGAAATGTTCAAGTGAACATAAACAACTGGGTTTCTTTCAGAATTTACTAAAGTCACCAAATCTTTTTCCAGAGAAAGAATTTTTTACTGGAATTTTCATCTCCAAAATTAAAAAGAGGGAAGAATCAGACAGAAGGCAAATGAGCTGAATTCTATGTTCTGCACATAACTTCTCAAATTTTCATCCTACTGAACAACACTGTGTTTGGAAAACGTTGGGGGAAAAACCGCTTGTGCTGCAAGTATGTTGGAGACCTCTTCTTAAACTTAGATCAACAGGCTAAAAGCAAAGTCATTGCAGTCTGTAACTCCTTTTTTTGGTACCATGGAGACCCTCCTCATTTTTCAGATAAAAGCCTTAACCTTAAGCACCGGATGGGATTGTTTAGTTTGGAGGAAACATAAGAGATTTGCTGTAATTTGGCCTAGTGGTAGCTCTTTTGGAGAAATCTCCCTAAATCTTGCCTTGTTCTCTCATCTGTTCATCTGGTTATCCGTCTGTCCATCTTGGTCTCATTGCAAAACCACCAGAGAAGGCAAGGCTTTTCTGATGTACTTGGGAGACAAGAAAGGCTGCCTGAGCTGACAGTCACAGGAATGGAAATCACCTATAGACCCATCTGACCGCTATGAAGTGAGAATGAATGTGTAATAGATTGCATCTCTGACAGATGAAGGAAAAAAATGGAGTGAGAATGACTGTGGTGCTGTGTAAACTAACCAGGCTGGCCAGCCTGGACATGATGGATACCTGGTGGGATGCCTGCCTGGGTGATGCCCCAGCCAGGACCTGTTGGGTGTGTTTCACCAGCTTCCAAGTGCTGTGTTTGCAATGGGCCCACACCTGACAGTGTGCGCTTGTGGAAATTTGGTGGCTACAGAGAAGTGGGAGAGTACAGAAGGGACTCAAGGCACTGGCTTAAGGAGACAGAAGATATGAATGACCTCAAGGCCCCAGAGCCCCTCAGGTCTTTCATATCAGCTTCCAAAACTGAAATGCATGATGTTTTATTAACAGTTACTGTAACTATGAACACTTACTTGGCACCCGTCACTGTGGTGTCCAAGGACCTTCATGCATTTTTGTGAATTAATTAAACGTATTAGAGAGTTTAATGCCCACGGTGGGAGATTCAGCCCTGGGCCATGTGGACTCAGATTTGCATGGTTTGAGTGGGACACATGATTAAAGGATGCTAGTCATTATTCCAGTCGTGCGCTGATGTTATTCTGTATTTGTTCTTTTTTTAAATTCACCTTCCGAAACACTCATTGCCAAAAATACCATAGGGATAATGAAATAATATGAAAGCAACTTTATGTTCAAAATTACATATTTCATACCTCTTGAGAATATCTTGAATAGTATAGATATTAGAGGTACCTTTAAATAATGGAGTCTTTTTTTCAAAGTCTATTGGTAAAAATTAGTTTTGCTGTCCTCAGAGAACTAGTGCTATGAAATGCTAGTCATAGTTTAATTGTGATTCAGTATGTTAATTCCATGTGACAGTCTAAAGGTCTTTGAAGTCTAATTCTTGATTGTGTCTAATCTGGTTTTTTATAGCACTGAACTTTAAGAGGTAGGCCTGCAGCTAAACTGATGCAGGTAAACATAGTCACGAGGTCGCAGTTAACAGTGATTGAAGGTGAAGTCCTTCTAACGTTCACTTGAAGAATAGAGTCGAGTCATGAAGGGATCACTCCAGAGGTCAGTCTCCAGCCACAAGCTCACATTTTCTGCAGATCTGTTTCCCATGTATTTGACTGAAAAAGGGTAAGAATAACTGTTTGAAAACTGATGACTCAAGTAAAATGCTATCCCTTCCATCAAGTATGGGAAATATTGGCACGAGAAGGGGGAAGGCTGTGCTTCCCTGTGCCACTTGGCCTCTTTGAATGCACTGAAAAAAAGGTACTGGACTGCAGCCTCTGCTGGATGGAGTGAACTAGCAGACGCTTAGGGTCTGCTTAGGGTCTTCTTCATAGACATATCCTTGAGTGGCCTGATTCCTCCAGGAAAAAAACACTTGAAGGAGAATACATGCTTTGTGTGGAAGATAAGATTTACATTAGGGAAAACCTGACATTATAGAAAGAGCACAATGACAATTGTCTCCTTAGATCCCAGTGATGCTAACAGGTTGAGGTATTCTTCAAGAGAGGAACAGATGACAGCATACATAAGTGTTTGTTTTGGACGTCATTCCAAGTTCATTAGTTCCCTCCTGCCCACAGCTACTGTGCAGCTGGGCTATGAGGAACTGTGTCCTGCCGTTGTTGTGAGTTCCCAGCACCACCTTTCCTTTTCCTCTCTGTTGTTCATGAGCAATACCAACTATATGTGAGGAGATATGTCCTCTCTGTGTTATGCACAGGGCTGTGATTACAACTGCAGCAACATCTGAGATGGACTAGTGTGAGTTTCAGCTTGGGTAAGAGTTGACTGGAACTGGTTTGGAATTTTTTTAGGATTTTTTTTTTCATCCAAAACCAGTAAATATTTTAATCAGAGATTCCTAAGAGGAAGGGTCCATTTCAATAAATTTCCCATTTCAGTTAAAACCAATTCATTGTGTTGGTGTTTTTGTTTCATGGGCCTTTTTTGATTGTTTAAAGGACTTTTTAACTTTTCTTCCTCAATACTTGAAATATCAGTGTCATCAAACAACTGCCACTTCTCTGACCCTTAGCATGACATTTGTCAGATTGTAAGGCAAAGTCACTTTGGTTTCATGTCAGTGGCCCACCCTCTGTCTGGGCTTGTATGAAGGAACTAGAGCTGTAGCTGGAAAGCAGAATGTGCTCTTTGATTGATAGCACCATGGTCTCTTTTAACTTCAGAAGCTGTCGTTTCAGCCCCAGCTGCTTGGCCAGCAAACCAGTCTGGTGGCCAGAGAAGAGCCATGATATTGTTACCATCATGGTGGCTGTTGTAGATCATGTACCTTTTGCAAAAATCATATAACCTGTCAAGTCCATTTGAGTGTAGAGAGGGAAACACAGTCTGAAAAGTCCTCACAAAGAGAGGAAAATGCTCTTCTTGTGCTAAATTCTGCACAAGATCTTCCAGAAAGATAGCATAGCCTCTTGTACAGAGTTACAATAACCTCATAAAGCTGATAGGAAGTTGATTCTTCGCTCCTGCCAGAACACCAGAACTTGGCTCACTCACCCTTTGCGTTTTCGGTTCCCACAGGCACGTGAAGTATACATTTTAATGAAAGAAGGCAATTGATCATGGGAACAGCTTGCTTAGGGGATGTGGTGAATTCTTCAAGACTTACAGTCTTTAAATCACAATTGGATGTTTTTCTAAAAGATACACATTACTTCACCCTGAAGTTATGATGTTGATGCAAGAATTGCTGGCCAAAGCTCTAAGACTTGTGTTGTGGAGGAGGTCAGACTAGGTGATGGCACCTTCTGGTCTTGCTGGTGCCTGTTGGGTGTATTTGGGGGCTTTGTTAATTACTACGAACTGAATACTGTGCCTCAGTACAGTGTTTTATTCAGTTTGGCGTTACCATAAAGACAATTCACATTGTTACAGCAGTAGAAATTATCTGAAAGCAAAGCGTCATCCTTTCCAGAGCTGTGTGCTGGCAAGAACTAATTGCCTAGATAGTACAGAGTGGGTGAGGTCAGTGGAGGAAAGAGGATAACTTGTCCTAGCTGCCCATTGCCAGTGGAGGACCCCACATAACCGGGTGCTATCTGTGAGCACTTCCTAATCTGCTCCAAGCAAAATCACCAGGATTAGTTCAGTCAGTTTAAATGGTTGATCTGAGCAAGCCTGGCCACTTTTGTCTGAAGAGATGGGAAGGCGTGCCACAATGCACGCTGATGGCAGAGTTGTGCGGGTGGCAGCTCAAGTTCTCAGCCAGCAGCGGTGTTGTCCTCATGTGGGAAAAGCATGCCTGTCTTCAGGTTCCGATCTAGCTCTCACTTTCCCTCTCCAGTGGTCAGTTCCCACCTTGGAGACTGTCTCATCAGGGAAAGATGATTAGTCTTCTTATATTGCATATCTAGTTATCCTGTGGCATGAGGCCTTTTGTTGGCTTATTTGCAGGCTCTCATCCCCTACCTGAATTCCACTGTAGTTATTTTGACTGCGCCTCTACCATATTGAGCCTGGGTAACAGGCTCATCCTTTGGAGAAGAATTTGTTCTATTTACTCATCTAGGAAGCAGAAGTTCACATCCTGTGAGTTGTACTGGCCTTGTTTTTCCTGCTCATTTCTGGCATTACTCTGCCACTACTACAAAGATCTGTTTAACTTTATCAGCTCCCAGCAAGCAATAATTGCATTATCAGCTCTATCAAATTATCAGTGAACCTATAAAGCAGGTCTTTTCATGAACCCCTATGCCTTACAACCTCAGTGCTTGCAAAGCAGCACAGATGAAAGAGATTGCTGGGCCTGGCATCAGTACAGACTTGTGCTGAAACTGGCCTCATTTAGTGCAAGTTTATTACCTGTGGAATTTAAAAAGGATGTTCAGTCTAGCATGTCCGGCTGGCAGGAAGCAAACCAAGGCTTGATTTTTAACTCTGTTTAATATCCAAATATTGTGTTTTACAGGAACTGCTAATTTTTGTTTAATCTTTTCAATAGCTACTGAGCCAAAGTCAGCTTTAGTCATAACCTCACTAAGGAGGCTGAGGTCTTACGTAGCCAGCGGTGATATTCTAGGTTTAAAGGAATGTAATCTGGTCATATGAAGAGGGAATCTGGTCTAGCATTGGTAGTTTCTGTTGATTTGAAAAGGATTTGAAGAGGAAGTTTATAGACAGTTATTAACAAAGGAAGCCTGAAGATTCAGTGTGGTTTATGAGCCTTCAATACTTGTCTGATGCCTTGAAAAATAAGGATGTAGATGTCAAATGCCACTAATTCACTTTTTAATTCACTCTTCATTCTCCTTTAGTTTCTGTAGCTACTTTTGATAATTTGTTGTAAATAAATGACCTCCAAGCAGGATGATGCCCCCACAGACACCTCATATGGCCCCCACAGACCACTCTCTGGCTATAGGCCATTTGGGGGCTGCAGAGTTGACATGGTTTGAACCCTGGGAGCACAACAAAGTATTGGTGCCCAGACTATTTGTGAGCAGACAAATTGGATGGTTTAAAATGTGCTAACCTCCTCTTTGCTTAGGTGATGAGAAAATAAAAGCAGGGCAGTCAGGGGTCCAAGTCAGAGAATGGAATCCATAGACCTGCAGGCCATATTGAAAGCCAAAATGTGCAGGGATTGAGAATGACGTGGGTTTCAGGAGTAGAAACAGACAGAGGTGCTCTGTTACAGCAGAGTATAAAACTTTGTTAGCTACTGACGAGGCTGTTTCTGTTGAAATATTATCAGAAAATTGTGTTTCAGGTGAAAAATTTTGAAGTGAAAGTACTTGCTTATTTCAGAAGATATTTTCTTCATAGAAACCCCCTAAATGTAACATTTTAGAGTCCATGGCATATCATTACTGGCATATCAGTAATGAGTTTTCCTACGAAAAGGTGATGTTGTCTCTGCTTCAGTGTGGGGAAGTGTCTGTGGAGGTGTGTATGGGGCAAGGGGAGGTAGTAGAGGTGCATGTGGATTTTCCAGCTTGACTGAACTGTCCAAGACCTGAATGGAATCCAAATAGTTCAGAGATGTACCGAGATATATGACATGAACCCATTCACAAGTTTGAGGCGGAGGGGAGGAAGAAGGTACTCACAGAGATACCCCACTCATGTGAACCTTGCAGGCCAACTGTTGAACTGGTGTAAATTGGTCTGGCTCCAGTGACCTGGAGCTATGTGAAGTATGCATTAGGGGGTCGGATGCATTCAAGCGGATCTTGCTTTGTTTGCATTCATTCAGAAATTGTGCCAGTGTACAAGGCCTGACATGAGCATGTATTTTAGAATTTAAAAATATAAATCTGGCTGATTTTGAATCAGTATTTTTCTTGCTTTGTGTTATTTATGACACTGGAAAGTACAAATTAGCTTGGATCCCAGGGAATTTTGATCTAAAATAAGGAAAGTTCCTTTAAAGGGAAAATGTTTAAGGGGCTGATTGTTATTTATTTTATTTAGCATATAAAGCTTATTTAGATTTGTGTCCTGCCTATAATTCCTGTTTTTGGAGCAGTGCTGATGGAAAAATGATATCCAGCATTTATGAAAGGTGATACTGTGTCAACAGATAGGCAATGGGTTAGGACATGTGAGAGTAATCTTCCATGGCATTCAGAGCATTCAGACCATATGCCTTAAACCATCAGTAAAATACATGTCAGAACCACTTCCTCTCCATGTTCCCCTCCCGAGGACCAAGGGGGAATCAAGGAGGGGAGCTGGGGGCTGCTTTGCAGCCCTCGGCATGGGGGTGCTCTCTAGAATGGAAATGGGTTTGAGCGGGACAGAGGGGAACTGCAGCGTCTTCTCTCAAATGAATGAATGAATGAATGAAGTTCAAAAGTGTAAGGGGTTGAATCTGAGATTAGCTCAGTTGGCTAAAACTTTGTGCTAATAACACCAAGGTCATGGGTTCAATCCCCTGTATGGGCCAGTCACTTAAGAGCTGGACTTGATGATCCTTTTGGGTCCTTTCCAACTCAGAACATTCCGTGATTCTGTGAATGGACAGGGTGGCAGCTGTGTGGTGTTAGCAGGACCTGGTGGATTCATGTGAGGTTTGCTCATGAATATTCACTATCTGTTTTTTGGATGGTCTTGTTGCAGCAAAGTCATACAAATAAATGGTGGAAGCCTGGCCATTGGCTATTATTTCTAATGTTGCTTTTCTGCCCTGTCCTGGTTTTTATCTGTAGGTTGTTAAGAGCCTTTCAGCATGTATAGTTTAACATGTCTGGTTTACAGAGGGAATAAAGGCTAAAGAAAGTTACAAAAAATATTTTTGTCTTTGGAGGCTAGCATTGTAGAAAGGTTATTTTTCAACTCAGTTAAAGCTCCTTGTCAAGACATCCCATCTCTACCCACAGCTTCTGCTCAGTGAATGCAGGGGTCGCAGGTACAAACTCAAATCGCAAAACTCAAGAGAATAATTTGAGATCAGTTTGGAGTGCACATACAACCTGGGGGATCGTGGGAAACCCCCTTTGTACCTCTTTGGCTCAGTCTGGAAAACTGAAAGTTCAGACAAGAGGAAGTACCTCAAACCACAAATAAACTGTTCTATCCATTTGAAGGTAATGGGCCAAAACCTGGTATTTTTACTCAGGCAGAACTCTCACTACACTCGTTGGGCAGTTTGCCTGAGAAAGGGCATCAGGTCTCTCTCTGGAGTTATATGTTAGGACCAGCGTTTCTAAACCTTCCATTGGTAGTCTCATCTGCCCAAAAAGCAGACTATTTGGGAAAGGAGCAACAGCCGAGACCAGTGTGGAGGCTATAAAATCGCTTATATTCTGTATTAATATTGATTTAGCAATCATAATATGTTTTGAAATTGAACATTTTGCCGTTTAAATGTTAAACATTGGCATTTCTCCTCATCTTGACTTTTAAATAAGCCCTGAAGGTGACCCTTGGCTGGTTTGCAGTCTTTTCTTGCCATCTCTCCCAGATAACTTTTTAGTAGCACAAAAGCTTCCAGGCAGAAGAGGGTACCAAACAGCTAATTGTAATTGTTGAGAGGTGTTCCTTCCCATTCAGTCTTTCTGACTGGCAGCCCAGGTCATCCAACATGTCATGCAGATTGATATTTCTGAATTCAGCACGGCGTGGAGGGGAGTAACCCACTCAGGCCTCCGTGGAAGTTCAGTAGCATCTTCCTTAGTAAGAAATTACTCAGCATTTTATGAGTATTTCTCAACACAATCATAAGTTTATGAGTATGATGTTTTAAAAGACAGCCCATGTGCAAGCAACCTCAAAGTCAGTGGCAGCTCTCAGCTCTCTTCTGACAGAAAGACCTCGTTGTCAGCACTGACTGCTGAATCTAAATACCGGGGCAGGACTCCCTGAAGGGGGCAAAATTCTAAGCTGGCTTGTGGGAGTCCTTTTATCTGGAAAAGGGAATGGTGACTTTATACCTCTTTGCATTTCTTCTTGGTCAAGAGAAGCAAACCAAGCTCATATAGGTTTGGATAGGTTTGCATCTGCTTGTGCCAGTGCCCCATCTGCAGCTTGGACCTGCTGGCATAGCAGCAGCTTTCAGTCTTATCCCTGCACCATGACAGAAGAGTCTGCATTACCCTTGGCACTGTGTAACGTGGAGCTCCCCAGCAGCAGGATGGCTTTGTGCTGGCCACGACAGTGCAGCTCCCCAGCGTAAGTGGGGCTGGACAGTTAATTCAGGAAAGCTGGTGATGAGTGCACTCCTGTGCTGCACCTCATTCGCACAGCCAGCCAAAAGGAAAGTTCCCTTTAAACCAGCCAGTAACACTCACTGCGCTCCCTTAGCAGTCTCCAGTGCTGCAGCTTCAAATAAAGATATGTCTTGGAAACACTGTCATACAAAAAACTGCTTCAAGGCATTCCTCCCATCAGTGAATTCTCTGGGATGTGTTCTCTCAGCTGAGAAGAGGAAAACTGTGCAAGAAAGTTCCCACAGTCACGCTTCCTCCTGAGCCATGGAGCAGGATTTGGACAGACCTCTGCAAATAAAGCCATTTATAGAAATATTTCTGCCTTCAGTGCAGTTGCCGCACGCTCACCATTTGGTATGTTTCTGGGTGGCAGGGTGGTCTCCTTGGGAGAAACAATGGGCTGTTGTGAACAGCCCTCTCCCCCCATTATTTCAAGCAGCACATGTTTCCTGACACAAGCATGAGGGGATGTAACATGCAGCCTCACTGCTCTCTGCGCCAGCCACAGCTCCTCAAAGCAGGTACTCTGCAATGCACTGCAGGGCATGACTCTTCCCCACCAGTGTAAGCTGGGAAGGAGAAAACAAAACAGACAAAGAGAAGTTTGAAGTGGTGGGAAGAAGGATACTAAAGCTGAATGGACTCCATGTGGTATAGAAAATGCGTCAGGAATGTGCAGGATTGCAGCTTCCCTCTAACAGGTCTCCTCCTTCCTGCCCAACCTCATGGCTGTGCCAAGAACTCCAAGGCAATAAAATTGCTGGAGTTTGTGTTGGTGGTCACCTCAAAATGCCACTCCAGGGTAAAAAATGCTGAAGTTTATTTTGGGGATATTTGCTACAGCTGCTGTGAAGGTGGCAAGGCTTTCAAGCATCTAACTGGGAGCAGCTTTCCTTCCTCTGCCCATGGTCCCAAAATACTGCATTCTCACAGTCAATGAATAAAAGGATAGATGGAAGACATCCAACTGCCTGCAGAAACCATGCTCAAGCATCCTGTATTGCTTCAGAGGAATAAATCCTCTGGCTGCATCCGCCACCTCATTCTTCAGTGCTGTTTGCCAAGCAAGAGAGGATGCACTCAGACATCAGCCCTGATGCAAAGGAGCGCTGGCCAAGCAGGAGTAGACTGATGAAACAGCTGAGTCACTCCCATATTCCTGTGGGGGTAACAGGGAGAGCTGCCTGTGAGGCACACGTCTTTCAGCCATGAGTTGTTTGTCTTCTCACTCTTGATCGCTAATGACCATGAGAGACCAGCCAGGACACGCTTTCTCTCTCAAGCTTTCAGGGATGCAAAGATTTTTGGATAATGAAATAAATGTTAAGTTGTCAGTCCAAAATAATAACACTTTACAGAGTAGAAATGTAAGTTTCCTGCGATATCACTGAATAGCAGGTAGTATTTCCTGAGGTATTGTTTCTGACCTACAGGAGAATTGATATTATGAACTAAGGAAAATTATTATGATATCAAGCTCCACTGATTTAAGTAAAACAATGAGAGCATAGTAAACTGAGTAAAGTAACAAGCAAGAGAAGGCTTGGATTTTGTATGTTTGTTGCTGGGGGTTTTTCTAATGCTGTAGGCAATGAATGTGGCTAAGAGCAGAAACACTCTTTTTACAGAAAAGGCAGCAGCAGAAAGGAAACGGGAGAAAATGTTTAACATTAAGTTCAATGGCTTTTGAGGGCATAAGTACATAATATGTAATAATGCATAGCATTAGTATTATTAAAAAAAATAGCTGGGTAATGAGTTAAATAATACTTGTATGTGTCCAGCAAAGCAGACAAATGCTCACTCAAGCTTCTAATGTGGTCAGGAACAAACATGCCTGTGTTTCTGCTAACTAGATTTTTCCTTGAAAATAGGACAATCTGTTGCTGTCAGTCACAACTCACAATTTTGTTTCTGATTTCCTGCAAAGGAGATAAGCTATTAGGTTTGCTGGTCTACACTTCATGTATCTCATCGGAGTGAAATCCATCTAACATTATCTTATGTACGTAATACTGTTTCCTCAACTGCATTCAAAACCAACACCTACCTAAAGCAAAGACTGACAACTGAGTTTAAATTGCTTCTGAACAGGCACTGCAGCATATTTCTACATTATATATAACTTTATAGCTGGAAGACATTTGTAATATATTGGCTTACCCTCCAAGATTTGTTTTCTTCAAGTGCCTGTGGCTATCAGATTATATAGGCTAACTGAGAGACAAAGTAAATACCTCCAAAGACACCTAGCTGCTGTGCTGGGATTCCCTTTTATTTCTGATTCACTTAGGAAAAATGCCTTTGCATGGTACTAAAGAAAGTTGTTGTTGGAGGTGTTGCTTTTCAGATGAGATGTAAAATCAAGGCCCTGACAACTTGTGGTCGTTAGAGTTCCCATGGCACTGTTCAAAAGAGTTGGGGTTTTGAGCCTGGTGTACTAGGTAAATTCCGTCTGGATAATTACATCCTTCCTCCTCTGCCACATAGGCTGGATACACTATTCTTCACCTCATGCCCCAACTCTATGTAACACTGTCTTGTGCTGTTAAAGCTGCTGCCAACCCTCATCCCAGGAATGGCTGCATTGCAGGGCAGAGTGAAACAGATCCCTTTAGAAGGCTCCCATGTCACTTCAAGTGTGCAAATCACTTTAGGATCTACAGAGATGAAAAGGATATTTAGATATAAGATTACATATTTAAATATTGTGATTGCTTTTAATTGCATTTATTTCTAAACTTTTCATACAAGTCTCCATGTTGAACTGAATAGTACCAGTATGACCCATCACACAGCATTACAGGACTCCCACTGATTGTCTGGTGATGAGACAATTTTCAGTGTTCCATTTTTCTGTTCAAAATTCCAGTTCCAAATTTCAGTGTTCCATTTCCAAAGGAACACTGAGGTTTAAGGAATATGTGCTTGAGGAAAAGAAAACCAAAATAAATCCACCTGAGTGATGCCATTGAAGGAGATACACAAACATGTTCATTGTAGTGCTGTCCAGGCACTTTGCAAGTTTCTTCACTTGAAGTTTGCCTTTGTCTACTACTTACTGATAGATCAGGTTCAGGCTGTGATTAGTTCTGTAGAGTCACCAGGACTTCAGTCTCCTTGTCTGTATCTGTGTTATTACAGAATGTTCTTCAGTGAATGTACGACATGTTTTGCTCTTAAGGTCTCTGTAGTTCCTTGGCATCCCAAGGTTTTCAAGGATCATAACTCCTACACACTAAAGATGCCCAGGCTGTTGGCAGCCCTGTAGCTGGAGTGTATCATGGCTGAGACAAGCAGAAGAAAAGGGCTCTCCCAGGTATTACTGGCCAGTGTGTAAGTCAAGGTGCAAAATTTTAAATGGATCAACTAACTGTTTTCCAGGGCAGGGCTGGTTAAACTAAAGCTCTTTGGCTGTATTCTCCCTACCAAAATTATCAGCAGTGCAAAATTACCCTGAATACTCTTTTCTGAAGGCCCTTTTCACTGTGTTTTAGCTCCAAGGATGTGTGGATTCTGCTTTTCACCCGTGTGATCTCATGTCTGTCCATTGGTCCAAGCACAGACATCATCAAGTCATGGGATGGAAATGGGATGGCATGTCATGTCACATGGATGTGAAAGAATTGTCTTCATGTATTAAGTCATAGTTAGAGTTGAGCACAGGGCTGTTGAGTACCTCTGTAAGGGACCATTCAACCTAACCCATCCCAAAAGTTGGGCCCCATCACCCTGGAAGTAAGGAGAGGGAGGACAATGTTGCTGCTAAGAGCAGCATGGAACTTAAATTATATTGGATGGGTTCCCTCAAAGGTACAGAATGTTTTTTAATAATATCCCGATGTAGAGATCTCATGCAAGTTCTGGCTTTCTTGTCAGTCAGGAAGCTGTCTGGAACTGTGGTAGTGCACCTGAAAGACTCATGAAATCATCCATTTCGGACATGCAAGCCAGTTTATAGTCAGCAAACCATTGTTGCTTTGATGGAGAAGAAGAAAAAAAAACAACAAACCCTCCCCCAGTACATGCTAAGTAAAGTAGAGCTAGACTGTATCACTTTCTTGAGCTACATGTTTGCTTAATTGTGAAAGTGAAATCTGTATTCAGTAATAAAAGACAATTCTACAATGCTGAATGAGGAAAATAACCAGAAATTGCCAAGGGCATGTGTCAGCAAGGGTGGGCAGGAATTAAAGTGAAAAAAGTGGCTGAAAAGGCCACACATTTATTATGTAAATGCATCTAAATTAGTCCCAAAGGCAGACATTCCTGGGAGGTCGTAAAGGGCAAAGTAGCATGGGCAACTCCTTATCCCATCACTGTGTCTCACCCTTTTTAAGTGCTCTGTAACAGTGAATGTCCTGGCTGTCCTGTTGCCAGTGCTGTTTTGCCAGAAAGCTGAAGCAGACCGATTCCTGCACAGATTGCTGTGCTGAGAGATAGCTGGAGTTCTTCTTCGGGAAGAGCACATGCTCCTTGCAGATTCTGCTATCATCAGCCTGGTGGACGGGGTGGAATCCTCTGTTTTTCAAGGCAGTACAGTCTCAGGGCCTTCCTATTTTTCTCTTCGTTTTTATGATCTGAGAAGATAAAGAATTCCCATAAAGCCTACAAAATGTAGCTGACCCTAAAATCTGCAAAACCCGCTGGTACCTAAAAACAGTCTTAATAACCAAACTTCCCAATTACTCTGTTTAAAACACCACGGAATCCTCAAAATATGTCAGTACTGCACACACTTTAAGAGCATAGAAGAAGCCAAAAGTATGGAAAAAATACAGCCATCTTGTGTGGTTTGATGGACAAAAAGAAATAGGAACAATGTATTTCTGTTTTTCCTCTCAGTTCCTTGTACATAATGGGCAGCGCAGAGACCTTGTTCTCATTTGTGTGTAAGCAGAGAAAGCGGTGTGAGTTTGGTCCCCCTCTTGCCTGCCGTATCTTCTTGCCACTTTCATTCCTTCATCCTATCTTTGGATCTTTGCCAGAGACTGTGTGGCCCAACCAAAACTTCCCAGCATTGTTCCCTACTAGCCTAAAATTTCCAGAAGTGCCTAGGTGTACACACACTGGCCCAAGCAATACTGTTGTTTCCCCACCCCTCCTCCAAATGCTGTCCTTCCTTCACTGGTGGCCTCCTTGTGGGCCATGGGGTTTGCCTGGGAGAGCAGTGGGCTCACAGCAACCTGTGGTGCCCGTGGGTCTTGCATCAAGGCACACTCTTAAGGCTCCTTCCCAAGGGGAAGCCTTGCTTGAGATTAGGCAGTCACAGCCACGGAATGTGGGGATGTTTAGGTGCCTGGGAGCCACTACCAGCAGAAAGACCTTGCACCATCACCCTTACCTGTTAATATCTAAGTATCAGAGTATCCTTGGCCACATTGCTGTCAGTGCTAAAATGATCATGCAGCTGCTGTTAAGCAGTCTGGTGCTGATCTCACTGAGGCACATTGTGTTCAGCTGTGAATCAAGTTTCTGTCTACCCAGGGTACCTAATTCCCAGAAAAGGTATGCCTCTCTGTGCCAGCTACAGCAGCATTTGGAGACCAGCTCTCCTCCTCCTTTTTTCATCCAGCAAGCTGCTTTCATCTCTTCTGCCATGACCACCTAGCTACAGATACTACCAACTGGTATATTTTTGGCATGTCCCAAAACACAGAGGTTCCAAGCACAATAAAATGTAACTAACTGGGAGATGGAAGCATTTAGCTCTACCAGAGTAGACTCTGGAACTGGTTTGAACCAAGGGCAGAATTTAGCCAAGGACAGGATTTAGCTGGTTTTTTTGCAGCATGAAAAATCAGGTTTTGTCACTTCAGCAAGAGAAGCAACAAAAGATGGAAGAGTTTTCAGGGAGTGAGATCCATCAGTCCTATTCTCTGAAATAACCTGCATTTGGTAAAATATTCACAAACCCTACCTAGCAACCCTAACATTTAAAAGCAGGCTACTTTCCAGGAGGCCGATGGAGCTCTGTGAGCAATGAAACCACTTTAAGCTGTACCAAGGAGCGGGACTGTAGTAGGGTGCTCCAGGCGCTGCATTCTTGATCTGGTATCGGGTTTCAATACTATTATGAAAAAATCTGCAGGAGATTTGTGTGCATACCTTACACACATACCTTTGATGTTCACATTGTTAGATCCAAGCAACAAGTAGGATCTTTAGGTCAGATGTAGCTTCCAAAAGGGTATTAAGTAACTATAACTAGGCAGTCAGGTAATTATCCAGTAAAATTATGGTCACATTCTTCTCTCCTAGATTGGGCTAAATTCGGAGTCTGTTCAGGGACATAAATAGAACAATTCCAAAATTACACCAGGATTATCAAGACTAGAATCTCTTTCTTGCTTCTCCTCTTCCCCCTTTTTTTGCTCTTTCAGACCAAGGGAAGCATGTATACTCAGACACTATTCATATTTCTGCTGCTGTTGAGAGGCTGACAATAGGATATTGTAGTGTTGACTTTGCCATCTTTTATTAAATTGGTTCTAGCTAGATAGATAAAAGAGAAAAGGGGTTTGCTACTGTCATTTAGAATATGTTACTGTGTTGCATGGATTTCACAATGATTCATGTGATCAAATTGCTATTAAGAGTAAAATCACACCAGAAATGCAATGCAGTGATGGAGGGTTTTTCTGCTTTGCAGGGAGGGCCTAGAAATCAGGCCTTTGAACATAATGAATATAATTTCCATTTAAAAAATAAGAGTATGAACTGAGCTCAGTATTTAACATGCCACACACCAGAATGATCCCAAAATATATCAAGACAGGAAGTGGATTAATTACAGCAACTCACCACCAAGCCCCTGGTACATTTCAAGTACGTGGAAAATGTATTTCTGTTTTGGACACTGACTTCTTTGTGAAACTGTGCCAGAATATCAGCAGTCTCTAGTTGGACTCTGACAGACAATCTTAGCGGCATCAGTGTCCTGGAGGCAGTAATAATTATCAAATCTATTCAATAGAGAGACAGCAATCAGACATCTGTATATTCCAGACATAGAAAAACATCCCCAGCCAGCCATGTGGCTACCAATGGATCTGCTCAGACAAAGAAGTTCAAGAGAAGTGCCTCAGGCCAGATCCTCAGCTGCAGAAAATCAGCCAGGCACAGTCGATTGGCCTTCCTTTGCTGTGTGCCTTTTCTTTGGAGAAAAACCCTGCCCAGCCATCACAGGGCAATGGGAGGTCATGGAGGCAATGAGTTGGATGGGAATAGGAAGCTCCTGCAGGAGCTTAGGACTGCCCCTGGGACTGACCACATAAGCTGTGTACAAGGTGCTTTATTTATATCCCTAACGGGGTAGCGATGGCTGTGCCGAAAGGCTGCCTATATCCCTTGTATCCTTACCCCAGTTTGTGCAGATGAGGGGACAGATATCTCTTCCTAACAATGTCTAGAGCTGTGTCTGTGCTCAGTGAGCTGAATAGTGCCTGAATACAGACAGCGTTAAGCACTGCTCTACAGTTTTCTGTGCCATGCAGCTGGGAGCATTCTTTCCTTCACCATCTCGGCCTCTGCCACGTAACAGATTTGTTAAGGAAGTAGCACAACCCAGGGCTCTTTCTTCTAGGCGGTCTGGAAGACATGGCCCCATGGAGTAGGAGGAAAGGTGGTATGGATGGAAGCCAGACTTGGTCTTGGACTGGGTTGTTTTCTCTTATTGGTGAAGTCTGGAGATTTTCTATGCAGATCACAGTCTCCTGTACCCACCTTACCTGGTGCCCACTCTGATGCTGTCCTCCTCTGGTGTAGATGTGCCTCACTAAAACATGAAGTGCAAATCTCTGGGGGCAGCAGCTCTTGTAGCATGCAACCAAACAGGCTGCCACTGGGAATTACCCAAGGGAGGACACAGACTGCTTAGCTCGAATCTCACTACTTTCAAGTTAGCTTGAATGGCTGCCTTTCCAGGGTGATGAAGGTGCCTAAGGGCCAAGGGAAGCATACTGTATTTGCACCAGTACCCTCCTTCAGGAGTTCTTGTGAAGAAGTGCAGGTCTGGGCTGTGGCATGGCCAATGCAGCAGCTCTGTGGTGGAAATGGAGAGGGTTAGGGTTAGAGTTGCCACCTGATACTGCTGGGACACTGCTGTAGTCCCAGTGTTGCCCAGAGGAGCAATCCCTTGTTTTCCATCACTGCCACTTCAGTTCTTTTTCCATTCCTGCCTCTAAGCTTGGGCCGGTTGTTGGCAGAATCTTTCATAGGCCTGGAAATGAAACTGATTACTTGTATGTAAGCCTACATTGTGGAAAATGGGATGTGCATGTTTTCAAGTTTCTGAATTACTCAAGGACAGTATTACTGAATGAGTGGAGGTCTTTGTGACCTTAAAATGAGGTGAAGAATGAACATAGGAGATCAGAAAGACAAATGTTACCTGACAGTAGTTACATTTTGAGGAAAATCACTGAAGTTCAGAGTTCACTTTCCAAACAGCAGCAAATTTTGCAGCAGATTGGCTTGTTTGGGACTGTACTGTGCCATTTACTCTGTTGCCTTACTGGAGGCTCGTGCAAAGGTCAGGGGGATTCCAAGCTCCCAGCAGTCAGGTCCAGAGGTGATTCCAGTGGTGACAGTTCTGCAGCTCTGATCTGCTCCGTGGAGCCACCGTCAGTGCTTCTGCTAAGAATGGCCCCTGCAGCAGGAACTGCCCTGGGTTTTCAGTCCGTATGGCAGGAGGTGCCTGAGCAAGGAGAGAAGACTCTAAAACAAAATTTGGAACCAGATGGTAACGTAATACGGTGCGTTCCACTTCTAGGTCATCAATTCAAGTCTAGCTTGTTTAGTAGTGACCAAAAATCATTTCCACATGGGGCAAGAGAAATGCATGGTGAACACAGGAGTTGCTGTATCCAAACAGACAAGATAGTCTGGAGATAAACAGTTGCACAATAGTTATTTGTCTGGAGAGCTCTGCAAGGTATAAAGCCAAGTAGTTTCTGATCAGTGTATCCCTGAATAAGGAGGGCTTGGTTTCTTGAAAATAACTTATAATTTATTTCTGTCTACTAAAATGTAGGGTTTTTTCTTTACACTGTAGCTAAGAATAACTGAAAACTCCCTTTTGGCTTTCTCAATTGTCGACAGACTATATGTAAGGAGTTATAAATAGACAGACACATATGACATTTGCCAGACAAAAGAGCCAGCTCATGTTTCCTTACGTGTATATCAAAAAATCCCTCAATGCTGAACTGTGTACTAGAATTATTCTGAAAGACAGTATTGCTTCTTAATATTTAAGCAGAAAATGCGCAGGATGCCAAACTAAACTTAAGCCAAATGCATCAAGAAAGCGTATCAAGTACATGATGGCTGATAGTGAAGAAACAGTGGAACCCAATAGTGCAGAGGTGACTCTCAACACGAGCAGTCAGCAACAGATCCTCTGCTGATAAAAGGTATTGATTTTAGCTCAGTACACCAATTTAAACTTTGCTTGTAGTATTGAACCACAGGTACAAAGCTCATTAAATGGCTATTTCATAAGCTGCATTACGCTAAATATTTTATGGAAATATAACCAATGCTGGCTGAAACATTATAAGGATTTATAAAAATCTATCGAGAGCACTGAACTAACAGCTACTGTGCTTTGAGTTTTGATTATATCCTTGATAAGCTCAGCAGAATATTGTTGTGCTTGAACTACCAGTTCAGCTAGCAGATGAATAAAAATGATGGGTTTTCCCTTCCCATTCTAACCATTAAATTTGTACTTACAAAGATCTGTAATGGAGGGAAGAAGGTTGGGTCAAAGCAACTGAAAAATAGTGGATTATATTAGCATAAAAGAAAACAGAATTTGATTTTTTAATAAATCCCTTTCACTGTTTTATTCCTCTCCGAACATAAAACCATTGCAAATGTAGCAATTCAGAGATGATTTGTAGTGAAGGTAGGTTTCTGCAAACGAAATGTATGAAATCCTAACCCTGATGAAGTCAGTTGTTCGACTTGCACTGGATATATACATACCTAACTGGATGTATGTGCCACTGCCTGAATTTTCGGACTACCAAAAAAGTAATTTGAAATAGTGTGTTTTGAATTTCCCAATTAAAATATAAAATTTTGTTGCCAGTCAAATGACTATTAAAAACCACTTTGTGTACTTGGAAAATTCTCATGCTCTCTGTGCTCCTCAACAAATGGAATAGAAATACTCTTTATTATCAGCTAATTGGTGCAGCTTCTGATACGCTGCAGGCTTTTCTGACATCAGTCAAGGAAGGTCAGTTTAAAAGCTAATAAATATTTTTTTAATGACTTGACTTTGTATTTGGTATGAAAAACTCAGAGGAGTGCCAAGTAGGATAGGAAATAAAGAACAGTTCAACAGATTTTGCCAGAATTCTCCACAGATTACTATTAGCCTCATTTATGAGACTGCACAGAGAACTGTGAAATATCCTTTGAACTCTAAGGGCCAGATGGTTTTGCTGTTAGATTCTAATGACCCACAGCAGTGTGCATACACAGACATCACGGTTGCCAGTTGACTGCAAACATGTGATGGAGGCAGGAGAATTCATGATCTGTGTTTCCAAAACACAAGCTAGTTCTGCTTGGGCAGAGTGGACTTCCTCCATCACTACTGGATCAAACGGCAGGCACATCATCCCATGCAATCTGGGGTAGATTCTGGCTGAGGATCGAGAAGCTGCAAGTGGATTTGCTTGAAGGCAAGGGTTCTCTGACAGGCTTTGTGGGCCCCTGATCCCAGGGCTGTATCACTCTGCTGGAAGAGGGAGAAAAAGGCTGGACTCAAACCAATTAAAGCTGTAGGGCAGAATGGTAGTTACTGTGCTCTCATATGGAACTGCTTGTAAGACATGAGTTATTTTGGATTATATTGGTTTCAACAGGTACAATATGAACTTGCTGATTTTTCAAAGATATGTAGACAAAAAGGCTAAATATGGTTTTATTCATCTTTTAATTTAGAACTACAAGTGTTTGAGTGACCTATGAAATTATTTTAATGATCTCTGCACAACACTGAGCTGTCAGCAGTATAAATGTCATCCTAACAGAATATTAGTTTACACCATGGTCATTTAGTCTCACCAGCAGAGCTACCTCCATGGAAATGACATGTCTTTGTCAAGCTGTTGGAAAAAAACAGTCACTGTTGCCAAGAAGCATCAGTGTATTCAGTGTTCATAACACTCGGTTTGAAGAGGAAGACACAAACACAAAATCTAGGAGCATTGTGCTTCTATCTCTGATCATTAAAAATGTGTTCCAGCATTGGTCATACTAGTTGAAATAGACTTACCCATATCCTTGCCTTTTCTTTCTGTAGCTTTCTAACATTATGAAAAGTCACAGGATAAGAGGACTGCAGTGAATGAGAAGTGTGACAAATTGAATTTGATACAACTTTTGGCCACTGGTACAAGATGAATATTAATATATCACATGAGGCTGCTCTTTTTCCTCATAGGGAAGGCAAAGAAATTGTTTGGCCAGTGACTGTATAGGCTGTAAGGATGCACCTAAGATAGTGACAAAGAGTAATGTAATAGAATTTTAAAATAATTAAAAAAAAAAGGGATGTGGTGACAGAGGAGGAGTGGAAGAAGTGTATTCTGGAAGTTAGACAGTTGGACTTTGAGCATCCAAAACTTACAACAAAGATAAATCAGTCAAAAACTTCATATACATTCCTTTTCAGGTGTTTTGTGGGTTTTTTTCTGTTCAAAGTTAGGAATATTAGCCTGAAGTTCTAAATTGTTATCTTTTGTCTTAGCTCACATACTTAATATTTTAAACCTGGAAAAAGAAATAGGTCTGTATTTTGGATTTGTTCTTGTATGATGGATATTTGAAGACGTGGTTGTAGGATTTTTCCAACACTGTCACTTGTTCTTTATGTCTCATGTAGATTTAAGAAAGATACTTAATGTTGACTTCATAAAAAACCCTGAAGTTTGCATTCAAGTATATGGAACTTCATCTGATATACATGCAGTGTACAACAGCTGTTTTTCAAACCTAGGATAAAAATGAAATGTGAAAGTGCTGTATTGCCTGAACCTCCCCTTACTTATGATCCCTGACATTACTGAGAGAGCCTCTGACAGAGTAGAAATCCTGCCATGTTACTCTGCAGGCTCCTGGCAGGGAGAATACAGAATAGTTCAGGGCTCTCGTATCTTGAGTACAACTTTATTTTGCTCCAGAGCACCTCTTTAAAGTCTCTTGTCCATGGGTATTTTATGATTCCAATCTTCCCAATAACCAGGACAGATTCTCTTTCTTTCCAGTTAGTTGAACATGCAGTCACAACACTCTTGTAAATCAGAGATGTCTCTTTTGAAGCTCCAAGAGATAACTCAGTGAACACAAAATTTAGCAAGTTGAGTCATTAGTGTCTATAGTGTGTCAAAAAGATTCCAAAGACATCACATCCACAACAGTTAGAGAAATTAAAGAGGTGCTTTGGAAATTTCTTGTTACTTCTCTACACCTCGGTTCTTCTGGGCATGGTGACCTAAGTGAGCACGCAGTCTTCACAGGACTGGACCTTGCTGGATTTATTTGTCCAGCTAGCTCTCCCACTCAGCCAGGCTGAAGCAGAAAAAGCAATGCCCCTGAAAACCTGCCCTTGCAGTGGTTCAGCTGCCACAAGCCATAACCCTCAGTGTGACAGGAGTGGGCATGGCTCCTATCGTGTCAGTGGTGTGTGCCACTAATACCAGCTGAGGGACTGAGCCCTGTTTTGGAGCTTGAGCATCTGGCCTTCTTCCATTTAAGGGAGAAAGCATAACACATGCTGAACTCCAGATCCCAAATCCAGTGGAAACCTAGCCGGTAGTAAGCAAGCACTGCCAAGGAGCAGTATGATAGCAGAGGTCTTGAATGACTAAGATTCTTGAAAGCCTTGGTCAGTATGAGAGACAGTTTCCAACTGGGCAAAGTACAATATTTTCCCTCTGCTTTTTATGAATGGCTGGATAGGGCTGTGCTGGAATTGGAGTCCCCTGTGAAAGCCATTCACAAAAATAACAAAACAAAACAAACACACATAAAAAAGCCTTTCTAGGTCCAGTGCAGAGCCACTGGGTGCCAGAGGCTGGGAAAACATGCTGGCAGCTCAAGCCCCAGCTATCACTGAAAGTATACAAGGGGCTTTTTGGTGGTCTGAAAAGTATGAACTGCTGTATAGAAGGGCAGCTGGTGGAATTACTGTGACACATACTAGGCAGAAAGCCAGAGCTGGCCTTGTTTCAGACATTGTCTTTCCTCTCCTTGAAGTGTCAGGACTTAATTCATGGAAAATTTGGTGAGTTGGCAGCTCTTTCAGAAGATTTCATTGAGCTACAGTGTGTGAGAGTCCCATGAATGTAGAGTGCGTGGCCAAAAATATATGGGGATTTCTGAGCAGGAGAAAACAGTCAGCCTCTAAAAATGTCTGTGGATTTCATATGGTTTGGGAATAAACACATATACAGGTGTAATCAGCAGGCAAAAAAAAAAGAAGAATTGGGAAAGCACTGGTTGCAGATTACAGAAGAGCTCAGTATATTCCTTAATTATGAGAGATTTCTTTGAAACAAATAATTCCTTAGTCTAAGGGCAACAAATGTCCATCTAGTTCAAGGCTTGCAGTCTACCTGGAGAAGGCATCAATGAAATGTATGCCTTGATAATACTTTCTCCATTGCAAGAGAGTTTAATGGAAAAGAAGAGGATCCACCCTGAAGTTGAAAGACAGACCCAGACATCACGTAATTTTTTTTCTCATATTTATTTGAGAGCAGAATTTGGAGCCTGAGGCACAGATACAAAAATATAACAGCAGTAGGATTCTGCTGAGTTAGAAAAAGACTGAAAATAAACAAAGCATCTCTTGTTAAAATGGGATGCTTGTGGTGGGCAGTCTGAATTGAATCAGTTACATTTAATTTACATTTTCATTGATCCTTCCCACTAAAATATTGCTCTGAAAGGCCAGTTACATTCAACTGCTTATTCAGAAATATTCCAGGTATTTCCTACTACACTGTCATGAAAATTAGGTTTTTGGCCATGCAGAGGGACAGCATACTGGCTTCTGCCCAAGCCAGGTACTAAAATCATGGCTGGGATTGAGATGAAGCAGGAAGGAAGGGCAGGAAGAAAATCATTGGATGTGATTCATAGACTTTGAAAACAGTGCAGGGAAGGGGGGTAGGCAGGAGCTTTGCCCCTCTGAAGTAAGAAAAGCTCTTTTGTTCTTTCTGTGTCAGGATTTCATCCTTCATCTGTGGTCTCATTGTTCCGTGCTGCTCCTAGCACCCACAAGCGTCATCACATCATGTGGGCAGTGGTGGTGGACTTTAAGCATGTCTGTATTTGTTCCTTAATTGGTGCTCCTCCTCCCCCAGGTGGGGATAAAATGCACTGGCATCTTGCGGTTCTCCTGACTCATGTGAGGACCATGTTTCCGAGTCCTTGGTGGGAGCAGCCAGGAGGGAGGCTTGCTGAGGAGCCACTGGGGAACCAGGTCCTGCATAGGCAGGTGGACACACCCAACCTGCCTGAGGATGGGCATCCCCAAAATCACATCAGTAGGCTCATAAGGGTCACATCAGTAGGCTCATGAGCAACATCTTTATGCAGCTGAAGGTCTCAAACCAGAGCTTCCAAGGGCTGGAACCACTGCCAACCCCAGCCTCCTAGTTTTGGCAGAGATGGCTTTAGTCATGTGGGAAGCCATGGCTCAGGAACGGGGCTATGTGTCCTTCACCTCTCTGTCCAAGCTGTGCCCTAGCTGTGCTCATGGCCAAGAGGGAGGGCTTCCACACAGCAGGGCACTCCACTCATGGCTAAGAGTGTCAAAAGAGGGAGAACAGCATCAGTGTAGACAACAAAATACAGTTATAAAATCAGGCCACTCTCATGATTTGGTAAGTTAATGTAACAGAGGAAATCTAGCAGTACCATAGAAGAACTGAAAGATGTAACACACTAAATTAGACTTCACTTTGGTTTTAATGATACAAACTTAACATACTCCTCTTTTTCCACAGTAGTCTGAACTGCTTCAGAGCAAGATAGGTGTAGGAGAGGCTGGGTGTGAGAGCTGGCTGTGTTCATCTCTCCACTTCTGAATGTGGGCTTTGCCTGTGTTTTATTTCTATTGCTGAAAACATTTTTCCTAACATTTGTGAAATCACAGTTAAGTGCTCTCGGGAAATTTTGTTTCTCACTGTGCTTTTGTTTTACTTTTCAGCCTCAGCAAGTGGTTCAAAAGAAGCCTGGTCAGGTAAGAAAAGCTATTTTAAGTTCTTTAGACTAAGTGAAATAACTGTTTAGTATTTCAGCTGCTCTCCTTTACTGTAAAGAAAGAAGGGGGATACATCAATTGTATGAGCAGGGGGAAAGCTGTTGGCTTGCTAGGCACAACCATCAGAGCAATTCACATGGTGGCCCTTGGGAAAGGGAAGAGGAAACAGTGGATGGGGCTTGCTCAGAATTGTCCCCCTCCTGCATGTCTCACCTTGCAATGATAATGCAGACATCCATGCACACCTCCATGGTGTGAGTCCAGCATGTGATAGATATCTCTGTCTATCCTGAACATGGATAACTGGGGACTGCATTACAGCAGGGAGGGGCATATGCATAAAACCAGTCTCCCCATGGGTCTAAAGACTCCCTAAATCCACAAAATAAAATAGGCTGAACTTTGTAATGGATCCATCATAAAGAAGAACACATTTGAATTCTTTTATTGGATGGTATTATTCTTCTTTAACTCTGGACAAATGCAAGCCACAAGGTGAAACCAGTCAAACACTGCAGTTACAATCACCTTCATTTTCTTGTCCCAACCTGCCCTGTGTTAAAAACCTGAAGAACCTAACTCTAGCACTCTGCTATATGTGCACCAGCAGAAAGCCTGTGGGCATGAGAGCAAGTCCATCCCTGGGTCTCCAGAGTCCATGGGCTGTGCTGCTGTAGCTCGATGTAGATGGATGATTGGTGAGTCAGGAGCATAAAGGGTCCATAGTTTTTCTGGAAAGAGGTCTGCTTTCAGAAGGGAATAATACTTTCACTTTTCCTTACGGAAACCTTACGGTTTTAATACATCATTGTACAGTATGGATTGTCTTAATATCCACTGTAATCTGAATTAGGATCTGTTACATAAGAAGCAGAAAACTTCCTAACCATAAGTTGAAGGGGTAAAATGATGTAATTCTCCAAAGCATGTGCAGGAATCAGGTTTCTACAAAAGAAATCAAGACAGTCACAGCAGTGCAAATCCATGCACAGGTTAGTGTCTCTGAATGGTGGACATGACATACAGTGTGAATATAGTAGTACTTTCAAGTAAGGTCAGTTTTGCAAGGAGAAGTAATGTCTTTTATTAGGCCAGCTTATGCAAGAAACATAGTGTAAGTCCCGAGGGACCTTCTGACTATATCACACAATTCAAAACACAAGTTGTTCTAATAAAAGACCCCTCCCTGGCCTCGCTTATATCCTTCAAATGTTATGACTGCAATTAGGCTGTTCCTGTTACAACATGGTAGTAAATCTGCCAGTGCACAAAGCCAGCTATCTCCTCTGTGGCACCTGAGTGACTTGGAGGCTTAAACCCTGCTGTGCAGAGGAGGCCAAATCCAGGAGGCAAAGACTCCTGGAAGGCTGTTTGTGTTGCCTTTTCTTCTAGTACATATTAGTGGGGTCAGCAGGAAGAAGGGATCTAGAGCTGGTGGTTCTACCTAAAGTCTGGCCTGGCAGAAACCATTACTGATGGCCTGTGTGGTGCCACCAGGTCTACAAGATCCCTGGACAAGTGTTTTGTTTGATCAATAATTGTGGAAGCCTGAGTGCAAGACAGTAAGAAATGCCAGGGACTGAGCCTGGGCTGGGGTGTAGGAAGACAAGGAGGAGACCTGGACTCTGTCATTTGGTAAGAAAACAAAGTAATGACAGATTTAATTGGTGGAAAAGTTATGTAGGCACTTGAACCAAAGCACCAGCATTCCTTGTGTGAATTTTCCTGTCCCTCTGCTGAAGCAGTGATTCTTGTGGGGATGCTGTAGAGTGCTTCAACCAGCGGGATGCCACTGCTGCTGCAGCAGTGCCTTGGTAGCATCTCTGTGGTTAGAGACAGAAAGAGAGAGAGAGAAAAAGAAAGTCATTTGACATTCCCATTAGTAATGGAAGTCTTTGTGCAGAAAGCAAGGAGGCACAGAAGAATACATGAAAAGAGAGAGAAGGCTGTTTACAACTCTCCAGTTGTCATAACTGAGTAGTGAAATAACACTCTTTAAATTCTTTGTACGCCATGTCTTTATGCAGAGAACATTTCCCTTTTTTTTTAATCCTTGGCCTGAAGAATGTTCAGTGAAATCATTGACTTGTCTTTAACCCTTCCTGGTTTCAATAGACCCTGCTTCCCATGCTTATGGTAGCACAGCATTGCAGCTTTGCTGGTATGAGTGCATGGCAATGAACAAAAATTATCATGGTGAGCAAATGCCCATGACAGTGTCTTCCTGAGGCTGAAAGAAGGAGGGGTAAAACAGTGTAATTCCTGAGATGATCAGGAACTTCATGGTGCTGGGTTTCACTCAAGTCTTGTTGCCTTTCTCTGATTTCTTTTTATACTACTGAATTTCCCTTTAAAGTAGGGAAGTTCAGACTGAGAATTAACAACAAGAACATAAGCTCATGCAGGCTTCCTAATCTGTACTGTCTGAGGAAATAGTGATAAATTGTGTAAACATGGGGACTACATGGAAGTTCATGGAGGATAATGTAAATCTTATACTACACTGAGAGGAATCTCTTCCTTTTCCATCTGTTTCCTTCAAAATATCCTCCCAGATGGCTTTACCATGTGGCAGTCTGGATTAAGTTAGGAATGTATCCTGTCTTCATCTTTGGGGACTGTAAGAGGTTACAGTCAAGAACTGCTGGGTGCTGGTGAGCCTCCCTTGGTAAAAGTGGCAGAAATTCCTTGTCAGGCTTCATCCTGAGTGCTCTCATGTGCTTTGAATTTTGGGTGTATTCTCAAAGATTTCTATGAGTGTTAGTGTACATCACTATTACTCTTGTTATTGCTGCTAGCATCTATGTCTCATGGGCTTGTGTAATTTTTTAAAATACAGAAGCAGTAGGACCAGATAAAATTCTGATTTTATGAATAACAGCCTTGTTCCTATAACCATTTCCCAGATTTTAAGCATCATGCAGGGCTGTGCCATGCTCTAAATTCTTTTTATGGATATCTGCTGTCCAGTTTGGGGCCATACAGATGTCTGTATAAAGTTTTGCAATATCTTTAAAACATTCCCAGAGCTCTCAGAATTTACCCACACACAGGCAGTAAATAGCACCAGTAAAGTCCACTGGAAATCTGCATACCCATATCTTTAATACAAACCTTTGAATACTGTGGTCTATACACATCTTTGTGGTGATCATTCATGCATACTTTCACACTTACTTGGGTAAATGAAGAAAAAATAGCCAACCTAACTGTGTGACATTGGTAAATTCAGCACTTTCACGTAAATATTTGCCTAAACCTCAAAACAAGACTCTTTGGAATCTGCCCTGTCCCCAGAGAACACAGAGCCAGATTTTACAATTGTGATGTAGTAATATTCTTACCAAGGTGTGAAAGTAAACAGTCCAAGTAGAAATTTCTCCGTTTCCTCATTTTTAGGCAATTTGTAGCAGCTGTAGACTCAGCCATATGGGGGAGTTGCACTCTTAAGTAATATAAAGGAAATAGATATTTTTATGAAAACATAATTGAAGCTATCAAAGTTTTCCGGAAACAAGATATGTTTTATTTTATCATTTCTGGAGAGAAGAAATACTATGCGTGTATAACAGCCCTTTGAAAATCTTACAATCTCTTTTGAAGATCTATTAAAAACTCAGATCTTCACAAATCCTTCGTATCTGAGTCTGTGAGACAGCATACCAGGTCAGAAGGACAGTGTATAGATCAGAAAAAAAGATTGTATCAGAAAAGTATACATAAAATGTACACACAAAAGTGTGCACAAAAAAGCGTATGCCAAAAGAACACATAAAGTATACTTTTCTGCCTAATGCAAAATGTAGTAGATGCTTTCAAAACAACATCCGAAAAAACCCAAATCCCAACAAGAATAAACATTAAAAACTGTTATTTTGCATAGGAAAGAAGATGCAGATTTGCTATATTTTTTCCTGTTACTCATTTCTCAATCTTGATATCAATAAAGTTATTCATGTTAATTAGTTGTCATATATATACACCTCAAATTGCACCCTTCACATATGTCTACTCAGTGTAGGACACAGTAAATGCTGAAAGCATCAGACAGATTCTGCAGCCCAGGAGCTACAACTGTGATTCACACATTCATATGCAGCCCTAAAGTCATAGACTTTGTGAGCAAAGCTAAGCCTGGGACCCATGATGGTTGTGTGGCAGGTCCAGCAAGCTGAGATACCCTGACTACTGGGCCCAAGGTTCAAGTATTTCACCACCTTTTTTTGCCGCGCAATAAATCTGCACTTGGACAAGCTTCAGGCATTTTGTTACGTGCTAGCCACCACACATGAATTTGGACTTTTCCCTTCTGGGATATCTCAGACAGATAGGTGGTAGAAATACTCCAGAAACCCACTTGCACAGGTTGAAAAGAAGCTTCCAGTGTCACTGACAGGATGGTAAATCCCTTGCACCCAAGTAAGGTGCACATACACATTTAAGAGAGTGAGTGCCACTGTCCAAGGCCACCCTGTGTCCTGCCAAGCCAGGAATACTGCAGCCTTACTCCTCTGAGCCTTGACTGTAGAAATATTGAAAAACCTCTGCCCTGGCAATTGACCTAGTGCCCTGGGGTTTCGTTGCTCTTCCTGCTGCATCCAGCAAGCTGTGTTGTGTGTTGTGCACTTTTTTTTAATCTACTGATATGGAGAGTCAGAAAGTTCCCAGGGGAACTCCTAAAATTCAGATCCTAGAGGGGTAACACTTTCTTTTCCAATAGTGCGTGGAATTTTCTACTTTAGCATAAGATAAGTGCACATGTGTTATATAGGCCATTCCAGAACATCCTCGGAAAGTTACCATTCTTTTATTATTGCTTTTTTTTTTTACTTTTGTTTTCTTTAAAACAAATTTTGAATGTTTTCCCCAAGATAGCAGTAGGGGCCATCTCATATGTACTGAGGTTCCTGGTACCATGTGAACACAGGCTGAACAATATTGTATATTGCTGTATATTGTGGAGTATGGGAAATCAGGAAAGTCTCTTGCTTTCTTCATGGATGCAGTACATGGAATCTCATGGAGGGTACTGGGCTTTACATCCTTGCCTTCTTTCTCTTTTCAAGGCAAAATGGTGGCAACTGCATGATGTAGCTTTGAAAGGAAGACATATTCAGTCTTCCTTTTTTATAATCAGTTTATCATGACAGCAAGAGACTGAATAATTTGTCTGACGTCTTAAAAAAAAAAAAGAGCAGGTTTTCGGAATAAAACAAAAAAGAATCTGGGACAAAATATAGAAGATGCGATTATGGGTTTTATGAACAGATGAAGCACTAACCTGGGCTTAAGAATGAGATCTAGAAAGGGAGATCACATATTTCTAACAGCAAATATTTTCTTCTTTATATGACATAACTTCTGAATAGACTCTGAATAATGTAATTCAATGAGGCTGCACCTAAGTACACAAATCAGAGATGGCTGCATCTAGAAATTTGGCTGTAAATAAATTTTTAAAATTGAGATATTATATGACTGGAAGAAAAGGGAAATAATACCCTTAAAAAGAGGAGTATATTCAGTCACTTTTAAAGAGTTAAAAATTGGAAATACATGCAGTGATCTGAAGATGTAGGTTGCTGCTCTGTAGGGCAATTTTTGGGGGATTTTAATAGTTTACTGATAGTAGGTAGGTATATGGTGACCTCTCAGTTCTGGGATGACAAAGACTTTGCCCCCAAGTCCAGTGTCACGCAATGAACACTGTAGCCACAAGATCATTACCTAAAAGTCAATTTTATAAAAATCACCTTTATAAAAACTTGGTGATAGAAGGCTAGAGGATGAAGGGGTAAGCTAAAACACTTCCCTAAGCCAGCAAGGCTCCCCTTCAGCCTCTCCCCACCTCTTCCCTCCCCCCTCCTTGCCTGCGGGAAGGAGCGCCCGAGGTGGGCAAGTGATGTGTATGGACAGGGTGGCTTTGTGTTTGACCCCATGGCTATGGCCATGCAATGTGTTTATGCAAGTACTCCATTCAGTTCAGAACTTGGCTCTGGTTTGACATGAACTGAAGTCTCACTAATAATAGCCAGAAGAGAAGGGGTTCTGGTGTATACTGGGGAAACACCATTGAAGAACATGGCTGGGCAGTGTTTTAAAAAAATGTCCGTCAAGTGTAAATTAAACAGTGCTACTTTTGCATACACATACTACATATTTTGGCAGAGATTTCAAGAGTAGCAAGAGTCAGTGCTGCTAACACTGGGGTATCTTGCTTCACAGACGTACAAGATTCTCAGCAGCACTTGGCTATCCTCTGAAAGTCTGGATTCTTTTAAGGTATTTACAAAGTGATATATAGAAACTACCAGAATGACCGGTCTGTGGACTTACAGAAACAAAAATAATCAAAATGCAAATTAGTGAAGATGAGGTGTGTGAGAAGGCTGTGCAGGAAGAAAGTGCTCTTTGCTGAGAGCTTGGTTTCTGAGCTTCTCATAAAGGCCCTGCATTTTTAACAGTCAGCATTGTTGTTGGTCCTCCACATCCAGCTGAAGTCACTGAAAGGTGCCCTATTTCCTGACTTAAATATTGTTAACAGATACTTCACTTCTGTATCCTTGCTCATTTGCTGCACCGAAAACACGGGAAACAAACCTCCTATGTAAACACTCTTGCAATTGTTCCATCTTTGCCATTCCAGCTCAGAGCCATATAAATTCTGTTGCAAATTGTACGTTAAAAATGAGGTATGCTGCGGTGCATATGTAATGAGATAAACACAAAGAAAATCAAAGTTAAGACCAATGAAAATACGTTTTTATCTGTTAAATAATTTACTAAGGCAGTTACAGTATTTGCATACCAGCACTATTAAAGTTTGGCTTGAGAAAAAAGTAGTATACTCAGCCCTTATTAACTGATATGCATATTTAAACATGTTTTGGAAAGTAATAAGAAGCCAATATCTTATTTTATTTTATTTGGGGGCTTCCCTGGCACCTGGGGAATTTTATAAGGTCTGCTTGTCCAGAATAACAGTCTTGGAATAGAAGAATAAGAAGCATTTCACAGCTACTCTGTCAGTTGTCTGTAGGGCATTTGTGGAATTTGACTGATTTAATTTCTTGAAGTCAGTGCTGCCATACTACCCTGGGGTGACAGCTGGCCTCCTCAGCCTGTCAACTTGTGACACCTGTGCCAAACATTAAGGCTAGGGTGGATAGGCTGAAGCTCTGAGCATGCCTCCTCCGTTGCAGTCTAGAGAGGATCACTCAGGTGAACGATTTATAGTCAGTGTGAAACAAAATCATGATAGATGCTTTAAAACCTTTTTTCCTGGTGGAGCTTCTATCCCATGTTGCTTCTGTTGGTGCTCTCACTGTACTGTTTCTTAGTGCTGTGATGGAGTAAAGCAACACAGGTGACAAGCACAGGCTGCGATAGGCTGACTGAGGATTGGGGGGCCTTTCAGGTCATTGATTGCTCATTGGATATTATAGTCATGGGACTGCTGTTTGTAGACAAAATAAGAAGTGTAGGAGTATCACAGCATCATAGGAGACCATGTAGTGAGAATTATGCTCCTAGGTACTCCATATTGAAGGCTACAGGAACATAGGTGATTTTCAGACATGAGCAGTGTGTGAAGGATCTAAACCTTTGGGCAATTTGTAAGCGTTTTGAGTTCATCGTTATAGGATGTAAATAAATAAATAAATGTGCTTTTCCCTCACTGAGGGAGGAGAAAATCTATTCAAAACCATTGCCTGACTGTTGGGCATTGCAGCACTCACATCGTCATAGTGATGATCCATATATCATGGATCCTTTTCCATTGGGATCTCGATGCAAGAAATGTTAAGTTCTTTATGAAGTCTGCTCCAGCAGATGGTGAGCATCACCATGATGAAGTTCTGCTACTGATCTCACTGTATGGCATTTCTGGAAGTGCCAGAATGTTTTCAGAAAATGTTGGCTGAAATCTCACTTTAGAAATGACTGTTGCATATATTAGAAAAGGATATAATATTGCCAGTGTACATCTTGCTGTGCCTCTGTTTTGCCAGTGTAGTCACGTTGTTCAGGGCTGATCTCTGATCTCAGGTTTGAAGACTTATTTGATACAAAACAACCATGGGAAAAGAGAAGGAGAGAAATAAAAAAAAGAATCACCCACATTCTGCCTGAATTCAGATCTCAGATTTCCCACATCCTGGTATTTAATTTCTCACAGAGTTACCAGTGGTTGATCTCACGGCAGGATTAGTGGGAAGAAAAATGAGAGCTCCATTGAAACCAGACTTGAATCTGGAAGGAAGGAAGGAACATGTGAGCTCTAGGACCAGGAAGATATCAGATTCAGGGCAGTGAATGGCTTCCACCCCTTCCCCTTCCCTGATTCTCGTGCTTATTTTGAGGCAAATTCTGGAAACTGAAATCAGAACAGCAAAGACACAGTTAAAGTGAGGTAGGGGGCTCACACATTGCTTTAATATTCTCCTGAGAGCTCTGTTATATAGTGAGGTGTTAACTGTAATTTATATTAGTATTTTTTATGTTTAGAAAGAGGAGAATAGATTAGCATTGAGGTATAAATTGCTGTAAATCTGTCTCGGTCCTTAAAGAAAACACGTTTTGAATGCATGTTTTCACCAGGATACTTTCTCTGATTTGATTATAGAATATAGATGTGATCGATTGGAAAAGAAATTCCCATAAAAGGTTCTATAATCAAAAGGAAATAATCACTATCTATTAAGTTGGGCAGCTTCACTCACTTTGAATCAGACTATCTTGCCTAGAGAAAGAAAAAGCTTTGTCCTCTGGTAGCAGGACACTGTAGATCGAGCTCAAAAAGTTGGGTTGTTGCTCTATGCTGAGGAGGCACCAGACTTTCTCACCCTTTCTACCTTTCTAAAGAAGTTGAAAAAAACCTTTAAATGCATCACTCTAAATGCTTTAGGACTTGAAGATATTAAGATGACAAGAAGAGTATGTCATTAAACCATAGCTACCCTTTTTGGATTACCTGATATTTGTAGATTTATTGGCAAGGTGGCTTAAATTAGGGATATATTTTTAGTCTGCAGCATTACATAATAAAATAGCAGCTGAATTCTTTACAGTAAAAAAAGAGAAGAGGCGGGGGGAGTTTATTAAAACCAAAACAAACCGCTCTGATTTTGCACTTTCGTCTGCTCAAAGAGGTGCTCCGTGGTTACACAATCAGTAAAGTTTGCAAGAGAAGCATTTCCATTGCCCCATTGTGCTCAGGAGCTGTCGCCTGCCTTTTGCTGCAGACCTGCTGTTTAGTCTGAAACTGAAAATTAAACCCAGAACTTCAGCTCTCAAAGTTAAATACTCTGCGTTGCTGGAAGCACACAGCCTTGCCAGCGTCTGTGTGGCAAGATCCATGATCAAACTCTTCAGATATTTTTAAAAGCATTTAACAAGTCTGTTAAGCTTTATTGTTTTTGTTTTGGTTTGCGTTTTTTTTTAAGAAAAGAAATCATTTTCTGAATTATACCAGAAAGTCTCATGTGAACTGTACTGAATCAGCTCAGAAAGCCTGGCTTGCTGTCTTTCAGAAATATGTTTCTCATTTTGGAGGGCTTTTCTGAGAATGGCCCTGGCAAGGTAAAGCCCTGTACATTAAAATTTCTCCTTCAGAAACAAAAAAAGAAAGGAAAAGCCAGGGGGAGAGGAAGAGCAAGGGTAGTAGCAGCAGAAGAATCCCATGCCCTGCCCTGCCGAGGGCTGCCCTGCTGGGTGGAGCGTGCCATGGGCTGCTCAGCCTCGCGGCTGGTGCTCATAAAAATGCCACCATTGCGCTTCCACTGTGGAAGGCGCTTTTATCTCCCCTTCCTGCAGTCCCTTTCCAGTGGGTACTTGGGGCTGGACCCAGCGGCCGCTGCTCGGCCTTCCCGCATGGCTGGACCCTAATGAGGTGTGTGCGGCTCTTGGCTGCAAGTTTTCAGTCTCTTTCTTATTACTTCAAAGCTGCTGCTCCAAGGTTCAGACAAGTTTGATCACTTGACAAAATCTCTCAGCTGAGATTTGAAAGGGAAGACGCTTTATTTTATTATTTATCATTGCAGATAGATAGCTGCGCCTGAACTGCTGTTGCCAGTGGCTCCATGGGCAGAGCTGCAATGCTTTTTTAAGTGATAAAGGATTGAAGGTGAATAACTTTTGGCAGTTGCTTCCTGTCTGTAACAAATGGTCGATTTTAGGGGGAAAAGAAAAGCAGAATCGAAATCAAACAGACCTTACTTTATTTTTCTTTTCATGTTCTAAATTAAGATTGGGGGGGGGGGCAGAAACTAAACGATGTGGGTTTGACCTCAACTTCAAAGCCTCTGCTAGTGTTTCCCTACTCCATTCTGGGAGACCTTTGCTGTATCTTTCCTCTGTCATTCAGCATAAAATATGTACAGAAACTGGTGCTGTTTTGAGTATCTCAAGGGCTTGGGGGAAAGGCAGACTCCCTCGGGTTTACTTGTATGGGCTCCGGTATCCTTTTGGGCTTTTCCATCTCCAGTGCCACCAGAAAGCAGAGCTAACGCAGTCACCCACAGCATTTCAGCGAATTGGACAAGTCTAAGGTTTTTAAAAGGTTGGCATTAATCTTCTTTTGCTCTTTCATCTAATTACATATTAGTGGTTAGAGACTATTATTAGAGCCTCTGCTTGCCTTATGCCTCAGTCTGGACTTTGGCTGTGAATGCAGAGCAGTTTACCACTCCAGTTTACAGCCTCCACAAGAGGTTTGTAAGAGCAGCTTCTCAAAGCTGGGGTTAGTCCAGCTCAGTTGTATATGTTTCTAACAGCACCGCTGCCTTCTTTTTCTTAATATTTTATTTCCTTCCCACCAGAACTGTTTATATCTTGTAGGGTTGAAGCTCTCCAAGACAAAATACATCTCTGTCAGTGTTAGCATTGCACCTGCAGTTGCTTCAAGCACCATTTTCACTTTAGGCCTGTGCTTTGCAGACTTTAAACGGTGTTTCCTGCAAAATTCTTCTGAGCGGTACTGAGATTTTGCTGAAAATTTTCAGTCTCCGTTTAATCACATGGGGAACAGATTTTTTTCAAAGTGTTTTGACCTGCTTAGGTCAAAAAGGCACTTGCTCTACTCAGATGCCAAAACGCGTTTAAGAAATCTGGCCTGACGTAATTTAGACAGCTGAGTCTCAATTTCAAAAGGCTTCAGCTGCACAGGCTTTGGTGCTGAGCGACCTGTTGCCTTGCAGAAACCTCTTTGCTAAGTTAACTTCAGGGCTGTTCTAAAATCCAAGGCAAATTTGGACACCTGAAGCTGAGGTTCATTCAAGCCCATCTGTAAGAGAAGCTGAGAGGCAGAACACAAGGCAGGTAATTTTTAGGATATCTAAATGTCAGTCAGCCTAATTCCTGATTCTCAGTGTAAGCCTTCCTGGATTTAAAAATCCTGTGTCAGATAAGCCCTTTCTATCAAAGTAACCAGAGAGACTCATTATCACTCCATTATATCAAACAGTACTCCTAGTGGGAGAAAAGCTAGGAGATAGAGAAATGTTTTTGGTTACCCCTTAATCTAACAGGAAGAAGATACTTGAATCTATATTTAAAATAAGCTGTTCTGACTTAAAGAGGAGTTTCCTGTCCTGTCCTATCCTCTGGGAATCCTCCTGGGCAGTGTCTTGGTCCCCTCCAGTTACCTGAACCTGTTGCTTAAGGACCAAAACTTGGCCAAGCCTGGTGAGACACTTCCTGCAGAAGAGGAAGGGGATCTGTAAGAGTGGTTTCTCAATGTGCAAGGGTGGTAACTCTCTCTGGCCTCTACCGGCTGAGTCCCAGCACAGCCCCAGCAACTTCAGTCTATCTGCCTCAGCTACTTCATTTCCTCCAACAGCTGGGGATGTGGATTATCCAGTAATCCCCATGAGCAGCCTTTTTGCTAGTCAAGCAGTCCTATTCCAGCAGTAAAAGGAGAGGACACACTTAATTTGCTTACTAACTATGCAACTCAAAAACCACATGCTGGTCACCTGCAGGACAGCATCATTTTTTTTGCTTTATTCCCTCTACTCCCTTTCTGTCTTTGACAGAATATTTGATTATTTATATAAAAATGGAGCATCTTCAACAGAAGAAAATGCATCCTCTATACACAACAGTTTAGTGGGGAGGCTTCTTCCTAGAAGAGGGAAAACCCAGCCTGAAGATCTACTTCAAATCAGAGAACATGGGGATTTCAAAACAAGTCTATATGTGAATTTCCAAACCAATGCTATTGCATTCATGCGTACTCTTATTTTTGCTGTCTGTTGTGCATTTTCTTCCTGAGTGTGAAAACTTTGAGGACAGTGCTAAGTTAAAATAACCTTAAAGACACTTGCTGTCCCTTAGACTGCTCCCAAGATCATTAGGCAGCTCTAAACATGCCCATCAACAAGCACGTGGACATCGGTAAAGTCAAGCAGCAGCTGCTTGCTGGTATCTAAATATTAAACTCATGCTATGGCCAAATCCGTGACAAAGGGGGTCATTAAATGCTAGGTCCATAGGAACTTAAACATTTAAAGCGAAAATGTTAGTTTGCAGTCCCTAAATCTCAACCCAAAACTGCCCCATCATCTGCCATCTCTCTGTCTCTCTGTTTGTGTTCAATGTCATTTAAGTACTGAAAGTTTTACTTCCTTGGGAGGCCTGCCTGCTCACCATGGGTTTTCCCATGCCTTAGTCTATGACTACAGAAATAGTGCTGAGGAAGGGCAGGGCATCTCAGAACTCCTCTATAGGCAGAGTTTTTAACTGTTTTGTTACCCACCAAGCTGAAGAATTTGTGCTCCTTCTACCATGCTAGCATTTGCAATGCACAGAAATCGCTTGCTTGTGGGCTGGTTTAGTTATATGTGTTTGAATACAGATTTTCTGTATTGGCATTTCCTGAAAATCGTGTTTTAATCCAGCAGTAGGAAGAGTTGTGTGGCCTTTTCTATATATGGTCATGGTGATCTCTTCTGCCTTAATAAATCCTTATGTTGTGATACGTGAAATATATCTGCAACAATTTGAGCTCTGAATCCAGCTTCTGCAAGTCAGCTTTTCCTTACAGCTGAGTGATACTGTCACTGAGCTCGGTATTGTGTTTTGCAGAGAGTACAGTAGCTCGAAGAAGTAGATCCCATCCTAAGCTTCACGCAGAGCAAACAGGCTACTCTGAGTGTCTGTTAGTGCTGTAAGAATTTCTGCAGCAGTTTGGTGCATTGGCTGTAGAGCAGGCAGGATGGCACTGTGTCTCAGCTGGGCAAGAGTCCGGGCCCCTGCGTTTGCTATAGAAGGCATCTGTTCCTATCCCTATATTTCAGGGTCTTCTCTGAAAATATTAGCTTGCCTGCCAGCGGATTTCAGAGCAGTTAACAGCAGACAATGGTCCACAGTTTGCAAGTTGCTCTTGTCAGCAGTTCTTTTTGACGTATCTATTCAAGCTTACCCTCCTGAGCTTAGCAAGCAGCGAGCAAAATCTGTGCCAATAGCTAATACTTCATTATAAAACAAAAGCTCTGATGAATTCAGAGGCTCCATATGCAGCACTACTATGATCCTGAAGCTTATTTCACAAAACGGGTTCTAGTTTTTTAAATCTGCAGTTCAGAAATTCATGAGCAAAAGGTGAAAATACTGAATTGCCAGCTGAATTGCTAGTGAGTTTCATGGGGCAAAGACAATTATTCTTAAAGCTTTGCCCCAGGGTGTTAGAACAGAACAAACATTTTTACAAAAATACCAGTTACCCTGCTGCAGGTTGGGGAATGCTTCTCTCAAACACCAATAATTGTCTCTTCATCAGATTTTGCTGTAACCACTTCGTGGTAGTCCAGCAAAAAAACGGAATACAGAGGACATACAAAGACCAAACTAAATATATCAGTTCTTCAGGTCACTAGGATGCTACTGGCTGCTTATAGTTCCAGAAAAATAGCTGCACCAACCAAATGTGGATCACCAAATGGAGATCTTGGGGTCAGGTGGTGACTTTGACCTGAAAAGATGCTGAAGTTTAAATACAGTCATTTATGGCACAGCGTTATTCTAGATGGTGCCACTTCTGAGCATGAGGAATGAATCACAGAATCACAGAATTGTTAGGGTTGGAAGGGACCTCTGGAAACCATCTAGTCCAACACCCTGCCAAGGCAGGGTCACCTAGAGCAGGTTATATAGGAATGCAAGCGGATGGGTTTTGAATGTCTCAGGACACTCCATGACCTCCCTGGACAGCTTGTTCCAGTGCTCTGCCACTTTCACGGTAAAGAAGTTCTTCCTTATGTTGAGGTGATACTTCTTGTGTTTTTGTTTATGGCGAGTGCTCCTCGTCCTGTTGCTGGGCACTACCAAAAAGAGCCTGGCACCATCTTCTCGACACCTGCCTTTGAGATATTTATATGCATTAATGAGATGCCCTCTCAGTCTTCTGCTTTGTATAATAAACAGGATCAGTTCCCTCAATCTCTCCTCATAATAGAAATGCTCCAGTTCCTTAATTATTTTTTTCCCCCTCTGCTGGACCCTCTCCAGTAGCTCCTTTTCTTTCTTGTACTGAGGAGCCCAGAACTGGACACAGCACTCCAGATGTGGCTTCGCTAGGACCAAGTAGAGGGGGAGGATCACCTCCCTCAACCTGCCAGCCTTACTCTTCCCAGTGCACCCCAGGAACCTGTGAAGTGCATGTGCTAGTGCTTATCACTTTGCATATTTCTGCAGTATACAACAGTTTGTTTTTCCACAGTGGAGAAACTTAAAAAGCAGAGATGCAACTTTATAGCTCTGGAGAGGGGTGATGGATCCACAAATCTTATCACGGTTGTTCTGTGCCTGTTGGGTGTCCGTAGGGATCACAGACAGCCACACTGAGCAGGTGGGCGTGACACAGGAGACCAGCACCTTTCTGGCCTGTCTGCTAGTTACCAGATGAGATATCCAGGGCATCTAAAACAGCCTCAGGCTCCTATCTTCAGGTAACCAGATCCCACCCAAGTTGTCATATTTTAAAATTGTGTGTTGGGCAAGCCCGAATAGGCACTTTTAACTGAAGCCTGTTGTCCTGCCTCCTGGTTCTTTTTGTTACCTTCACCACTGTTAAATCAGGGCTAACAACAGTGGTACCAGTCCCCCGCAAAGCAGCCCTTCTGAGGGCAGATACCTTCTGTGAGCCATTGCAAAACATATGTCCTTTCCCAACTGCTGGAGCCCAACATATGTGAGAGTTGAGGGTCCAGGCAGCGTCTGCATCTGCCGACCCCTTGCCAGTGATACTGCTCAAGAAAAGACCTGTTAAACATCTGTGCACATAGGAGCTTTGGAGAAAGCTGCCTTGCAGCTCTGTTTTGGGAGAAACACCAGCTCCCTATAACTCCCTGCTTGACAGAGCAGTTATAGGAGTTAAGGGTGGAAACCAGCTCAGGGTGCTGGCTTGCAGTTTGTCATACAATATCATGCTATGACCTGTAGCAATTCAGGATAAACATACCCATGCATTGGCAACCTTGGATGACCAAGGACAGTATGTGCCAAGTAAAACCGCTTCTGCGGCAGGTCCCTGTGTCAATCAGGCCCTGACGATACATGTATGGGGGCGCACACACGGATGCACAGGAAGTCACCTGGATTATTGTCTTAGAAGCAAGAATAAAGCCTGAGCTACGCATGTGAGTATTTCCCCTGCCCTACAGGTGTTTGTCCTATTCACCCTGAGCTCTTCGTGGCTATAGCTTCCCAGTTAGCCAGATTCAACATGGTTTGTATCTTTCTCAGGTTCCTCTTTGCAGTCTGTTAGCCCAGCCTCTTGCTAGTTTGCTGCCATAGAAAACAAAAAACCAGGGGAATAGCCCTTCAAGGCAAAACTGGGTCGATGAACATTTATGTTCAATTAACACGTCACCATTCTGCCTCCACAACTACAGTGAATGCAATTAAAAAGTGAGAACAACCTGAATTAAGGCTGCCATGTAACCTGAAACATTTGCTTCTTGGCTGAAGCTTCCTGTGGTGTTGTTGCTGAATTTATGCTCTGCATGGTTATCATGCTCTGACTGACTTGGATTTCTAATGTCTGGCCTAATGACCATGCTTTCCTTCTTAATTTTTTCCCTTCTCTTCAATGTTGTCAGAAGCATTTCTGGACTTACAAAGTGTTTAACTCCTGCCCCAGTTCCTCCTTCAACTTTTGTCTCAGGGACCCCATGCGACACATGGTTATGCCATCAACCTTGATAGGGATCTGTGAGAACTTGCAAGTTCCTGGAGGGTGTCTACTGATGCTAAAGCATCCTTCCCCTGAGGTGCCCAGTGCCTGACTGCCAAGCCATGCACTTTAGTGAATCTCTGTCTGAAATGACTCAGCACAAAGATGGTTTTTGATTTTCACAGGTTGCACAGTTCTCAAAACACCTGGCCCCCTCCATCTTTTGGGAAGTGTGTGTGCATGTGGATGCTGTAGAGGTAGAGGGTGGGTTGAGGATCAGAGCTGCACAACCTTCTGGTATTTGCAACCAGTTTTTCACGAGTGCAAAAAACCCTCTCTGTTCCTGCCTTATATATTTGTATTTTCTCTTTCAGTTCCTCTACTGACTTCTTCCTTTGGCTCCCTCCATGCGTGTATGTCTGATTTGTACTAACCCTTTGTTTGAATTGTAAGCACTTCAGAGCAGCAGTCATGTCTCCATCTGTTGTCTTGACAAGAGACTTACATGATAGTTTGGTTTAAAACCACTCATCTGTAACTGAGCTATCTCAGGCTTTGGAAAGAATGAACAACAGTATGAACCCTTTGACAGCTTTTCTTCATGAAAAAAATCTTTCCCAAGACTGATGTGAATTTGAAGTCTGCCAGTCTCAAATATTTTTTAATAATTAGCTTATTATTTACATATTTGGAGGGGCGGGTGTCTTAATTTTCTGTTTCTCATCTTTCGAGGTACTACAGGTGTACACATTTGCATGCACATATCAGATGAGAGCAACTCTTCCTTCATTGCATGGACACATATATGTATGAAGCAAGAGCTTCTCATTAATTTCCTTTGCCACTACAGCGGGGGCTACAAGAAAAAAAAAATACTGTGAGATTCACAGTAAAAAGCACTAGAGTGGATGGCTTTTTAACTAAAAAGAGCTCTCTTGTGGCCACCTTGGCTTGGCTTTGAAGTATGTCCTTCCGCATACTTTGCCTCTCCCCCATCCTTCTTACTCTGTGATCGGAAGTCTACCTTCATGGAAAATGAGTTCATCAGGTTTCAGTAGTCTCCTGACAAGCCAAACATAAAACAAAGAGAGCTGCCACTCTGCACCCACACGTGTGCTGCTGCCTTCCAGGAAACAATAATCAGAGGCTCAGGGCTGGCCACAGTGCTGTAAGAAATTAAGCATATGATCATCATCAAATACCAAAACATGTCTACCTGTATTATGTTAACAGCACAGAACCCACAGTTGTAATTTTTAGCCAAAATACTTGGCTTGGAGACAAAGCTGGGGTTTTCCACAGTCGTTCCGAGTTCTGAATTACCAAGTCACAAACCAACATATTTTGCACTGTCTCTCCACATGCAGCCTAAATCAACCCTCAGCTAGGTGCCTGATTTTTATTCTTGACTGAAATGTTGTAACAGTTATTGGATTGGATGGGGTGTGAGCTCAGGTCCCCCCAGCCCCATGGCACCAGGGACAGAGTAAAATTCATTGATCATTTTGTGAGTTGAGGATCATTTTTGTTGCACCACTGCAAATATAACCTGCTACAACTGGACACAAGTTGTTGTGAGGAAGAAATTGTTCATCTTGTGATAGATCAGTGTCCTCTGGAATTTAAGTATTAATTGAAAATTCAGTGTCAGAGGGCAGCTGGCACTTGATTTTGTTCTCTTTCCCCTGTCCATGGCTTCGGTCATGCTACATCTTTCTTTGTGTCTGGTGCTCAAGATAGTACCCCAGGGTCACAGCCTGGTTCCTAGTCAAGAGGTATAAACCTACTGGCTTAAATATCTGAAGCCCAAGCTTTAGCAGGGGTGGAGGCATGAAGGAAGAGGAGGGAGCATTTCCTTCATGCTTTTCACTTTTCCCACATAACCCAAAGCAGACTAAACAAAACCAGTGTGAAATCTCATGGCTTGATGCTGCTATGGTTGTATTTTTTAAGCTGCCATCCATTCATTTATAGTTATGTTTATTCCCTGGGTTTACAGCTTTTTTTTCCAGCCTTTTCTTGCAGTGAGGTGGGGGGGAGGTCAAAACCTTCTGAAAGAAGATTGCAGTGAGCAGTGGCCTGTGATTAAAGCGCAGTGTTTTTCCTTGATGCCGCTCCTCTGCTGCAGCGTCACACATGGTAGCATTTAGGAGCCCTTCACAGCTGAGGTGTTTCAAACACTAATGAATGGAAGTTTGGTTGCATAAGGCAGGCAAGCTTTAAGGCAAGCTTTGCTGAATGGTGTACTGTAGTGGCCTGGGAAAGGAAGAGAGTTATAAATTGTGTCAGTTAGCCACCCAGACAAAATGAAGCCATGTGGAAAATCAAATCTATTAAAGTATGAAGACTGTTATAAGCTGTTTTAAGCAGTCATTCTTCAGAGGTCTCAGTTGGCTGAGGAGGCAAATTCCTCTTTTTCCTAGATCTTTTTCATGTGCTGTCTTAGGCAATGATGTGCAGTGTTTGATAAAAAACAACTTTTCACTGACAGCCCCTTTTATTATAAATACTTATTGCCCCTGGTTCACCACCCATGTACTGAAAGGTACTGCACATTCACTAAAAAAAAACCAGGATAAGAGCATCACATTTGGTCAGGCTTGCTGAAGGTAAACATGAAGCAGTATAAGGGCCAATGAGGAGGAGAAGGAGAGCAACAGCTTAACATTGGATACCTGCTCAAAATGCTTTCTGTTTTCTAGCTGTCCATGTCTGCTGGCCATAGGAGACCTATGACAGAGCATGGCACAGATTACTTTTTCTTGACGTCTCCTGGAGTAGAAGAAAAGCCTCGCAAGGCAAAGTGGTGGGATCAGAGAGCAGGGTACCTTCCCCTCCTCCCCAGGTTGGCTTCTTGAGATGTTACAGCAGCTGTAAAGAGTGTTTTATTAGCTCAGGAGGTAATTGTCAGCTGTGAGAGAGAATGGTGAAGCAGCAGCCTAAGATGCATGGTCATATTATTATAATATATTATTCATATTTGTGTATTCTAGGAAGAGACTGAAGAAACGTCCTCACAAGAATCTGCAGAGGAAGACTAGGACACCGCACCATGCAATTTCTACCTCATCAGCAGTCTTTTGAAGGGAGAAGACACTGCCTTGACCACTTACTTTCTATTGCCATGGTCTTTCCACTTTTGCCTGGGGGGAAAAAATCACATAACCTTAAAAAGGATTTGACTAATCATCTTTGTAATCCCTTCACAGTCCCAGGTTTAGTGAAAAACTGCTGTAACACAAAGGGGACACAGATTAACGATGCAACTTTTAATTACTGTTTTCTTTTTTCCTATTAATACTTCGAGTTGCTAAGTAAGGGTGAATGGGTCCAGAAGAGCTCCAAATCAGGTTTATGTAATTCGCTGCACTACATATAAACAAGAAACTTTTAACATAGTCATTATAATGGGCATTGAAATAGGAAAGGCTCGGTATTGTAACACTTATGCCTTGCAACACTTCCAGCAATGCACTCCCTACTTAGCGAACTCCCTGTTTTAGATCACCAAAGATAAGGGATAGATACTACTCTTTTTCTTTTGTAACCTTCTTGTAGACTTGTACTTGATTTTTTATTTTTTTTTTAAGACTTACTGTTATTTCAGGAAAAAAATGAAAGCTGATCTTTCACTTCATTCAGCTGGTAATCAGAAGAAAAAAATTACACGAAAATGGTACTTTCATTTTTCAAAAGGGAAGAAAGACAAAGATACGTTGTATAGTTATAGATACAAACATATCAGCAAAAGTAGTAGTAAACAAAATGAACAGCCCTTATCACCTGGATAATAGGAAGCCACAAAGTTGACTCTGTAGAGCGAGGCATTTTCTATGGAAACAAAAATGACAGGCACCAAACTCTCTTATGCCATTAATGACTAAGTCTTTATCGATAAAAGTGTTTTAAAACATACAGAATGGTACCTAAAACTTAATCATACGTTTATCCGAACAAAAATAATCCAGATTTTTGCTTAGTTTTAACTAAATCTCCTCACCGTGTACCAGTATTTTGAAAGAACTGAATATCTTCTCATTACTCATCAGTCACAATGTTAGAACCAACACCGTGTACCTCAGCTAAGTGCATTACCTTAAGCAATGTATTTTGACATAGGATGGTTCACTGAGCACCTCTGTGCCAGTGGCATTTCTCCATCTTTTCATTCAAAGCAGCACTTTTAGCACCAGATGCAATATTACCCCACTATTCAATACTACCTCTGATTTTTACAAATAACTCAACAGACTGATAAATACATGCTGCTATACACCTTCAATGCAGGAAATTTTTATTGGGTAGATAATAATGAGTATCTGCATTCTCCCCTTCTTTCTATTTCAACATTTTTTGCAGTTAAGGAAGCAATGTCTTTTTTTGTGTTTCAGCATGACTATGTGTTTTTCTTTCTCTTGATTTGTTTGGGTTTTTTCTCTTTGTGTGGGTTTTGGGAGATTTTGTTGGTTTGTTTTGTTTTATGTACTTACCCTATTCTCTGCTAGACTTCTGTGTAATGTACTGTTAACTTGAATATATTTTTGTACTGAATTGCTGATAGGTTTGTGGAATAATTTTCTTCAGTGACACTACATGACATAGAAAAAATTTAGCTCTAATGTTTAAATATTACTGTCCAAGTTTGTACCTCAAACGAATTGTTTAAAGGAATGGACTAATTGATTGACAAAGACCTACCTCCAGACTTTAAATGGAATGAACTTGTTACTTTCAGCATTAGTTTTGAGATGTTTGAAACAGTTAGGACTGCAACTAATCCCTAATTCAAAACTATTTTTGTAAAATAACTTGTGGAAAACGAACACATTTTAAATTACTTTCATATTAAAAAAAAAAATTTAACAAAAAAAAAGCCTTCAAAGAAACTTGAAGCTTTGTAGGTGGAAAGCAGCAAGCTCAGCTTTTGCATAATGCAATCACAAATATGTGTTTAAAAAAATAATTAGTAGATTGTAAGAAAATACTTGACAAGTATTTTCATGTATTTTAGACATATGTGATTTTGTAATGTTTCAGCCGGATTTATTTTAAATGCTTCTTATGTAGAGGTTTTTTATTCTCCCCTCTCTGACTTTTGTTGTTCCGTCTCTCTCTCTCCCTCCCTCCAATTTCTTTTTCTCTCTTTCTGTTTTATTTCCCTTCTTCCTCTCTTTCCTAGTCAGTACTTTGTACCATTGTATTAGTAACTGGGCCAGGGGTAGTTTCTCAGGAAGGCGTCCTTTGGTATGGCTTTAGTACTGAGCCAAATGCAGTTAAAGATAACTACTTACTGGCTTCTTCCAAGAGGCAGTGTCAAGAAATACAGACCTCCTCGAAAGACTGAGAGGGTTCAGTAGTGGAAATTGCTGAGAAAGAGCTGATTGGAGTATCACAAGTAGCCATGTTAATGTTAAGTGAAAGAGAAATCCTAGCTATACAGCAGCTCTAACAGGCCAATTCCAGTGTCACTTGAAGGCAGTAAAAGGAATTCTGCTGACATCAAAGGGCATTGAATCAAGCCTTAACAAGTCCCTTTTAGGATTTAAGGGGTTTTTTTGCGTTTTCTAAAACCACAGTATTCAGTGGATGACACAGAAATAATTGCTGGGTGTATGTCACTCTTCAACCTCCAAGAGACTTACCACTCTGATGATCTGAATCTTACATTTTCTATATATTGTAGTACAATCAAAACACATTACTACCTCTTAGGGCCTACTATACCTCATTTTTTCAGACTGAAAAATTGCATGTGACCATTGACTCAGTGAGAACATCATAAAATTTTTTTATATGTATAGTTTATTTTTGTGGGAGATAAATTTTATACGACTGTTCTTTGCTGTTGTTGGTCACTGCTAACTATGACTGGACATGTAACTCTTCTACCATTTCTGCAAGAGAGGTGTGTTTGCAGGAAAAAAAAACCAGTTCAAGATGTTTAACTACAGTGTACTTTTCCTTTTGAGTGTCTTCTAACTTTTTGCTTTTTTCTTCATGTAGAGTTGCTGTCTATGATTGTACTTCAAATCGCTTGCTTATTGAAAATGTTCCTTTAATGGATTATCACAGTCTGTTCAGCACAATAAACATAATAGCCTCTGTGATCCCCACATTGTTTAATTCCTAGACTTTTGTCACAGTTCCATAAAATGAGTAATAAAGTTGGGTCACAATGACCAAGTTTGTAAAATCTTTACATGCAAGTAGCCTTTTTTTTGTCCTAGGACTATAGGCATGTGCCTGAGAAGAAGTTAGGGGCACCAGGAGTGGGCGCTTAGCAGGGGGACACATCTCATGAGGCTCCCCAAAAGGTTCCCATTCCTGGCCTGGAACTAGCTGTGCTGAGCTAACCATGCACTTGGGGATCAGCAATCCTACCTTCTAGACAGGCAACATCATAGCATGGGCCAGGCTGATATGGGTTTTGTTGACACGGGTTTGATCTCAGACCCACCTCTAGGGAGTCCACCAAGCTGACAAGCCTTCTGTTTGTAGGCAAGATTGCAAGATTGCAGTTTGCATCCTGGTTCTTGGAGTTTCCGTTATTCAGCATTAGTTAGAAAGAGCAGGTAGTCAGAGCAGCAGGCACAGGGATGTGGCTGGGTACAGTCTGCAGCAAATTGAAGAGCTCAGGAAACCATTAAAACTCAGACATCCCCAGGATTGTCACAGGCAGGTTGGGCAGGATTTTTCTGACTTCTCTTCTTCATTTGCTCTTACATGGTCTCTTGGCCTGTTACAGTGAGATTTAAAGCCATAGAATCATAGAATTGAATCACAGAATATCCTGAGTTGGAAGGGACCCACAAAGATCATCAAAGTCCAACTCCTGACTCTGCACAGGATAGCCCCAAGAATCCCATATGGCTTCCCCTCTAGGCCCTTCACCATCTTCAGAGCCCTTCTTTGGATGCTCCCTAATAGCTTTATATTTGTTCTATGTTATAGTGCCCAAAACGGCAGACAGGGGTTGCGATGAGCCCATTTAAGTGCAGAGTAGAGCAGGACAATCACCCCCCTGATCTGGTTAAGTCTGTGGTGCATGTCCGTTGATTCATATTGACAGCCATTCCATCTCACCTTAGGGGATTGTCCAGTTATTATTTCCTGGGACGTGTAGGTTTAACCATTTTTTGTGTTCACTCATTTGCAGACTTTCCACCTAATCTATGTTGGTCAGATAACCACTGCTTTGCCAGGGGCTTCATGGCATGTTTCCTTTGGGCTCAGTTACTTGTAAAATAACCAAAATACAGTCACAAAAAAAGCATTAAATAACAACACCCATTCGGTCGCGAGTCAGATGGAAGTAATTACATTCATCACATTATATTTCCTCTTCTGTTTTGTCACCCTGCTTGATGTATTAAAAGAGCGTTCCAATTTTCAGTCTTCCCGGTGGTCATCTTCCCTGTGGTTGCCATCACTTGGTTCATCTTGTTATTTTATCTGGTGTGATGCTCCAGCTGTAATCCACCAACCTGATGGATCAGTCAAGTGGCTGAACTTCTGCTGTTCTGTGCTTAACTCCTCTCTACTTTGTAGTCATTCCTCCAGCTTGCTTCACTCTCACTTCCCTTCTCAGGGCATCTCCCAATGAATTTCTGTGCACTTTATTCCATAGATTATTTGTATGTATAAAACTAATTGGCTTCTGCAGGATCGAGGTCCATGTTTGTCTAGCGGCTGAGTGTACTTTATCCAAGATGCCTGTGGCAAGAGCCATATTAAGTTTCTGCTTTTGTTTTCCACTCCCATAACATTTCATCCACACAAAGATGGGGGGAATTATTGAAAGCTGGCACTGCCAGTGCCTTGCACACCTTTTTAATTGTCCATAGCTCTTTTCAAAACCAAACCATCTGGTCTAGTCATCATTAGAAACAGGATCCAGTGCAACGACAACAACATGTTCCCCTGATCACACAAGAGGGGTCAGATTTATCATGTCTCTAGCTTCACCTGAAGCTTGAATGAAGGAATGTTTTCCACCCCAGCACCTCTGCATGCATGGATATAGAATTTTGTCTCTCAGTTTTTCCTCTTTTAATGTCCCACCATCTTTCTGATCACATTAATTTTTAAATATACAAAAGTACTTAAGCATTGTTATAGTTTAGGAATGGCACTCCTGCTTCTCTCTTCCACCCCCTACAGTGAGAGAGACAAAAGGCAGAGATTACTGTCTGAGATAAGAACAATTTACTGGAAACAGCAATGAGATATGAAAACAAACATTAACAATACTAATAAGAGCAGTGTACAAAAGAGAGGGTGTTTTACATGCAATTGCTCCCCGACTGACCCAATGTGCTGCAATCCAGAGACAATGAACAAATGGCAGCCATACCCTCTGCAGTCCTGCTTTTACCCCGGCTGCAAACCATGCCCCTTCTTCTCAAAAGTGAGAATCTCTTACTTCCACCCCAGCAATGATGTGGGTGGTATGGAATAACAACCTAGACATGACCACACAGCTTCAGGCTCTGCCCCCTCACAGCTACTTCAAAAAATTAACCCTGTCCTTGGCTGAAACCAGGACAAGAATTTATAGCCTTTAGTAAAAATAAAGGTCCAGTGGCTATATGCATTCTTGATTCAGAAATACTACAATTTGAAGCTTTATTAAACAGGTTGTCTGGAGAAGCTGTGGATACCCCATCTCTGGATGCGTTAGAGGCTGGGTTGGATGGGCCTTCGAGCAACCTGGTGTAGTGGAAGGTGTCCCTGCCCATGGCAGGGGACTTGGAATTAGACAATCTGTAAGTTTATTTCCGATCCAAACCATTCTATGATTCTGTGGTTTATTATACCTGCTTGCTCAGTCAGATGAAGGTCTGCCACTGTGTTACACACATTGTCTGAACAATACAGACATGGAAACACTGCAGGTCAGATTGAACGGGGCTCTGAACAATCTCATCTAGTTGAAGATGTCCGTGGTCACTGCGGGGGGTTGAACTAGGTGACTTTTAAAGGTCTCTTCCAACTCAAACTGTTCTATGACTCTATGATCCTATTACCCCTACTGTTTGGACGTTCATATCCAGCAGAGTCAGTGTAGGTTAATGCTCTTTCTGCCTGGCTCCAGGACCTATGGGCTGTGTGCCAGGCTAGGAGACACTAGCGATGGTAAAACCTCAATCCTCTTGCCACCACACCTCACAGGAGCGAAACTACCCCATGCATTCGCTCCACCTTGCTTCAGGACATCCCTGTCATGCAAGTCCTGCTCCAGCAGAGTTGCTGCTCCAGCCATCCTCATGTCCTCCAGCTGAAATGATGAGTTCTGCCGCTGCTCTTCCCTTCTGGGCTGATTCACCTCCATGTGACTGTAAGGTTTAACACGTCTTTTTTCGTCACACATTTTACTTCCCTTTGCCACCCAAAACAACAGGGAAAAGTTTCTAATTTCTTTCCTTCCCACCTGTGATTTAATGCTTCTCCTTTATTGCTCCAGACTTGCAGTGCACATGTTCCAGTATTCAAGAAAAGGAAAGCATCTTCCTGTAATTAACATCCTCTGAAGATACATGAATGTAATTACAATTACCCTGAAAATAGCAGTCCACTGTGGCAGAAATTTAAGTGGCAAGCAATCTGCCTGTTGACACTCTAAAATGAGATTGCAGATGGTTGTGCTCCAAACCTGCAGCCCAGAATTACAATCAACTTTTATCTGCTAGGAAATGCGGAAATTGAAACACTAGAAGATAAGACGCAAGTCTTAAAAGTGCTTCCCTACTAAGATGGGGCTAATTAAACACAGCTAAAAACATTAGCACTGTCAGATGAAGGAGGAGCTTTATGTTGTTAGTAATGGTTAGGGTAAAACTGGAGCCAAACATATGCTGCATTAAGGCATGCTATTAAAATAATCAGTGAAAGAAAATAACAAATGAAAGCTGGGTGGATCTGAAAAATCAATGGCAGGCAGAAACATTAATTAGCCAGAGACGAAACTTAGCAAAGACAGAAGTCCCATCAAAAAACAAGATTATATTATGTTATTTATTAATGTCAGCTATAAAATATTATGTGGGACCACCAAAGATTGCGATTTTAATTGAAGGGGTTTTTAATTCAGAAAATCTATTAAATATATATAGCCCCTTAAGGCATTTTATTCTTAGTTCAGGGAGTAGGAAGAAAAATAAGCACATTTTTATTGCATTGGAACACATTTGCCGTAAAACCATAGTTTTAGCAATATTACATAATAAAAAGTAAAATTTAAATCAACATTTGAAAACAAATCAGCTCAACAGACGCACAGAGGAAGTCACTTTGGCCCTATATAACTGCAGAATATCGTCTTTAAAGCTACATCACAGTCTGAGATAGGGATTTTATGAGGTCCGACATGCTCGGAAGGTGTTTGCAATTAATTACTGCTCCTAGACTCTAGCTGTGCTTGGGGCCAAGACAAATTAATGCCTGTCTAAGGCACTAAGACTATTTTTGTCAAAGGTTCATAATGTGCTCAGTTTGGGATGGTTTAGGTTTGGCGTTCATATCCTAACAAACAGACAACAGCTCCAGTGAGATCCAAGACCCGGGGAGTGTCACCTGCTGGAGCTCCCCCATGATGCAGACTTTTGATCTCCCCACATACGGCTGTTGTGTTATGAGCAATGCCCTTGAGGTTTATCTCGCTGTCCAGTTGCAGTCTCCACACATCTCAGAGGTACCACCATGACTGGTCAGTAAGTGATCCTACATCAGGGAGAAAGGGATCATACCCTAAACAAAACTGTGTGTGGCAAAGCTCATGATATAGAACTTGTGCTGGACGTGGCCATTACAAAAACCCCGCTCTCACTTTTGCAAGCAGTTTACAATCACAAAGGGAAACTCTGTTTGGTTTTGGGTGTGTGTAACTATACAGCAAGACCATAACTGCATCTATATGATTTTAACACATTTTTAAAAGATTGAATTTTCCAAAGGCTACTGGTGATTCTAAATTATCTGTGCCCCTGGCACACTCAACAAAGTGTTGTATTGTGTTTAAAACAGCAATACAGCAATGACATAGCTCAGGGTAGGAGACCAGAATGAATGTCAGAAACCTTGTATTATCCAGACCAGTAAGTACATTTTTTTAATAAATAAGTTTCAGTGCATCATTATTCACAGTTTTTGAGAGGGAAAGGTTACATTTTTCTGATTAAAATCTTCAGAATGAAATTGCTTCATCAGCACTTAATTATCTGTGCTGGGAATGGAAGTTGGCTTCCTTCTATCAGAATCTGACACAAAACTCTTTGGTTTGGTTATGTGTGTGTGTGTTTTACATGAAAATTGTCCTCATCTTTCTTAACCTATACACAAAATTAAATGGTATAGCTCCTAGTTTCAATAGGAAATAAGAAAGGAAAATAGGAAGATTTCATTTCCTATGGAACACAGGAAGCTTTCATAATCTTTTGTCTATCCCCTTTCCCTTAACAACTTCAAGGCTATTTCCATTCTTTTCAGTAATTATCCTTGACCTGGAAAGGATGACCTCTATTGCCTTTTTCTCATGAGGACTTGACATAGATCAGCTTGTAGTGCATAGATTTACCTTTGCACTTATCTGAACTCTACATTATGGGGAATTTCAAGGTCTTAAATATACTCTTAGGACATGCAGCCCTGAAAGTAACTGATCATGGATCAGTAATGGCTTTTCTGGTAACACCAAAACCTGCAAATCATGAGGCTGAATAGACACAGTTCGAGGTGCACACAAATGATAGAAGCAAGGAAGAAAACAGTAACGGGGAGTTAGGTGAAATTTCACTGGAGCTGCTTATGGCAATGAGTGTTAGGAATAATTAATCTATTTCATGGAAGTGAAGTCCAGCCAAAGTTGCCACCTGTGCTCTGTAGACAAAACCTCATGAAAGACATTTTATTGTTATTATAGTGAATTATATGGAAAAAAGAAAGGCAAGAGAAAAACAGAAGTGAAGAAAAGAGAGACAGAGCAGGGTAAATGGCATTGGGAAGTGTGGCCAGAGGAAAGCTTAGCAAGAGTGCTTTTACTCAAGTGCTGACTACAAAGACTAAACCTGTGAGCAAAGAAGCGGCATATGACTCTGTTCCTGCTCTGCTTAGGAGACCAGACTCGGCATGTTCCTCACAAAGAGGCAAGCTTAAGACAGGCAATGCCGGACTCAATTTGTCTTTCTAAAGGAAACTACATCCAAGACTGAATTTTGGCTAATTGCATGGCTTGGATATGGAAAAGTGTTCAAAAACAGTAACGTGCACACATGAAGAGTTCAGCAGAGGACATCCCAAAGAGTATTAGCAGGTTGGAACTGCTTCCCCTCCTCACACCAGCTGTTTGAGATGGAAGGCTGCCTATATTGTGCCATTTACAAAACTTGCTTTCTTTATGGAATTTCAAAGGCTGACACACAGTTCCTAATAATCTTAACATTCTGTTGTTTGCTTAAGCATAGCTATGAGTTACTCTAGAAAATTAAAAATGAGTTAACAGATCAACAAACTATTCAGAAGTAACCACTCCCTGTCTGCCCCACACTATCACAGCTAATGCATCAACTCCATTACACGCTACAATGGAGTTTCTTTGAAATACCCTTACTGGTAAGATCAGGGTTTCTTCTGAAGTGCCTTCGAAAGCTCACAAGCATGGTACAGTCCAGGAACCTCAGTCTAGATGACAATGATCATCCTGTTCCAAGGACCTGAGGTACTTAGCGCGTTGCAGGGTTGTGGGTTCCAGTAAAACTATCCAGTGGAGACTTGGCAGAGGAAAGCCAACCTTCACCGGAGAACTTCTTATTTTTGTAATTCAGCACAAACCTACACCAGCCCCACTGTTTTGCAATGGGTGTTTGAGATGTACAGGCTTGATTTTACACTTCTGGGAAGGTGATGCACGGGGATGTAAGGCTGCGGTCATCTTAGCTGAGTATCTGTCTCTGTTTTCCAGTGACAGAAGTCCAAAGGCTTCCCTGCTCCAAGGGCACTGAGTCCCCCGGTGACAGGACCCTGCAATTATGTCACCGGTACAAACTTTTGGGATGAGCTGTTCTCCACCATCACATGCACCAAGACAGTTCAAGTCACTCTGAGAGCATCAGCAAAATGAGTGGGTGCCCTTATAGTCCATGGAGGTGAAAGAGATTGCACTAGAGCAGCCCCACCATGTTTTCAGTTGAGACAAACACCCACTAGCTAAGGAGACCTGACCCCAGAAAGCAGTGGGATAGTAGTAAATAAAAAAGTTAAGTGTTTGGTGTTGATGAAAAGTTAGTGTGTTTTTCTTCAGTTAAAGGTCAAAGAGTAACCAGATTAAACAGCTTTCCTGCATTTAGGAGGAGATATGTGTCATCAAGCTTTAGTCATTTAAATATTAGATGTCTCATCCAAGGTTTTCATCAGCCAGAGAGCAATGTCTTCCTTCCTAAAATATGGGTCTAAGCTGGGTGGGACGAATCACTCATCCCTCCCCACTGACTGTTCAGGAAGCTGAGACAGTGATGTTAACTTAGCTCAAAAACAAGGGAATATGGGTCATTTCCAATTACATTGCTGAGCTGAGCACTCCTACTCACGAGCAATTGCTCTAACCTTTACACTCCCCTTCCAGATGTGTCTCCAAAGAGAGCTAAGTCAGTTGTCTTAATCACATGCACAGCGTAGGTGCATAAAATCCAGAATGGGATTCAGGCTCTGTGTCCTGTTTCACAGAAATAACTGAGTGCAGATTGGAAGAGGGACAGGGTCAGTATAGACAGTCATCTCTCCTCTGGGCCAGCACAGCCCATTGCCTGGAGCAATTCCCATGCTTGCCCTTTGTATGTCACTCATCAAAGGCTAGGTTAATGTTGTGGTTTAACCCCAGCTGGCAACTAATCCCCACACAACTCACTCTTCCCCAGTGGAGTAAGAGAGACAATCAGAGGAGTAAAAGTAAGAAAATTCTTGGATTGAGATAAAGACAGTTTAATAGGTAAAGCAAAAGCTGCGTACCCAAGCAAAGCAAAACAAGGATTGATTCACCACTTCCCACAGGCAGGCAAATGACCAACCATTTTCCCCACGTGCCGACTGGACTGATCTCACAGGGAAATCTGCTGCCTCTCTTGAACTCAGGTGAGAGACATTACTGTAAGACTCCCTGGATCAATTCAGCCCTCTGATTATTAACCACTTCTACATGTTGTCTTCAACTACCTGAAAAGAGATTGTAGCAAGGTGGGGGTTGGCCTTTTCTCCCAGGCAACTAGCGACAGAAAAAGACAAAATGGCTTCAAGCTGCACCAGATTCTCTAATTTTTGAAATAGTTCTTCCAATCACCTCCTACAATTCATTAAATAAGAAAGAGTAGTTAGCACTGCAGACTGAAGAATTTATGTGCCCTCAATCACAAGTCATTCTGACAAAGTATGCTTACACACAGGACATACTTCGTTATCTTCCCTAAAAAAAAGGTTTCACTGTAGTGAATGTAGCACTTACGTGAGTAAACTTCAGGCTCTTCCTGTCAAGTCATGTTCTTTGTGGGCTGATGATGAGCTCAGTATGCCCAAAGTTTTAAATTTTAAAGTGGAAAACACCTATCTCAGCTGACACTTGCTGCTCAGTGACTGCACTAATGTCACAGACAGCAAGGACAAATATTTCAAATAAGAACCAGCACCTTCTTGGAAAGTTCATCAGCACTGCTCTTTCTGATGACAGCATCGGGGCATGGGAGACCCTGAGCCCAAACCTAATCAAATTCCCTCAGCTATAGATAATATTACAATTAAACATGTTAAAACTAGGCAGCCACTTTCTGCAATTCAGATGGGTTCATTAAAGCCAGTGTTCATTTCAACCTACACTGCCATCAGGCTCAGTCCTGCTGTGCTGGCTGTCCACGTTGGGTTGAGTCTGAGTGAAAACTACATAGTCTAACCTTTATATGGAGTCTAAACCTCTAACTATGCAACTCAGTAAAAAAGACTGTAAAAGAAGGCTTTTGAATTATCATTGTCCAGAATCTGATGTCATAATGATAAAACAACATCAGGAAATAATAAAAATATGATGTACCTTTTTCACTGTAAATCCTCTCTGTCAGCTTCCCAGATGGTGTGAATCTGCATAGCTCTGGGAAATCAATGAAACCACTCTGCCTGATGCCACTGAAGAAGTCAGGCTACCAAACTCAGGCCAAAACAGTTTCAGAACCTTCTCATTTGAAAGAAGGAGAGGGAAGATGCACAGGAGCTGCAGAGGTAATAGTTAACAGCACTTCCCTGGAGCTTGGGGCTGGTGCTCTAAGGGCCCATCTGACCACCTAGATTAGACCTCAGTGAGATACAGCTAGAAAGCAGAGGCATATTCTCATTACACAAGAATAAAAGAGGAATGACCATGCAAAAAAACCAGTTTGTGATACATATGTGAAAGGTTTCAGACCTTCTGAGATTTTATTTTTTTTCATTCATGGGTTATACAAAACACATTCATGCAATGTATCTCATGAGTTGTGGTAACTCCAAAACCCCATGAAACATGCGTTCTGCCTTCAAGCAATTTTGGAGTCAGAGCCAGAACTTGGCAGTATGCTCCACGCCAAGTGTTACTATCTGGAGACAGTGGAACATTAATTCCCAACATGGAATTAATTTCAATAGATGCTATCAATTCTGTAAGAATCATCTTCTTACATCTCTCTCTCTTCTCTCATCTTCTCTCCAGCCTTAGAGTGGTCTGTGTCAAGAGGCTGGATGTCCACAAAAGCAATAAACAACAGACACTGGGTAGGCCCCTTGAAAACCCTTTAGAAACCCAAAACCATGTCTGGGGCAAAACACAGGGATGGCACCAACCTCCCAGCTACAGCTCATCCCTGTGTCACTCCAAAACTTGTGCGCACCAACTTCTCCACCACATCCTGAAGGTGAGGGTGACCCCAGAGCTGGGGTGTTGTCATGGAGGTGACCAAGCTAAGCACCCCACCCGAAGGCACACCAGGGAGGAGGTCCTGACTGCAGCAGGAGCCACAGAATCAGCAGAGCTCTGCTCTCACCTTCAGCGCTTTGCTGGATCATAACTTTACAGTCCTGCAAGATCACAAGAACAAGTGCATATGGGAAAGAAAAGAAAAATATGAACAAGAACCCTAAAACTAATACCTAACAACCAGCTATCACTTTCCAAATATTTTTCTTCTATTAATTTTAAGGGCAAAATCATTTGGTGGTAAATGTGGAATAAACCAAAACCATCTGCACCATGCTCGGCAGCTGCCAAAAAGCCAGGCAAGCTCTTTGGGTATACAGGCCTGATGTTCAAATCCAGTGAAGCTATGCCAGCAGTGTCAAACACACTGATGAGAACCCTTTCTGAGAACTGTGTGCAACAGGCCTATTTGGGAATATTGCTAAGATTAGAAAGGTGTGTTAGAAACCCCACCAAGATGATACAGGTTTGCAAGAAATTAATCTTGTTGAGAAATTACTCATATGGCGCCCATCTATTTTAGAAAGATGCCCCAGGAGAGCAGAGAAGAGACCTCATGTATTGGTGGGATAAGATGACTAACACAGAATGTAATTTAAACACCAGAGGTCTGGACTTGGGCAGAAAGGGAGGGGAGCAGCTTATAAACATAATTGAGAAGAATGTCTTAATCCAAGAAGTAATTAGCAGACAGCCTGATGGCTAACTTGGACAATTTGATCTAAGCAGTAAACACCAGCAGTCCTGGAGGAGGGAAAGGCTTTTTGAAAAAAAGAGTAAACTTCAGAGCATATCCCATCGACCATATTTTTGAGATAAGATTAATGACTAATAGGTTCATTTGTACTTTCTGAGTTTGAAAGTGCAGATCTCCATGGATCATAATGCCCTGCCTGGGTGCTAATATTCATCTGTTAAATAAACACAACTTCTCTTTGGAACATTACCATAGTGCCACAGTATTTTTCCAGGGCAAATCTAAAATTTATTTTATTCATTTTATAGGATCAGAGTTATCTAGGGAAGAAGCAGAAGAATCAGCATCTTCACTGCAAGGTACTGAAAACAAGTCATCTGAAGATTTTGTAACTCTATTGAGACAACCAGCAATTCAAATGGTATAAATATACATTTATATATACTATTTATGATTATATATTCAATAGATATGGATTTATTATCTATGAGTTAAAAATTTTTATCCTACTGAACAATCTTTGCAGATGATAAAAAAGGATGTTTTTTTTTTAATCCATTTTAGATTTCCAGGCACTTCCTTTCTCCTTGCTCACGCTTTGTAGCGAATGACACACACAAGTTTTGAGCAGCCCTCCCTGTATCCTTCAGTATTGCTCACAGCCTGCACCATTTCTTCACAGAGGAAAAAGCCCGAGGACAAAGTGGGAACCCTCCTGTTGATCTTCACAGGCCCAAGTCTCACCTGCAGTTCTCAGCACAAAGCTTGGAGTACATAATGATATTTACTCTGAACCTGGGCATTTTTGATTATACCCTGCATGAATTACAATGTTTTGCCAATTATTGTTAGCTCACTTCTTCAGCTCTTTTCTCTATGCAGCCCAGAGGGGCAGAATGGAGATGTCAGTGTGATGCTGGCCACCATGTTTTGTGCTGTCACGTCCCTTTTCATGCAGCCATACCTCATGCAGAGCCACAGACCCATATACCAAGCTGGGCTTTGCTGAGATATATGCCTGCAAACAGGCTACTCTGCGTGCACCCAGCAAATGGTGCCAGATCAGGGAGACGGAAGTTACGGGCTATGGGAAATAAAATGGTGGGAGGTGAGTAACAAAAGCCAGAAGAAAGGAAGCGTGGGAGACAGAGGAAGAAGGCAGTAAGTTGCACCTGAACTTTTAGGAATCAGAAGGGAAAAATAAAAAGCAAAAGAAGGTGTGTGAAGGGAGGTGAGACTGGAGCTGCACAGCCTCTTTAGCCAGGCACTAATCTGTGCTGGTGCTAGGGGCAGCCTCTCCTCTCCCCTCTCCCTTGGTCATTTCCACCCTTTCCCTGTTCAGTCTAAGCTGGCTGGAAATGGCTAAACCAACTGACGTTGAGATGCTCTTCTGTGATAAAGTTCAAGGACAGTCAGAGAAGGGCTTGTGTAGTCAGGCAGGAGCCTAGGGGACCAGCAGCAAGAAGCGGGAGCCACAAGGGTGGCTCTTGGGTCTCTGCCAGGTTTGAGTGCCCAGGAACAGTTAGTAGTTAGTAGTTAGTCACGGCTGTTAGGGTGGCTAAATGTGACATCCTGAGCCTTGCAAGTGCCTACCTTGCTATGGCTTACTACACTGTTTAGAGAAGCCCATCCTAGCTGGCACTTACCTTAATGAGAAAAACAAAGCTTGTGCTTTAATGCAGTGACTCCTGTGTGAAGGCACTTGCCTAGATTTTCCCAGTGAGGATCTTGGGCTCCAGAATTGTTCTGCTACTCTTTGGATAGTCAGGAAGCTTCCGCTGGACAACCTCCTTGGGCACACGAAACTGTGCATAAAGCCCAAGCCATCAGTATTGACATCCTGCAAAATTTCACAGCCACATTTTCAGACCACCCCAAACCTGGAGTCATGCAAACCTGCTGAGTGTCACAGAAAGAGGTGAATTCTCCAGCACCTATGAATAAGACAGCAGCCCTCAGCTGGAGACACAAACATTTCTATTAATTTTCAGAGGAAGGTTACTGAACTTCAGGGAACTCCAGAAACACAGCTCTTCTCTATTTCACTCTGTAGAGCCATTACACGGGAAAGAGACTATTTTCTATTTCATCCTGTAGAGCCGTTGCATGGGAAACAGAAACATTTATTTTAAGGGTTGTTTCCTTTCTTTCTTGAGCACCCTTTTGACAGTGCATTTCCCAGAACAGGTGCTTGTCCCTGGGCCAAGAGCACCTGTTTAGCACCTATATTCCCTAACCTACATTAGGTATTGCAAACGAAATCCTCACTAGTTTCTCTAGTCAGTGTGAGCAGCCAAAGCCATGACTGGGGAAGGCTGAGAGCAGAGCACGAATCGGCACTGAATAAAACCATTAGTTCCACATCCATCTGTAATTTGCGGAGACACATAATAAAACTGTAGTAATCTTGGATTACAGCTATTTGTTAACTCTCGCCCTCCTGTTCCGTGGTTGGTTCCTACCCTGGAGTTACGGCAGCTGGGGACTTCTTTGTAGCCACAGGGTTCGTGCTTGTCTGAACTAGGGAAGCATTCATAAAGGCTTGAGTAGACTTGCTGCAGCATTCTTGAAAGCTTTATAAGAATTGAAGTACATAAAATCCCATTCATACTTTAAAAGGCCAAGCTTTATTAACTGTGGTACATTCTGTAACCAAAATCAGAATAAACTTCGCTACATTGGAAAGCGTCTTCCTAAACCTTGGGGAAGTGAACCTTTTCGTTCTGGTACTCAACAAGTAGACTTCTCTTCTTAAGTGCTCCTAAAATGGTTTTGCTTCAGATCCACCATATTTATTGAATAAAGTTTTAAGCCAAGAGAGCCTTTCTGTGAAGGTTTATGAGCATTTTTTCCATGAAGCACAGGTCCAAAAAAAAAATCAGAGCCACACATTTAAAAGAAAAAGAAGTTAAAGGAAAAGGAAGAACAGCATGTAATAGATGGTAAACCAATTTGGGGCAATTTAGAAAAGTGCTTTAATGAAAGATTAATTACTCCATTCCAATAGACAAAGTGTGTAAATATTAACATTTTAGTTTCATAATAAATGCTGGTCTTGTAATACTTTAGCAGTCATATCACAGAGCAGTTGGAAAGGAGGTGATCTTAATACCACCAGTGAAACCCATCTACTGAGTGCTGTTAGACTAAAGCAAAAGCCTCTGAGTTTTTCCTGTAAGTTCACTGGAGCCATGATTTCCTCTTTCCCTGCAGAGAGTAAGGATATGTATTATACCAGTTGGTTCTGAGCACTAGCCCAGCTCCAAATGTGGGGTGATTGGGGGAGCCTTTTTTCATGGAGGAGAGCAGTAGAGGTTGGAAAGTGCTATAAGAAAGGGTGCTGGTATGCAGTTTTTTCCTGCTCTTCCCCCTGCTTCTGTACTAACAAACCCAGGAGAGGACCACCTGCTGCCCATCCCCAAAACACAGCCCCCCATCCTTGCTCTGTAAGGATGGAGTGGATGTGTTTGTTGCAACCATCCAGGTGATGGGAGCAGAAACATGTTAGTGGGGTCACTGATTCTTCATGTGCATGGAGGGAACAACTGGTGGGGAATTCACACCGCTGGACCAACGCATGAAGCGTGAGTGCTTGTGACAGCAGCAATGTCCAAAGGAGGCAGTGCTACAAACACAGGATCAGTCTTTTCTGATTTGTGTTTCCCATAAGATATTAGTTCAGGAAACACACACAGTATCTCACATGAGGTGGGTTAGGGTAAAGCTGTTGGACGCCTCCCCCAGATGATTTAGGAGTCCACACTGCAGGTGAAGGCACTGATCTTTGCAATTTCCAGTCGCTGCCAGTCTCTCACACTATTCGCATGCCCTGTCCAGAGCAGGCACCCTCCTGAGTGAGAATCATAGGCCCTCTGCTGAGGACAAATGGTGAGTTCAGTGACACTCCGTCTTTCAGGGCAGGAGAAAAATCTTCAATTTTCCCCTTAACTGGCTGCAGAGCATACGCCTTGACCCATTGGCTGCCCTGGTATGTCCCTGTGGATCTGCAGCAGTGGATCATGCTGGGGGGGCTTGAATCTACACCAGCAGGGACATGCAAGATTGCAGCATGTGCGATCTGCCACTTCAGCAGCACTCAGGTGACATGTATGGGTCTAAATAGATATGTCTAAACATGGCTCTGTTACTGAAGTTATGACCTTCACCTGGATAGGGTAGGCCTGGAGTCAGGTCCCTAGATAATTTCTGGTTTTCCTCCCGTGACTCACTAATTACTTGACATCTGCTCTGGATGCTTTGCAAATCCTAATCTCAGTACACCTAAGGACTCACACCCCTTCCCAACATCTTCTGCTTGGAGGGACCTGGGATGGACACTAAAACAACAGTGGTCTGACTCTCTCATGCCATTGGAAAGGCAACACTGAAGCTATTCATAAAATGACTGCTCCTCATATGTAACAACTGTTCAATTGCTGAGTATATGTGGACTGAACACAGATTGAAAAAACTAAACAGACACCAAATATGACCAAGAAATGCTTGATCATAAATACATCAGTTGTGGAATAGTTTCATAATGTTGTGGGATCTTAAAGTTTTGGAAAGAGGAAGGTTATATATGGGATAGTTACTCTGTTGTAAAGGAATTTCATTTTAACTTTTAATGGGAAAAATAAATCATGTTTCTGGTACTATAAAATTAAGATTTTAAAACAAAAAAGAAGATGAGCGTACTATGAGATGGGAAGAGGATGAGAACATCGAGCCACACCAGAGTTGGTTTTAAAACTTTTCCAGCTGGAGTAGTCACATAGCATTGTCTTAACGTGGTAATATGTGCAGAAAATGGCTCCCACCAAGGACTAAAGGCTAGTTACAGTCTGCCACCAAGCATGCCTGAAAGCATGTCAGGGTCTGGATTGTCACAGTTAGTAACAGTTTATCCCAAAAAGCCACAGGGATGCACCCAACCATGCCTGCCATGTCCCAGTCTGCATAAATCACTGAACTCCTGTATCAGCCCTTTGGACAGGACAGCCCAAGGGCAGATGCTCTGTGCCATGAGCCATCAGCCTAAATATTGTCATCTTGCCGCTCAGTCCCAATACACAGGGTCTTTACAGTGCCTGCTGATGAGCTGGTAGGACTGCCCCATGCAGCCAATGATATTACTGGAGAGCACTATTTTTTAATATATTGTAACACTTGTAAAGCACTTCACAACAATAAATCTTTTCATTATTTGTGACATTTCCGACCTCCTCTCTCAGTGTGATGATACTTTTAAAATTAATATTATCAGTTTATAGCTTCATTAAAACTCTATATGCTCTTCTATGTCCCCAAGGCATTTGCTGAAGTCATAATTGCTACCAGTGTGTGACGTAAGAATGCAAGCCCATAAAACCTATTCATAGACACTTTGCAGCATATGCCATTTAATTGGAATTCCATGAAAGGCATTATGTTGCCTTACTCTTCAACCATAAAAGAGTAAATAATTTCAAAGAATTGCCTGAAAGGCGGCTTGTGTTTTAAATGGACTGGGTTATATGTGGGAAATTGCTGGCAAAAATGTACCTGATTGACCCATCGCTGTGTATGTCTTTTTGACTCTTGTTTCAGCTCTGCAGGTACATCACTCTCCTACAGGGTGTTTGACTAGGGTGGAAAAGTGACTGCATGGGGTTCCCTGTGTCTTTTCAGTGCTTAGCACAGTGAGTCAAGCATTCCACATGGAATGTTGTTTCCCCGCTCCAGGTCCACTGGAAAAACCTGGGGTGTAGGCAGCCTCCTGCACGTGATTGTATTGCCAACTGTCATCTTCAAGAGCCCTCTGCAAACTTGCCCCCCACTTGAAATCCAAAAGCTCTGTAGTCCTTGCAGGTTCCTGGCAATATCACAAGACCAACTTTTTTTTTTAAAGCCTTGCCTTTTACACCCTTTTGATTCCTCCATCATAGTTTTACATTCTTCCAGCGAGTTTTACTACCTGAGGCAGCTTGTCCCACTTCTTGACTGTGAGTGCTGCTGCTTTTGCAATGAATGGTCTGAACAAGATGAACAGAGATGAACAAATGAAAAACTAATCTTCCAATGTTTTTTAAAAACACATTTTCATAAACAGCGTCGTGAATATATTTCCACCATTGTACCACAAAAACAACTAAGCCTTGAAAAATCTTATTTTGTTTCTTAATGAGTCGTACAAAAATCTTGAAAAAAGATGCTATTTGTATTTGTTAACTTTTAGAGATTGTCCTGTTAACAGTGTTTCAGTATTCAGGCAGTTTTAGTTTTATTCATCATTTTATTGTTACCTGAGATAAGCAGAAAACAGGTCGACACACATGTAAGCAACAAATTATACCCCTGGTCAAAAGCAGAGCACATGATTTCTATGACTTCGATGCATTTGCTGTTCTTAGTCTGAGTACTTCTGAGTATTATAAAACAGCAGTGTTATCTCACTTTTCTACTTGCTACTGAACAAAGTCCCAATACTGCAGACACACAACTGAATAACTGAATGTACATGGATAATTCCACTGAATTAAATGGAATACGCACTTCCGGAGACTAATGCATATTAAAAAAGCTTGCACATGGTGACTTACACTAACAGACTTATCTTTCAACAAGATTTAATACCTAGCATTGCTAATACTAACAGATAAAATCACATCATTTTTTCCCCTTTCCTATTTTGGAGTGAAAGTATGCATAATAGAAACCAAACAGAAATATGGTGCATCTGGCACTTATTTTGCCAGACTGCGGAACTGTTCATTGTAAGTCAGCATTTTCCTCATTTGCCATTGTTGCAAAATGTAACAGATTAATTTTGTGGCACTGAATCATAAGAGAAAACAAACAGCATTGAAACAGAAACCCAACACTTACTGCTGGCACTACACCCAGCATTTCAGCAGACAATTAGCACATTTGATGTTTGCAGCTCCAGATATATTCTCATTAGAAACTGGTTCCAAACCAGCATGCTGCTGCAACAAAGGCAAGTTAGATATAAAGAGGACACGATTCTAGTCCTGCTGTAACCGCTGGCAAACTCCCACAGATTTCAATAATCAACTAGATTGGGTCCAAAATGCAGACGTTAGATATAGCATGAAAGAATGACTGTCTGGAATTTATTATACAGCAGATATGCCACCAAACTGGAAATTTCACATAGGGAGAAAAAAAATCACGTTGTGTATTTAGCTCGGATAGGCTGGAAATGATGTAATAAAAGCATCATGATTTATAGCAAATTTATGAGCTATGCAGGCAAGCTGTTCTCCAGGGATATATGCAGTAAATGAAGAATACCAGTGGCAAATAGAATTCACATCAAAGCAATCCTGCAAACCTCAAACACTTATTACTCCATTGGTGACCTTTGTTAGTACACAGAAGTAGAATACAGCTTAACGTAATGTTAACGTTTACCTAAAATGAAACAGTTCTGTTTAAACGATTACTGAAAGTGACAGTAAAACTTTACGCGAGCTACGCAACATATATTTTTTACATTATGCACTGCCATTTGAAAGCCAGTTGCCTTTAAAGGGATATGTAATTTATTGAATTGATACACTTCCATGCAAGGGGATGCTTTTCTGATAAAATATATGTGGTGCAGCTCAGAGGGTACCACGCGAAATACATGTGATGTGATTACAGGCTCAGGTAGGTTTTCAGGCCTTGTTTTGGGGACACTAGCAGAGAGCATCATGTCATTCACAGCTAATGGCAAGCTCCTGCAGAGACATGGATCTCTGTATGCTGCCCCTGAAATGAAGTTACTTTGTGGCCCTAAAAAGGGGAGAGCAGCAGTCTCAGGGTAGTTTCCAGGGAATTTTTTTCCTGCTATTTTGCACGTTTTATATTACCAGACCTGATCTATGAAGAAACACTATGTAGTAGTAAATACAGACAACCTCAGGGGTAACTCTCTTCCTTATGTACAGGCACTTGACAATGGAGGTGTGTGAAGGAAGAAAGAGGTCTAGAGGAGTAGAGGCCTTGGCAGGGCCATGCATCAGGTCAGTCTCTCTTTGGATTGCACTGCCTTTCTACGAGATAACCAGCAAAAATGTTTATTGCATCACCTCTTTTCAGCAGATCTAATTTATAAAAGCCTTCTGGGCCTTGCACCAAGCCACAGTACCCAGGAGACCAAGGCAGCTGCCAGGCTGGAGCGGTCCCAGCTCTACTCCACCAATAAATGTCCTAACATGGCACTGAGCAAACAAGACCTTTTGGATCTTGTTTGCATAGGCTGGTCTTCCCTCAGAAAATTCTAGGAATTCAGCTTCTTTTTCACCTCTCTGATTAAGTTTTCTAGATTAAGAACTGTGTGTTTTGCCAATGATGGAACACATGTTCAAGTATCAGTGCATCCAGAACATGCTCTTTTTCTAAGTGTGATCAGGAGATCAAAGTGGAAAATTGAATGCCTTTGAGAACACTAAAACACTGCAAATCCTCTAGGTTATAAACCATATAAAAAGAAACATGGCCTCCTTGTAATAAATGCTCTCCTTTGCCAGCAGGTAAAGGCATGTGATCCTTTCCCTCAGCACCAGTGAGGCCGCACCTGAAGCACTGTGTCAAGATCTGGGCTTCCAGTAAAAGAGAGACATGGACACACTGGAGAAAGTTCAAGAAAGGGCCACAAAGATGATGAATGGAAGCCAGCATCTCTTCTGTGAGGAAAGGCTGAAAGCTGGGACTGTTCAACCTGGAGAAGAGAAGACTCAGGGTAGGATCTTATCAGTGTGTCTAAACACGTGAAGGGAGAGTGCAAGGAAGATAGAGCCAAGTTCTTTTCAGTGGTGCCCAGTGGTAGGACCAGAGATGAAAGACACAAACTGAAATATAGAATGTTCCTCCTGAACATTAGGAAATGCTTTTTCACTTTGAGGGTGACTGAGCACTGACACAGGTTGTCTGGAGAGGTTGTGGAGCCTCAGCTGTTCTAGGTGGTCTTGTTTGGGCAGGGGTTTTAGACAAGATGTCACTCAGAGGTCCTTTCCAACCTCAGTCAATTTGTGATTCTGTGACAGCCCTGACAATGTACCTCATTCAGTGATCCTGCCAGCATCTTGAGAGTCCCAGCCTCTTCAGAAGCCCTTAAAAAATTGAATGTTCAAAAGTACCTCCTCCTCTACACCTCTAAGCTGTGTTTTCCTAAAACATGAAATACATTCTGCAAGACACACATTTTTCAGCAGAACCTCCTTGATCACCTTTCACAGAAAACTCACAATAACTCATTTTGACCACACAAGTCAAATGAAACTAACTGCAGGAAGTTTTATTCCTCCCCAAATCTGCTTCAGGCTGCACATTCCTCCTTGAAGGAGTTGGGTAGCAGTGAGAGTCATACAGCCTGCCAGACTCTGCAGGAGGTGGGTGCACCATCCTAGGGCAAAGGAAGGAAACTAGAGCAGAGCATTGAATCCGGATCCTTTAGTCCAAAGAGCAACTGTCCGAGTGTATTATTCCACCAAGATCACTCCTGCCATTCTTTCAATATTCAGCCACCCAACAGGAGACTGAGTAGTTTTTATATACCATGGAAACAATGGTATATTTATCTCAGACTTAATCAACAAAGGCAAAGAAGGATGCTACAAGGGCAAGCTATTCAAACATAAGTGTAATGTTGGATGTCAAACAATAGTATATTGTAAGTAATACCAAAAAGGGTTTACTCCTATAACAACATTTAGGGAAAACATATGATAACAATAAAAACTATTTCCACAACCTTTTCACCACTTGTTCCATGTGGGAATGATAAGTGATACTCCTGCTCTCCATTTTTAAAGAAATATTGCTCATGAATTATATAGTATAAGCTTTGTGCACTAAGCCTCTATTATCTGTGTGTTCGCAGTTATTATTTTTCTGAAACAAAAATTATATTATAAACATCAGTGTGCAAACTCCACTTGGGCTCATTTAAAATCATTTCAAGGGTCTGTTTCTAGCCTTGAGATCTACTAGAACTAAGGGAACAGTTAGTTTTGAGTCATCTTCCCCTAGTTGCTATTTGGACACAATATTTCAATTTGTTTTTTTCTAAATCAACACCGGATGGATCATTAAATAACATACATTCATTAAACAGATCATGGTCATGATCTGCGTTCAAGACACTGCCAAGAACATATATATGAGTATTGTTGCTCAGTTCTGTGCTCTGGCTTATATTGTTAAGCCTGCGTCAATTCACAGCAATAGTTTTGCAGCCAGAAGAAAGCTGATGAGGAATGGATTTTGTTTTATTAAAAGATTCCTCCAGCGACAAGACACAAGCCTCTATTGGTAGGTTCAATGAGCAGAAATATTACTGCATCTTGTATTTCCATGCTTTTCATCAGTAGACCACAAAAGCTTCTGCAAACTTGGATTAAGTCAGTCATTTCCACAGACCTTAAAAGAGGTAAAAATGTATCATGGCCCTGCTACAGATGGCTAAACTGATGCAAAGAGTGCTCGAGGGCATGATTATATGAGCTGCAATCACACCTTTGATGGCAGCATGGTCATAAAGACTTGCTCCAGCTCAACAGTCAAACTGTGGCAAAGCTTGACACAAAATCAACAGCAATCCCTTTGTTCTAGTCTGGCCTCCTTGGGCTGGGTTTCATTATGCCGCTTTCCTCATATCCCTTTCTCTTAAATACTGAACTAGATCAGACAACGAGATTTTTATGAAATGTAAAGTCTTCTTCTCAACTCCCTAAATAATTTTTAAAAGATGGATAGTTCAGTGACGGTATGCTGTGTTACTAGCTTGCCTTCACATTTCAATTAACAAGGCTGCTGTTTCTTACTGCTTGTCCCTGTATTTCATGTTCCTGAAAATAGCTTTTAAATATTATATTTTTGCGTGCACAAAAAGCAGCAATTTCAGCAGGGCAGAAGAACACAGAGCGAAGCAGTATTTTCCTGCTCTGCTTTTCTTTCCTCTTCACTACTCTCAGGGTTATACCCAATTTTATCTGGAGCTGAGAATTGTAAGGGAGACTGGGCTTTGTTGCTGTAACATTGCTTTCTATATTCCCTGTTTTATTTGAGATTTTGAGCTTCAAATCAAAGCCACACATTTGCAAGTGGCCAGATCTAAGTGCCCCTTAGCCTTTCCTAGCCTGGGCCAATCTGGCAAAAGGTTCTTCTTCATACTAGATTATTTTTTATTGGTTTATATTTAAATTCAGGGTTGATAAAGTGTCAATTTTTTTTTCTGCTGTAAATCAAGATACCCTGGTTTTTGGAATTAGCTCCAAATTGCTGGTCTGGATGTGAACTTCACAATGACTCTCTGCTCTATCCTGGCTGACATTTTCCCATTAATTTCTTTTTCCATTTCATCCATTCATTGGCTGATGAGCCTATAAATACATTTCATCTGCTTTTACTTTGCTTTTTAAGCATACACCAATACTGAACATGTTGACTTGATTATGTCCAGAGGCAAAATGCTCACATGTTTTTTAAGTCACATCAATAGCTTGAAACTTGACTTTCTGCTCCTTTGGTCCATCAGGATAATCAGTGGGTCACCTGCTCCTACACCCAGAGTAAATAGTGTCATGCAGAAGAAATGCCATCTTTGAAAAGCAATTAACACCATCACTGCTCACAGCCAAATGGAGCAGAGGGCAGAACAGTGGGGGAAAGTGGTAAATAGTGACCAAGTGCTTCCCTGCTCCCTTCCCTTGTGTTTTTCACAGGCTGCAGGATTTTCCTTCCCTGATCCTCCCAGAAGACCTCTGCCCTCCCCAGTTTCTACTGCTGTAGAGCAACTTATTCTTTCTGTGAGGTGCTGTCAGTTTCACCCACAGCCTGTCCAGGCACTGACATCTCCTACCTAAATTAACACTTCCTTCCTCTAACTTCAGTTTCCAGGCATCCTTCTTGAAAAGAGCCACTTTGCTCAACTCATGCAGAGCTTTAAAACCCCTGCAAGGATCCCAAGATATTTTTTCAAATCTAACTCTTTTCTGGTGACAGTGGTTAGATATCTCAGTGATTTTTAAAAGGTGCACTTTGTCGGCATCTTTGACCTTTGCCTGCTGAGACCCCCACAGGCTCAATATCCAAGATGGATAATGCTCTGTGAAGGCAACCCATGGCCAAGGAGCTCATGGGGGTGGAAAAGCATGATCACATGGCACCAAGGCTCTCATCACTTGCAGGAGGCAGCTGCTACTTGGACAGTGTTCCCAAAGCTACTTCAGACAAAAATCCCAACTAGCAAGGACGTGGAACTCAAAATTGCTCAAATGAGATAAGCTGAGTTGGGAAAAACCTGGGTACACCCATCTGTTGAAGTTTCTCTCTGCAGAAGGGCAGCAATGAGCTGTGGGGGTCAGACTGGAGAGGTAATTCCTTATCCAGCACAGCTACAGCTGCACTTGAATGATGCACAGAGCTGAATGTGGGAGGAATGTAACACATATCCTGCAGTGTATTATCACAAGCTCTTATTCTTCCCGCCTCCCTCTTGAAGACTTTTAAAAAAGAGAATAGATTGAAAGTAGCTGTCTTAAAAGAAGAAATGTAAAAGCTGTAGTACATTATTGGTAAGAATTGCAGATAAGAATCAGATTGTAAAAAGTGGTTAACTTCTGATGTAGATTAAAATTACATTTTGCAATATATTCACTTTCCCAGATGGTTGAGCAGATTTGAATCCTTCAAAGAAGTTAAGTCTCTTGTAGGCAACAAGCTTGTTATTGCAACAAGCTTGGTCAAATGATAACTCTGATTTTAATGCAAGTACCACAGCAAAAATAACATTCCTCCTATATCAGCAATTGCAGACAGAGAAATTGATCCACATCCCAGAGAAAGTATAGAAAGTTTACCACTGGCAACACTTTGTCTTAGGTATTCATTTTGTATCAGGTCCCAGCCTCGTGCAATGTATGTACCAGAAAAGATGATTATAAACATTCTCCAAATGAAGTTTCCTATGAAGAGCATCAATTCAGCCTCCACGATATCCACAATGCCGCATGCTGCTGGAATAACAGGATGCAAAACATCCTCTTGAAAGTGTATGAGTGCTCCTTCTCTGTTGTGAGTTTGGCAGTGTGTATTTAAGCTGCTGCTGAGAGCTTTCCTGCAACTTTCATCAAAGGAGACATTGGGTCCTAGTTCAAGAAAAAACCTAAATCAGGCCCCTTTGCAGACTAGAAAACCATAGCTGGTTTTACTCTGTTTACATTTAATTACATGATCTGTTGCATTCTGGTCATGAAGGGCATTAAAATAATCTATCAGTAATAATAAGCAAACAAATCTAGAGTGCAAGAAAATGAAAAATGGGCCTAAACTGCTAGAATTCCCAGATGTAATGATAAATAAATCCATTGTCCTTCCTTACAAGCTTTTGCAGATTTCAGCAGCAAAGGCATACAGAGCTGAGGCTCTGACAGGGAGCTTGGCCAGTCTTCCCACTGGCCTCCATGGTACTAGGTGTTGTTTTTTCCAGCTGTTTGTCAGTATCTGTAGTACAGTGGCTTCCTTAAAAGAAACTTTCCAAGGGGAGAAGTACTAGATTTGTGCTACATATCTACATTTTATTGTGTGTGAAGATGACTTTGAAAGCTCCATAACTTCTACTGTTCTCCCCCATTCATGTAATCAGTAAAAGTTGCATTTAACTGAATCCCAGCAAAGCAAAAGGGGCACTGATACCTTTCACAGATAAAAACAGAACAGATGCTTTGTGGTACCAAATTTCTATACCCAGATTTCCCCCCTGTCACCCTCTTCTTGCAGCGTAGAGCATGTGCTTTCACCATCACATTTATGCATAACTGTACCTTCATCCCCATCATCACTAAAGCAGTTCCCCAGAGAGAGGTCCGAGAAGGGACCTTCAGCTGTTTCTAGGACATTTCTTTCAGACTGTTATTTGCTACCTTCTTCCTCCTCTTCCTCTTCCTTCCTTGTCTCTTCCACACGTGCCCTCTTTTTCCTGCCCTATTCCCCAAAGTGCTCTTGCTTTTCCATTTAGCCACTCCCTTCCTAAGTAGGCTTCCCAGGTCCACGACAAGGGGAGACACCATTGTGGGTTTTGACACCATCCTTACCTGAGCAGACGCTGCCAGCAGATCCCATTGCATCTTGCAAGCTTGGGTGACGTGTCAGTGGAAGTACAGTGCCTTGATATGGTGGCACAGTGGTCTCTGCAGTGTGAGCTCTCAGATCTCCCCAACAGGCATGGATCTGGCTGCCAAAACAACCCACTAGCAAAGGGTATGATGTTGGCTGCTGGTAAGTAGCATGGCCATGTCATGATGGCAGGTTCCTGGGTTTCCCAAAATGCATGATCTGAACAGGACTCTGCACATGAAAGCAGCTCAACTTTAATTCCAGCACTCAAACAGCAACACAGTTACAGGCAGAGAGGCCAGGATGTAACACAGCATCCCTCTTGAAGAGCTCAGCTCCTGTGATTTGAGAGCAAGCATGTCTCTCTACTCAACTCTATGCTTACCTCTGTGTCCTCAAGGGGGACAGTTTGGCTTTAATATATCTACAGAGCACTGGCATGCCAATAGTGTGGCTTACCACAGTGCTGTTCTCGTGCCATGCAATCCCAGTTTATGAAATAGCATTAAAATCCTGCGCAGAGAGAACCAGCGAATGCATTCTCGCACCGACCGGAATGCGGCTGGCCTGGGAGGGTGGGTAGATGCCAAGTCTGCAGGAAGATTAAAAACACACCGTACCCAGTATTGATATGTTCTTGCAATATATGTAGTGCAGCAGTATGTCACCTGGCCTGGCTGCTTCACATTATTTATATCTGCCTACATGGCTGATTCATGGCTCCTGAAAACTTATTGCCACAAACTTGTTTTGAAAGGAATGCAGTGTCCCACTCCCCCAGCAGCTCCTGCTGAACCTCTCCTTGTCTCATTTATTAATTCGTTCCCTGCCAAGAACAGCACGGTGATGTAATAACAAAATGTGCTTTGAAATCAACATGATATAAAGGACTTCTGCAAGACTTCAGGCCGGCAAAGCACTTAAACACATGCGTGACTTTAAGCATGTGAGCAGTAGTTCTGTTGGTTTCAACAATGCTACACATGTGCTTAAGTGCTTTCCTGGATCAGGACCCACGGTTGACAGACAACTCAGGTTGTGCCTTAAACAAAGAACCTCTTTGACACAAGATTTCTCACAGCAACCCTTGGAACCATGTGTAGCACCAACACTGAGTCCACAGGAGCTGATAGAAGGACTCCCATCAGTTTTGGTGAAGTAGTGCTTTTGCTCTGTGATCTGGAACTGGATGCATGTTGGCTGTTCTGCCCTTTGACTAGGTAAAAAAAAAAATTACACCATTAGTTTTTGTCAAAAAATCACAAATAAAACTAGCTGACTTTTATTGTTTACAGGCTGTGTATGTGGTAGCTGTGCAGATTTTAGCTGTGTTATTCTTGCAAGAAAGTCTAAAGAAGCCATTATCTTGTCTAAAAATATAGACTTGTCAAGGTTGAACAGTTATGTTCCACGTCATCGTAAGCAAAACGGACATTTTATTTACTCATTTGTACCACCAGAGTGTCAGCTCACCAATGATTAAAGCTGTCAGTAGAATCAACAAATAGTGTAAAAACAGAGAGCTGCCAGTCCAAGTTTCTGTTTAACTGAACATTTCAGTTTGAGTGAAGCTTTGCCTGAATGTTTTGATAGTTTTGTAGCTTATTTTCACTGATTAATTTCCTTGGCTATTATCCTCTGGAGGCAAACAACATAACTGACAAATAAAATGGCCCTCAGTCCGTCAGTCAGTTGGTCCTCCAGAGGAAATCCTGTGCGACTGGTCGTGAACTTCCAACTGATCTGTAATTCTGACCAGAACAATTTTTTTTATGCTGTTCAGATTTCATCAGGGAGTGGAAAGTCACCTGTCTAAAGAAGAGATTAATCTGGTTTAATCTCAGGAAGATGACATGCTTGGGCTTGAAAGAAATTACCTGTGGTGTTTATCTGTAGAGAGAGACGGACACTGCAGAGGCTGTTGGAAGATTTGCCTCAGTCTGTTTATTAAAGAGGAAGGGAAAAGAGGAAAAACAAGGGGAAAAAACTACCCTGGCTTTTAAGATTTCTTCTAAAACCTCAAAGCTTTGTTGTTTTTTTTTCTCACACAAAATTTAGTGCTGCGAGCCCTTAAAGCCAGCTTCTGAAGAATGGTTTGTTCTTGTTGCCACTGAGAGAGAAGATTTTTCTTCTATTACATGGACACAGAGTGAAATACCACTAAATCCAAGATGTATGAGAAGATAGATATGGGACTACTGCTGAAAATGGGTTGCCAACATGCTGTTCCTAGACAGAGAAATATCACTACATTCTATGTATTATAACATGTGTGACTAGTTCTAAGCCACCTCCGTGACAGATATTGACTTTCCTGATGGAGATCTCCATCAATAGAATTAAAGCTACATGTGCTTTTTTAATAGAAGAAATGGAATGCACTTGTTGCAGTATATTTATTGAGAAATTATTCAGGCAAGCATCAAAGCAATCGATAAAGCAAACCTATTTGCATGCAGGCAAGCCTGATCTGGCAGGGGTGTACCTGTGCCTCAAGGCATGGCTCTACTGAACTGCTTCTAAAAAGAAAACTGTGCAGGACTGCTCTGTGGCACCACTAGTGTTCAGCATTTGCATTTCACTTCATCTGCTGACCTGTTGGCAGAACCTGCCCTTTTATCACAAGGCTTACATTATATCTGGTTAGAAATAGATCCTGTAAGTGTGTCACTGAATGTCGGGTGTTCACAGGCTGGTTTCCACCATAGCAGCAGATAAGATTTTTGTGGCTTCAGGTAGTCATACCGTGGGTACTTTATGGCATTAGGAGTCAAAAGTTTCTCTCATTCTTCTCAAAAATCCAGAAGCCAAGGAGAATCTAATTTCTTTTAAAAAGTCATCTTAATGCTTTTTACTGTATAAAATGCACTTGCAATCATTACTTGCCATGCTTATAAAATCTCCTGGAACAAATAAAAGCCATCTGCACATCTAAAACAGAAACCTCTCCTTTTACTTACAGAATATTACATAAAATTACTGAAGAAGGTTAAGACTAAAAATTATTCCATGTTTTCCAATTACGGAGCACTCTTTTAATTTCAATTTAATTTTAACGTGCACAATTCTGCCTCACCTGTATTCTTGGACAGCAAAAGTAACAATAGCAGTCACAACATGTAAGCAATGTGTTTTGTGTTTGCAGCTAAGTATGTAAAAAACACCAGGGCATGGTCACCTAAGTGTTTCCAAAGTAATTTTGGGTAAAGTTTGAGTACATTTTTTTAGTTCAAGTTTCTCTTTTCCATGAAAAGTTTCAATTTTTTCTCTGAGAAAAAATGTGTGCAGACAACAACCCAGCAAAATCTGATAACAGTCTGATGGTAATACACATTTGTGTCAGCTATCTACATGCTAAAAAATGCCAGGGATGATCAGCCACCAATACATTTTATTCGCTTATTTAGGGGACACTTCTGTTTGGTTACAGGAACATCCCTAATTTTAACAAAGAGATATCTTCCCAAGTGTCCTTTCAAAGCGTTCTGTTGCAATATCTTGTCCTCTTCATTTTGTTTGTCTCATGATTTTGTGCTACTGCAGCACTTACTGTGTGGCGTGGTCTGTAGTGACACTGTTCCGCAGAATTAAGTCTCCAACAGATTCCTTTAAGCCTCTAAGCCTTCCCTGTACAAGAGATCATGAGCATGGGCCTGCATTCCTTTCAGAAAACAACAGGATCCTATTCATATTAAACAGCCATGGCTATTTTCTGCCATGGCCTTTGAATACTTATTGCTGTTATTTTTCTTAAAAAAAAAAAAAAATCTCAAGAAATTATTTAGTCTGACAAATGCTCTAACTGCACTAACAGGGCACACTTGGCTTTACCCTAGGTGACCACCTACTCAGTAGGTATGTAAGTATGGGGGGACAACATCTGGCAAAGGCTTGTGAATTACAATTTTCTTTTGCAAGTGGAAAACCATATCCTGCACTAGGTCTCAGTGGGGTTTAATGCTGTCAGAGCATACAAGGTTTGTTTTGATCTGTTATGGAGTAACACACATAGCTTTCAGTTCACACTAATAACATCCCCGTGCCTGGGGTATACACCAATCCAGAGGCTACTAATTAAAGGTTAGAATTAACCAAACACAGTTCCTTTACAAAACATACGAAACTTATTAAAACTTAAAAGTGACAGCTGGTTCTCAGTATAAGAGCAGCAAAGAATGCAAGACTATTGGAGAGGGTTATTTAAGCACATTTTATTTCAGCATATTAAAAATTTCCTTTGTCAGTTCAGCACATAAGATTTTAATGTTTCACGTGAAAACACAGCAAACTTTTAAAGAATCAATTATCAATCCTGCATAACATAAAATAAATCCTCTTTTCAGTATTACCCATAAATCTTTCTATATTATTGTGATCTGAAAGAGTTTTTTTCAGAAGTTCATAATTTTAAAAGCAGAACAGCACAACAGTGTGCTGAGCCACCTTATATATATTTATTTCACTTACCAGTTGAGCATTTTGGGAATAGCCTTACCAAAAGGGGTACTCAGACAAATGGGGTGTGCAGCAGCTATTTCAAGCTTATGATACTATTTCAATTATTAAGGCACTCTTGCACTAATAGAACTTTATCCACAAGTGGAACACCCCCTTGAAATAGGGAGAGTGATGTGCAGAACCTGCTAACTTTTATTCTCTTTGCTTCCATAAACCAGAGTAGAAGGTGTGCCATGAGTGTTACACAGTTTATGTGCCCACTAGATCCTCCTATTTACATTTTAAAACTATACTCTCATTAAGCCCTCCAATGTTATCTATGATCTTTGAAGTAAATGCTTTTGTTGCAGATAGGCTATCTCTGTTGGCAGAGCCTCCTTTCCTCAGCAAGGAGTGTCTTCAACATGTTACAGCTTGTACCCGCAGCCCGATAATGTCTTCACGTGGAGCTTAATGAACTCATTACCCTTAATGCTTCCGTAATAAGATAGCTTGTAAATTTCTTTAATTTTATTTATTTTTAATTAGGTCTATTCAGCTGTGTGAATTGATTTATATAAAACTAATTAATTCAGCTGTGTGAATTGATTTATATAAAACTAATTAATTAATGTAATGGAAAACCCTGTAAGGATATGGCTTCACAAACTTTTGTGAAGTCCTTCAGTTACCACGATTAATTAAAAGAGACCTGGAAACAGCAGCTTCGGAGCTGGTAGAAAAATTTAAAACCTGTTGAGGAATGATAGCTTCTGTAAGGGTTTTTTCCGTAACAGTGATTTTTCTCACTGCTTCACCTCAATACAAAGAAAATAAAAGGTAAGACTATAAAATCTGCCCTTGTAAGCCATTTAAAATTGGGTTAGGATCCTGTAGCTTCTGATTAAAAGATAAGAACTGAAATCACTGAACGTAGATGTATGTTATTAAACTGTGCACATGTTGGTTTACAGCCAACACAAACCTTACTCCCACAGGCTCTCTTTTTGGTTTTGGTTTTTTTTTTTGGATCAAGCTGAAACATTACAAAGACAACACCACCACACACTCATGCAGTTCTGAGCACATGGGGGCTCTGCACCAGGGCTCGTGGGTGCTATGGGAAAAATACTAATTCCCCAGTCACAAATGGTCTTAAAGGCAGCAGTGAGTGTTGCACCTCTGTTACCAGAGCTGCCCCCTGAAATACACAGCTACAGAGCACTGAGACCACTGCATGAGGTTTAACAGATCTTTCTTCTTCTAGCATTTTGGCACGATTTAGGTGGTAATTTAATTGAATATGTATAGTGGTGTAAGCTGTGAGTTATCCCTGTTATTCTCATTAAGAACAGTTGAAGTTGGGGTTTTTTTAAAGGTAATTATTTTGTTTGGAAACAAACCCAATAGGAATAGTTAGTGTGTGTCAGTAGAAGAGGAAAGGTGAGAGGTCTATAGCCATGACCTTCTCCTCCCTCCTCTTATCCCCCCCACCCCCCACTTCCCACTACCAATTCAGTATAGAGACTCACCTAAAGTGCTGTCATCTCATCCTTCAGATCAAGCCCCTGGTCTCCCCTCGGACAACAAAATCTATCAGACAATGGCATGGTCCATGCTTGCAAGGGGTGTTGTCCAGAGGTACACAAGGCGGGCATTGCCAGCTGATTCCTTGAAGACTGTGGATAGCTATCTGCCAGCTGGACCACAGGCAGATGGTTGTGCTATTTAGAGCAAGTTTAACTGACTAAAAGCAAGTGACAACATGAGAAGCCGTTTCAGAGTGTGTGTCCTTTAGGCATCAGTAGAGTGCTGAGGCTTTCTGCTTCTGGCTTTTGCAAGGGCACGGATAATGTATCATATATCTACCAAAAATTAATACTTATAGGCTATTATAGCTGTTACCTATCACACATTAGTATTGTTTATAAGTAGTGGGATAGAAACGAATGCAAAGCTTTGAAAGAAGAATGAATGTTCAGTTTCCTGAGTCCATTCCACCTCTGAGATCCATGACTTCTTCAACCAGAAGACAGACACTGCTTTAGATTAGGAATTATCAGGAGCTACCCACAGCTACTGTAGCCTTGGGCACTACAGCGAGGAAAGCCGGGTTCCTGGATAAGCTGCTGCAGAGTGCTCACATTTGGCAAGCTCTAGACCTATCACAAAGTATTTGGCACAGGAATCCCCTGGGCACCTGGTAGCTATTGGGGGCTTTTCTGATCCAAGTGTCTAAAATAACAAGAACTCTATTGCAGCCTGTCAAACTTGTTTTTGTAGCATGGCATAAGGATGTAACCCATCACATCCTGTGGAGCTTGGCAGGAGTGTGCATGGACAAGTTTGAGGGTTCAGGGTTTCCTTTGATACCATCCATGTGGAGGAAGCTTTCATGGCTAAATAAATTCACCAAGGTTTGGATAGCTGAGCGTCTGACACAGTGAAAAAGTATGCACTAGTATCCAGGTCTGTATTAAGTTCTGCGACTTTCCCAGTTAACAATTTATTATTCCTTTTCATATTAAAAACTGTCTTAGTGGGGCTTAGTATAGACTGTACGGTTTGTTTTCTTTTCTGTCCTCAGCGAGGAAAAGAGATGTTTATACCTGACATATTGGTTATTATATTGCCACATTTTTTCAATTCAAGAAATTGATCTCCTAGAGGATAAACATTGTAATAGGTAATAAAACCTAAGAGCTCAGTCAAGGTCCTTCTGTTAAAGGATCAGTCATCCCCATGTGCAGTGATTTTCAGAAGGTTCTCTCTATTTGAGACATCAGTTACATACTGGGAAATCAGCAGTGGTGTGTGGTGATAAATATGTTCTTTATGCACAAAAAAAAAGCTAAAGCAATTGACTTCCTATCCTAAAAGAAATACAATCAAAAATTGTTATGCAACAGCATTCTAAGCCACCATAACACAAAACAAACTACAAGGAAAAGAAAGGTAACACTGCTATGCTCCCTTTCAATCAACACTCTCTCTCTGACAAGTATTTATAAATGTCACAAGAATGTAGTTCATGTGTTTCACAGACTATGAGCTACTTTTCCCATTGCTTGGACCACCAGACATGGCAGCATACACAACAACAATTCAAACAAGACTGCAGTTCCTATTACATTATAGGTGTAACACTAGTGTGGGAGGAAAAATAGATCCATGACCCCTGTACAAGTCCAAAAAATGGCATAATTATTCTACCTTGAAGAAGAAAAGCTAGAAGAAAAAATGTGGTAAGATAAAGGGCTACACAATTAGCATAGCTGAGACTCAAATCCCTTTGATGGATAATTGCTTATCTTCAGGATGAGCTCTGGATGTCCAGGGCATTACACAGTATGAAGGTTGTCTATAATTTTGATTACTTTGCAGATGACTGTGTCAAAACCTTGTACAAATTGCATCTATAGAAAGGATGCTTCCAGCAGAATTTGGCTTTACAGCACAAACCTCATGATATGTCCTCTAAAAAAATAAAGAGGGAAGGAAGTAGGCTGCAGAAACAGTTTTCCCGAAGACCTGAAGTACTTTGCTCCTCCACCTTCTAGCCCCAATCCTGGAAGAGCACACGCACCGAGTCTTACCTTATCATCACAGTTAGTTCCAAAGATGCCCTCTGATCACTCCAGTAATGCAGAAAATAATCTCATCCAGGATTATGGACACAAACATTAAATAGTCAAATTGTACCACACAGGCACATAGCTAACTAGTTATGGGAGAGAATATTGTTTACACAATAATTAACATTATTTTTCCTTCCACATTCTTAATCTGACTGTGAATCTTTCACTCCTAAATGTGAATTTCTTGCCTTTCTGTTTTCTATGAGCAGCACTTCCAACCAGACCTGGAACTGCAAATACATAAAACTCTTTTTGTCAGAAAGCACTTACCCAGATGTCTCCGGATTTATCATAAGCTTGCCTGCTTAACCTCTCAGAGGTCAAGATGTTTTGTAATAACTAGATTTCACCACAAAGAGGAGATCAGGTGGTATGGTGAGGACCCTGGGATAAAATTTGAAGGAAACTTGTGTAATGCCCAAGGGACTGGGAGAAAGAGTAAAAAAAGAGCCTGAGCATTTCCAGGATGAATTCTAAATTTGGCAGCACAGTGACTCATGCAAGTCTATGTTCATAACAAAATGGCAGCTACCGGGAAGCACTGGACAATATCCAAACACCTAAAGAAAGCTAAATTAAAATCACGGAATGGAATGCTTTTGTGGTCATTATTCACAGGAAATAGCTCCCATTTCAGTCTCTCTGAACTGCTGAGGTAACTGATACTGTGCAGAAGGTGTACCCGCTGATATCTCAGGTGTTGCCCTTTGCTTACCCTGCATTGCACCACACACTCCCACCCCTGGTCACCAGCAGTTGCATGGCAGAGGAATACCACTAAAGCCCCTAAGGGCTCCTCTTCTTCTTAATGTTTCTTTTTGTTCATGTATTCTTTTGTCTCCATTTAACAGACTTTGGGATGGTCTTTTCCTTCTGATTGTGCTGTTCGTGGGGTTTTTGCTAGGTACAACACTTACCCCATGCAGCAGAGCTGATGACACTTTCCACCTGAGATTACAAACCATGGATGAAGGTGTGAAATTAATTTGAAGTCAGTGCCTACCCTTCTCGTGTGGCCCAGAGTAAATATTGGGCCATGATCTTAGCACAGCTCACTGCTCTACCACAGAGGTAAGGACCTACTCTCAATTCCTAGGGAGACTGTAGCTGGGAAAATTTTTCCTGAAGTGCTCAAGGTCGTGCTGAGCCTACTGTGAAGGTATCTTTATCCTCACTGAGGCTGTCTCTGCCTCCTCTACCAATGGATCTTTTTTGCTCGGTGTGCTGGGGCTAGTACCAGGCTCAGGTAAGTAGATGGGATGCAGTGGGAAAGGTGGAAGAAAGATGGGACATCCCAGGCACTGCTTCCTGTGTAGTTTTTGTCTTTATCTACAGACTAAAGGAAATTTATAAAGAGGCTTGGAAGCAGGGACCAGACCAACAGTTTTTCTGCTTCCAGTCAAGGCCCTTCACTATACAATTAGAGAAACAGGCTCTCTTTAGCTGGATATTTTCCAGATCCACAAGGTTTTTGTATCTCTGTGCAGTTTCAGTGGGGTGCTTCGTTCTAGAATAGCCTAAGCCTGGTGGCCAAAACACTCAGCTGGCTACAGAAGCTGAAGTTTCAGTCTCCTGGGCCACGGAGCACCTGGAGCACATATCTCTCTCCTTCCTGGGCAAGTCACCAAGCCACTCTGTCATTGGGGACAAACAACACCAGTAGTTTCAGAGAAACTCATGGTTATTATTGTGCTTATGTCTAAAAATTGCTTTTATTTGCTGAATCTCACTTTTGCAGATGTGGTATTTCCCACATCCATGGTCAGCAGGTTCCCTGATGAAGATCTGTCCTGGGCAACCACAATGTCCCCCTGTGCCCTGCCTTTATGACTACTGTGGTGTTCACTTCGGCAGCCCCAGGGCTTCACCTACACTTCACACATAACACTGTACTGACTTTTCAGCATGATGCTAAACTGACAGCATCTCCAGCCATGTACTGGAAATCTGAAACTGGTACCCTGCCAGAAAAATTTGGGGTCTTCGAGCTAAAGAGGAGGGAGAGGAACATAAGTTGTTGTCACAGCTGTAATCTGCACTTCAGGTCTCAGACATCCCTTCTAACTTCAGGTGCTTATCTAAGGTGCCTAAATTAAAAGACTGGTCACTTCAGAGTTGCTTGCCAGGCCCTGGAAAGAAAGCAGGAGAAAGAGAACAGGGGCTTGAAGGTGTCAGTCTCCTCCTGAGAGGAGGTGATAAGGGATCCACTCTGCTTCCAATTCTAGGAACTGCCACAGTGCCATTTAGGAAGGAGCATGACTAGCACTGGGAACCCCTCTGAACCTGGCATCATTGCTCCCAAATTCCTGCAGCACTTCAGACCTGCACACTCTTACCGCAGAAATAACTTCTCTTTCTTCAAGAAAGAGAAACTTCTCTCTCTTCAGGAGAGACCTTTCTTGGCATAACAGATGTCTCAATATAAATAAAGTTGATCAAATTCTATTCCAGTGAGTAAGGGTCTGACCTTGATGGAGGAGCATGGGGTCAGTGCTCTTCCTGCCAACCCACTGGTGCACAAACAGGCTTTCCTGCCTCACCCTGTACTCGGCATAACCCTCACTGATGAGGACCAAAACTTCCATCACCCACAACATTCAGATAATCATTCAGGGTTTTCACCGAGGCCCTACAGGGTGGCAGCCCACCACAATTTCATTTTTTACCCCTGCACATTTCCTTTCTGGGAAGCTTCCACCCACCATTAACTTCACCTTAGATAATTCCAAAAGAAACAAAGTTGTCTTGTTATATATATATACACACACACACATATATATACACACACACACACACACACACACACACACATATATATAGGACACTCAAGCTTCCACCACAGAAACCACCTGATGGCTCAATTTTCACTCTTTAAAAATCCTGCAATTATTTTATGGTAAACACAAAGGCAAAAAATACTGATTACTATACGCAGGGGTTGCAGAACCTGCAACTTTGCCTTGAATTGACTGGTTTCTGTCACTACTATTTTTCAGAGAAAACATCATGACACAGAGTAGATAGTTTTAAACAAGAGAGGTTTTGAGGGTGATAGAAATGTCTAGCAAAGCATGAGCCAGCTCCTCGTTTCCTACCAGCTACTGGAAACAAGTGAAGCTTTCTCAGCTCTGGCTTTGTGTGGGGAGCGGATGTAAGTGTCAAACTGAGGGGGAGAGAGTGTAATTACAGGGAATGTATTAGTAATATGTACTTAGAAATCATAGTAAGGCTGAATCACGAGTTACTCAGCACTTTCTCCATTTACAACCTTGAAAACTCGTTATGACTAATTCAACAGGCACTGACCTGGCTCAAGCACATAGCTCTTTAAACAAACACAGACACTGCAGGACCAAGTCATCACGTGCCAGGACTTGCACCACCTAATTTGACGTGCCTGTTATGGATACAGGAGTCTAGATCTTTTCTCTGAATGCTGAGCTCCAGCAAGCAGGGGGAATTAGTGGTCTTTGGAGATGCTCCAGAAAAACCCACACTGAGGAGAAAGATGGTGCTGGACCAAATGCTTATATTCCTCCCTCCTGAGGAACACAAAGATGTACCAGCTTATTCTTCCTGACCGAGTATTTTCTACTTTTTTTAAGCAAAAGGGGCTGCCCCAGCAAGGGCACAGTACACAGAAAACTGGTCAGCAGATTAGTCCCACCTTACATGCATGGGATAACCACAGGAGAGCCAGCACAGAGCAGCACATTACTCACCCCCTCCTGCTTCTGTTGGGCATGAAAAGAGCTGTTGCTGGCTTAGTGAGCGGAGTCTTTGAAGAAGAATATTATAGGTCATAAACTGGGAAAATGCTTCAGTGTCAACCTAATTTGTAAGTATGTGGGAAGATATATAAGCTCTAAAATTGCTAAGCTTTTGTTTAAAGTAAGTAAGGTTTAATTAGTGTTTATGGGAAAAAAGGAACTTCTTGCAGTTTTTTATATCACAATACTATAAAATACCGTAATTTTCATCTGGTTTAAAGCAATTCACTCATATTTATTCAGAAACTAATTCTCTTTTAGTTGGCAGTCTCAGAGAAAACATCAATTTTTATTTTTTACTTTGTAGTTACTTAAGAGCTAAAATGCATTTAAATAGTCAAGAAAAGAGGTGGAGTCTGATCTTGTTAGAACAATTTCCACTTAGTGCAAACAAAAAATATTTTAAAATATTCCATTTGTTTTCCAGTTGGAACTGACCCATTCTATTTTGTGCAATGATTCAGTTATAGCTCAACAAAACATACTAGCGAATTCAGATTTTACTTTTAAAAGGAATCATCTCTGTTTCACTGAACTTTTAATGACTTGCTTTTAAGGTTTTCTCCTTCTCTTTCTTTTGCAATTCACTTGGAGTTTCTTAAAATACCTATCTAAAATCTTCCTTGCACAAAAAAGAAGAACCCAAAAGAGGTGGTTATTTCTTTAAGATCAGGAAACGCGTGCAGTAAGAACCTAAGAAGTAATAAAATCAGTGTTGATAGTAAAATAAATATAGCACTTTTGCTTGGGTTAAATGTCAGATGTAAGGAAGTGCTGAGCATCCTTACTTGCTATAGAATCACTCATCCTTCCTCTACTAAGGCTGTTTCCAAAAAGGCTGTTATTAAGTCTGGGAAAGGATGTGGCAACAAAAGATGGTAAAACACTTGAACACATGTGCATTGTAGACCTTTATACCATGAGCAACATTTAATTCAAAAGAGAGCAAACACAATGTCCGACAAATAAAACTAACGCTCTGATTTCCATAATTGTAGCAGGCCTTAGGTAATGCACTATGCAGTATTTGATTTAAAATATTAAAATATTAAAAGGAGTTTTCTATAACAGAGTGTTCCTATCAAAGTGGAATGACTCATAAGAATGCTAAATTCAAACCAGATGGGCATAAACATTCACTGAAAAAAATCAGATATTTAGAGGTCAGTATGGGTCTTCATAAAAATGAAGACATTGTCTGAGTAACTGAAAAATGAACTTCAGTGATAATAAAAAAAACCAAGAGAAAGTATTAGTGATTTTATTTTAATTATACAAGCCACTACCAATTAGAAGAACTAACATTTACAAAACTTTACATTGCCATTTTAATTTGAAAAAGACGGCTGTAGCAGCCTTTAGACTTCAGGCAAACAGCAGCATAGTATCTCCCGTGAAGGGAGGGAGTAAGGGATGGGGGAGTTCAGAAATGCCACACTAATATTCTGAACAATCCCTGTGCTTCACACTGAGGAGTAACCTTGATTACGGATTTGTATGGGACAGAAATCTTCTGACCCAGCTCAGAGGCATGATGCTAGTCTTCACTTTCCTGTGAACCAGACCACAGAAAGGGGAAGAAAAACCTCCTGTTCCTGCTATCATATCAAAAAAAGTTCATAGCCCCCCAAATTGCTGCTGCTCTGTTGTTAAATGTGCTTGTTGTTTTGTTTTTCTTTCCTTGTCTCATCCATTGCACTCTACCATTTACAGATTGTCTGGAGGGTGTACTTATTTTTAAACTTTTATACCCTATCAGAAGAAAAATATGTGGGCTCAAAATTAATATTGTTTTTGACTTATGGTGAAATTCCAGTAATGTTTAACTTGGATCACGAGACCTGCATATTTTACAGAGAGCAGAAAAGAATATTTTTTGAGCCAAAATGTGTAATGGGAGTTCCCTACTGTTTTGTTGCTGACATCTTGGACAACAAGAGAAATGATGAGCACAGAACTTATTCCTTTTAAAACATACAGACTAACTAAGTGGGGAAAATAGGGGTTCTACCCATGCCATAAGCTATAAAGGCATATGTTTTTATCCTTGTTCCCTGATTAATTTGTAAACTGCTACCATTCAACCTCCTAATAAAAAAGGATTGTTCAATGTATATTACTGTCAATGATTTTACATTGCAAACCATAATCTCTCGGGGCACAAGTCAGCAAAAGCTATTGTGGCTTCCAAAATTACTTTTCTGAGTCCTCCTGCGAGAGGAGAAATTGCCCGTACTTTTGGCCTATGTGTTACTGCCATTAGCAGCATTCTAAGGCTGAAGGTAAGGGGGTGAAACTTGGCCCCCAGCAGTGTCCGCCAAAGTTTTGCTGTTGGGGTTACAGAAGTTAGCGTTGTCTGCAGTGTGCAGTGTGATGCTTTGCAGGGCAAGCTCCAGACCCCTCATTACAATATCCTGAAGGCTGCATGATGCAAATATTAAGCGTCTTCCCTTTGCTGGCTCTTTAGGATTGATCCTTTGTCTTGCTGTAACTAAAAACATTTCTTGGCAATCAGATGCCTTTACCAGACATTGCTGCACACATCTAATTAGAGAACTCAGCTTTGAAATGCTTTGGGTCCCAGCAGATCTCTCCATGATTGTACACATGACTGTCACAAGTGGGATAATTGCAGCATTCATTCTTAAAAATGTTTTAAATTGTTTCACTTTCTAAGACATTGAGTATTGTTTGCATTCTCTCACTGCAAAATTAGGGGAGATAATCCTTGTTCATCAACTTACATCACTACTATTACCCATTTATTTCCTAAGGCTCGCTTTATCTTCATGCTGCTTAGAGTTGAACACTGTTATCCATTTAGTATTAATATTATTTCTATGGCTTAGAACAATTATTGGCAAATGCTTTGCTAGCCTCCAGTTCAAAATTTCCTCTTCACATCCTCAGGCCTAAACCATCAAAACCTCTCCCTGCTAAAGGGTATAAACTGTCAAAAAGAAAAAAAAACTGCCCCCACTCTGAGCAACTGTAGTGCTAAATGAAACTGTAGGACTCTTAGCACTTACAAAAAATCAAGCAATGCACGTGCATTCACTGTACCCCATCGTTGGTACCCAGTCTAACACTGGGAGTCCACACACACACGTAAACACATGTATATGTATATGCATATGCACATGCACACATACATATGCACTCTTCTGCAATCAACACTTCTCCTTTGGCATCCTCATGGATGCCTCCTTGAAAGAGCCCAGAGGTTTTTTAAAGAAACACAAGATAGCCCAGGGCTGGCATCAACAAAAGTCTCTATATTCCAAAGCTCAGATGCCTAAAGTCACAGGTGATGGTCTACAAAATTTGGACTTGCCTCTCTCTGAAGGGTAAGGAGGTAGGAGTTCAAGTGCAAGGAAGTAGCTGGGTAGGCAAAGGAGGGACTAAGATGATGGGGCAAGGACCCAGTATGATAGACAGGAAGAAAAGGTAACAACGGTGATGGTTGGGGGAGAAACGCTGAAAACTTCAGAACAAAGGGAGAATAGGGAGAATCATGCCTGAGATGAACCTCAGAGTGAGTCTGCTCACCAGGTGTGGCAGGGAGTTCGCACAGCACAGTGCTGTGCTTTTCAGTGCATGCAGTGACCAACAGCTATGGGAAAGTCTGCTGTATCATGAAATCCCAAACCAGCCAGGGGAAGAGGCTGGAAGAGCACTCCCTGGTCACCAAGGACTATTTTCTCCATTTTTCTGTGGAGGGCGGACAGGGGAGTTTCCTGGAAGGCATTCAGGCAATCACTGTGAGTTGGAAGTTCAGGAACATTTTGTAGGACTTGCATACCTGGGCATTGCCAAGGATATAAAGTAATTGTTGCCCCTAATGAGAAACTGAGCACACAAAGCATCTTCTCTGAGGCACCCTATAAGTAAAGCTGCTCACAACATTCAAAAGCCTGCTGGTGAGGGAAGAGCATGATAGGGAAGAGCCATTGAAGTCAGTCCACCATAGCCCACCCTAGCAGGAATGTCAGAACAAACATAGGCTCTGACAGACTGAAAAACCAAAGCACAGCCTTCAAGGAGGTAGATTTCTGGGTCCCCAAAATTCTGGGCAGGTCACGCAAGCAGTTGGAAAGATGCGAAACTCAGCAGGCAGATATAGCAAAGGAGTAATGAGATCACTGCGCATCAAGGACCTGCCAGGGGGCTGTCAGGGTGGGTGGGGGCAGAGGACACACTCATCCTTTCTGCTCCCTGAAATGACACAACAAAACAAATGCTGATGAATGATGCAACAACCTGGCAGAAAAAAGAAGTTTGTGGGGAGGGAGGAGACATCAGGAAATCAGTCTTGCAGGTCAGCTGTGCTCGCAGCATCTTCACAAATATTTTTCTTAATGCTCAAACGGTTTAGTTTTATAAGCATGGTTATCTCTCATGTGGTTACTGAGCATGAATCAAAGATGTTGTAGCTCAGCACTACCCTATTTTGTACTGTGCTTTCTTGAACATCCTGGGATTGCACAGCCCCAGGAAGCATAGCAGAGCTGGAGGACCACTGCTCTCTTCCTGCTCATCAGTGAAAGCGACCAAGGATGGGCAGCCTTGGGTCACAGAAATCCCACAGAAAGGGAATTTGAGGAGGAGTGGGAGGCCAAACCACCAAGGGGGAGATGCTGGTAGGGGGAATGGGAGGAAAAAGGTGCTGGGCTGCACTAAGCTGTTGTAACTTGGGTGCAGTAAAGGGAACTGCTGCTGTTCCATCCCCCTGCTCATGCAGTAGGCCCTCCAGAGAGGTACAGCCCTCCTGTCTCACACCAATTGGCCTCTCATTTCTCTTTACCATCGTACTCATGTTCCCAAATCTCAGAAGCATCACAGCAAAGGGAAGGTAGGCAGAGGAGAAAGGCCAGCAAGAGCAGAGCATTCTCAAATGACAGTGGGGACAAAGCCTGAGCAAAGAGTGTCAGCTCTAGGACAAGCTGAGAAGAGAGAACATCTCCATCTGAAATGGAAGGGAAAATAACGGGAGCAGACCATTCATCTTTCTTAAATATCTGTCTGGTTTTGCTTTCTAGTTTTTCTGCCACAATTTTTGAGCTAAAACTAAGAAGATAATAATCCAAACAAAACAAGCAAACCAAACTCAACAGCCCTGTGAGATTACTGAGATGGGTGAGGGGGAGAGGCAGGTTTGTGAGAAGGGAAGAATGAGACTGCAAGTGCAGTGCTCTTATCTATGTTTGGTTTTGCTAGATGGTTTTTCTTTCTTTTTTTTTTCTTTTGGTGAGGGTAGCAACTAGGATAAACTGTTTTGAGTAGGGGCTATGCCTAACCTTATTTCTCAGTTCTGGCTGATCAAATGCATCCAACAACTCTGGCTACCCAATTACTCCAACCAGTGTGCCACAGCTGTAACCGCCTCAGGACATGGCTATGGAGAATTCAGGACTCCCATGGTAGGAAGGGTCCCCCTTGTCCCAGGACAGCTATCCTCTGAGATGCATAGCTGTATGCTGCGCTCATACATGACAAGGTGGAATAGCTGGGCCAGGCAGAGCTGGATCCTCAGAAGGATGCTGTCCCACCCCCGTGAGGCAGTGAAGAAACACCTCCTCTGGGTCCAGCCACGTAATGGGGAAGACCATGATGAAACCCTGCCCCTGCTGAAGCTAGTGGTATGTCCACTGGATGTCATTCAGCCAAGGTTTCAGCCCAGCAGATGTATATCAACATGTTTTGTAAAAACTGACTTGGATAAGGTTCAATAAATGTCTTTGAGTGATTTCAGATTGCTTTTCCTCTGTTTTAGGAAAGTGATTTGCTTTCTGAAAAATGCCTGCACAAGTTTCACACCTTTTTGTCCTCTGCATCATCTGCTGTTATTCATAGGCTCTACAGATGGAAAAGACGCATGAAGTCACGCAGCACTCCCTGCCAGCACAAGACTGTTCTCCAGCAAACATTTGTTATGGTCTTGTTTATACTAGTTTCACGTGCTCCAAACAATGACATTGCTGCCACTTCCCCAGGGAGAGCAGTCAGCAAATTCATATTGCTGACCTGCAGGAAGGCTTCTCATATTCTTCAGCCCATATCTTCTCTCTTCATATGTCTTTCAGTTTTATACTCTAATATCAATTTATCATGGGGTTTTCCCCTTGATTTTGCCTATCATTATAGTCCCCCTTGCTCTACGGTGCACAGAGTTTTTAAAATGGTGCATGCTTCCAGCATGGCCCCTAAACCACCCACTATGATGTACCCCTCCACTACATGAATGAGCATCCATTTCTCCCAAGCTGTTCCTGCTCTGGTGTTCTCTCCAGTTCGTACTATACTGTCTCAGTTTGAGATAATTTGGACGGGCAGAGACCTCAGACAGGAGTCTCTTCCCTCAGATTCAATATCCCTGATTTCTCCAATAGGGAGAGAGACCAAATACACCCAGATGTAAGCGGAAAAAATAACTTTTTACCAAGAAGAATGCCAATAACAACACTGATAAAACTGGGTTAAACCAACTGAAGAGGAGAAATTTCCCAAGCCCCACTCACCGGACCAAATCGAGATGGCAGCTGGCCTGCCTGACCTGTCAAAAACACACATGGCCAAAGGACAGAGACAAGATGGCCAGCCTTCCATGTGGTTCCCCTCTCCCATGTCTGGAAAACATGTCAGGAATGGGGTGGAGAGTCAGCGCTGGCAGGAAATGCCCAATAGCTGGGATTCGATACCGGCAGATGCTGGAGTGAGGCTGTGATGCTGGTACAGGCAGCGGGAGCAGGGCTGGAGAGCCCCCAGGTGACTGGAAG
>JAWMRA010000041.1:32695080-32717484 GCA_035584735.1 Pseudotriccus pelzelni
AAGAAAGGAGAAGAAAGGAGAAGAAAGGAGAAGAAAGGAGAAGAAAGGAGAAGAAAGGAGAAGAAAGGAGAAGAAAGGAGAAGAAAGAAGAAGAAAGAAGAAGAAAGAAGAAAAAAGAAGAAAAAAGAAGAAAAAAGAAGAAAAAAGACGAAAAAAGACGACTTCCTCAAATTCCAACCTCTCAACAACTAGCAGGGGATAATATTCTGGAGCTGAGTTTTGATAGCATGTGTTAAGGACATGTATGGGTTGTTAGCATCTTGCTGGTTGCCTAAGGAAACAGAACTGCATTTTTTTTTAATTTTATAACAATCTTTCTAAAATACTGGACACACAGGGCGCTTAGCAGATTAGTATTTATTTTAAACAGCAAGAAAAATAACAAGAAATCCATATGCAGTCTTCTCCCGCATGAGAAAACGAGAAGGCCTAGTGCTTGACATGCACTTTGTTACCTTTTTAAAAGGGATGGATAAAAACGTGTCTGTATATAGACACCGTATCCTACACTGAAGCGATAGTTCCTAAATTTATTACATCAACAGAAAAACCAGAAACCTTTCCCATGGATGATCTTGTAGGTCTCACACTGGTCTCACACTCAAGGAATTAAACATTTTTTTCTCTTGAACACAGTAGCAGCCAAGGCTATAACAAGCAGTCCAGGCAACCACAACTATATGGATCACACTATGGCTGCATTTGCTCTAGCATAAGCATGGCTAACTCTGTGTTGTTTTCACAGGAACTCAGGCAGCCTTAAGAACATTTAGGAGACCAAAAAACAATTGAAGTCTCTGAGGGAACACAGCTGGGGTTCAGATGGATAGTTTGCAGCTCCACCATCGGCTTTGCACAGAACCCGGTGCACTTCAGTCTCTGGCTTCTTTCTTTTATGTCCTCTAACAATACCACACTCCAAGGGAACGCAAGGACTTTAGGAAAAGCAATGTATCTTAGCTTTCTTAGTTCTCATAAACGATTTAGTTTTAAATATCTTTTTTTGGTTTTTTTTTTTTGGTTTTTTTTTATCTTAAGGGAACTAACCTGAATTTTGGATTTGGGGTGAGGATATTCAGTAGCAGTAGTGACCATCAGCTAAACCTGAAACTGTACAGGCAAGAAGCTGTTGTCACAAAACTCTTCCTCTAATCCTTCATAGACATGTTTTGTATTCACTTGCAAGACAAACAGCAGCTCTGATCTGATCTGCACCAAGTTCTCACATTTTGCATAAGCAAGATGGACAGAAGTAGCTGATAGATCTAAAAAGTTGTTTCGTACATAGACATGACAATCCACCAAAGCTTAATTTACAGAGCATCTATTGCCAAAGTAATTTAAAGATTCAAGGTAGCAAGTTGCACCAGGGAATAGCTTATGATGGAATACCTATAGATTATGAATTTGTCAGCTTTCAAAAAAAGAGACATTACACGTTTCAAATAATATGAATGTATGAACAGATCAGCTGGGCTGAGTCGGATAAGCTGTCCTGAAGCAACAAATGCACCTTTGTTTCCTGAAATACTGTCCACAAACCCAATTTCTGGATAAAGGCAAAAGTTGAAAAATGTTACAAAATCTACCTTCAGACTTTAGAAGCCTTGCAAGAAAATGAACTGCAATTAGAGAGAAAAAAATAGTTTACCAAACAACAATGTAACTTGTAACTTTCATAGTCTCTTGAATAGTTGACTAGACTGAAAACGGGAAAAGTCACTGATTGTTTGCTCTGAATATAAAAGCCCCTCACAAAGCAGTTGTCATGCTACCTTGCATAGGACCCTTGATACACAACCCTCTCTTCCCATTCCATGTACTGTTCCTACCATTTCAGACCTTTCGTACTGATACACGTGCATCAGAAAAATTAAGAGACTTCAGAGAGCAATGCTTAAGTGACTGGGATGAGGGAGAGGGGGCAGTGCAAATACCATCCTCTTCCCATTTTGGCTCCTCTTCTCCTTTAAATGCTGTCAGTATTGATAAGGTAAAGTTGAGATCAGAACACTGGAGCAGTGTAGGAAGAATAAAAGGACAGGGAATGGTGGGCTTGTCGCAATTGTGGAGTCTTTATTAATAGAAGAAAGTTGTTAGTTCTTGCACTTTTGGCTCAGAAGAAAAAAAAAAAGTCTGTTTCTACTGAAGTAGGAAACTGTGAATTGGACAATGCAGCTAGAGAAGAGAAAAAGTTGAAAACAGCCTCTTTGTAAAGAAGTGAGTTGTCAGATGGCTCAGTCAGCCCTCCCTTGAAAGCTCACCCTTAGGTAAGTTAAAATGGATGGCAAAACACTGGCTGAAGAGAGTGATGCATAGCTATGGCTTCGGACTGTCATCCTCCTGACAACTGCCATAGATGACTATGCCACCCTGAGGAGCAGATTGTTTTGCACTACTTGGATTTCTGCATGCTAAGGCTGTAGTCTCATAATCTCTGATACCAGAAGAGTTCACATCGCAAATCAGATACAGATCAGATATCTGGTTTCCATCAAATTCAGAACCTATGCAATTATTTAGGCAGCAGGAGGAAAAGGTAGCATAATAGAAACAGACACACACTATAAAGCCTTTGTAAAGGACTCCTTTTGTTGCTTTAAAAAAAACCAGTTGTGACCACATATCAGGAGAGCACTTTGCAGCATGTAGCCGTGACATTCTTCCTCCAGTACTAGGCAGCCCCAAACTATATTTAGCCTCCTCTATAACCATAGTGTCAGCTGTAGATAAAGCAGACTGAAAGAATCTGTAAAAGCTCACAGCTGACTTTATGCACCAGTGGAACCCATGTTATCTGAGCATTACAGCAAAACTTAAGCGAGACTGTATGAAAAAAACCACAGATCTCAATTACTCTAATACTCTGCCCTTTACTGAGAAACACCTTCAGAACCACCTATCAATACATTTGCTTGACCTAGTCTCCAGAATTTCCTCCTCCTTAAAAACACTGTAACTGCAAGGTGGCTGCACTGAGAGTTACTAATGCCACAGGAGGAGAGGTGGCTGATGAGATCATCACTTCAGCAACAGGACCATCTGACACAGCCTCGCCTTCATCAGCCGCTTGTTCCTGGTCTTGTATTGCCTCCTACTGACACCGCTTTCTGTGCAGTGCAGATGTAAACCAATGCAGCTGAAAAAAATGGTGGAAATAGGAATATTTTCAGTGTATCTTAGCTAATTGGTCCCCCAACCCATCTGACTACACAGTGCAGAGAAGGTGTCCCAGAGCACCGAGTTACCAGAAAAGCCCAGGAACTACACCACCACCACTGCCACTAGTTATTTTAGGCATCTGAAATAATTCACTTTGAAAACCAAATCCTGCATTCTGGGTCAAAAAAGGGTAGACCTTGTCATCTTATCAAGAAACTGCCAACAATATGCAGGACGTTTAGCAATTTGCTAATGCATTTGTAATACTGTATACACATACACATCTTACATGCATAAATACTTCAGTAGAACGGCAGTATTTAATTATTTCAGTACTGGCTTTTATGCTTGCAGTTCTAAAGTCTCTGCATTATTTCCTCCACGTTTTGTACACAGCTCCTTGAAATACAGCTACTATAGCACTTTGCGGGTAGGTGGCAGAGTTACAGCAGCGGGAAGTTTCAACTAAGCAGTTTCATAATAGCACATTTACAGAATTTAAAAAAACCAAACAAACCAAAACACAACAAACCAACTCTGACAATGCCATTTAAGTTATACTCTTAGATTTCCATCAGTTTGATCAACTGCAACCTTTCCTCACTCAATCACAACCTAAAGAATTTTTTTTTGACAAGGACTAATGGAATATGGTATTATTAGAATGCTGTTTAGAAGATCAATTACTGCTTTGAAAATCTCTCTAAAGACTTTTAAAATATGTATTTCAGCCAAAATCAAGTATGTTTAAATTAATTTTCTATTGTAAAGAAACATGAATTATTTTTTCCATCAACTCAAACAGAAACGTGCTTTAGATTCAGCAGTATGAATCAAATATTCAATGGCAACTAAAAGTTTGGTATTTTCATTTAAAAAACAGAGTTGCTCAAAGCTGATCTAAAGCAAATTAGACATACAAACTTACAGCATCCATATATAATATGTGTTCAAAACCCCAGAAGGTAGAACTTCCATGTTGTATCCATGAGGTTACATCCGTGCTGCACATTTAGCCATGTTCCTGCTCTCTGTCTACAAGCAAGCTTTTAACCTGGATTACAGATCCCACCCAGCCAGGCTCTCAAAAATCTTTTGTGGCTCTAGAGAGCTCTGCCTTCCCTAAGTGAGTTGCAATATTGTACACAGTACACTGGTACTTGACTAAGAGCTACCTTCCAGTAAAGACTGGGGTTTATTCCTTTCTTATCCTCCATTTCACCTCAAAATCAAACAGGATGTCTTAAAATATCTGTAGTTTAAGTGAACATTTGACTTTATCCTGGACACCATGAAGGAAATACCTCACACAGCCAGCATTATTTCAGGAACGAAGCAACTGCTAAATAAAAGATCAGTGCAGCATCTGCCATCTCTCACTTGAGATTCAAATTTTTAATCGGGATACAAAAGCACTAGGTTAATAAATCCGCACAACAAAGATCAGGGCTACTTCATAAAAGCACAAATAATAGACAATACAGTTGTGAAAATCCTATTCTCTTATGGAGGAAAGAGCAGAGGCAGAACTGAAACAGAGGAGGAGAGGGTATGGCAAGTGCAGTGGTGGCAGGCTTGATGAATGAGGCACTGTATGGCTGTGCACCTAAAGAATAAACTGACTCTGAAGCTGGACCTTTAAACAGGAGTATTTTGCCCCTTTGATTATCTCCACTCAGGACAATCAGCCTGCTTTCCCACTGGCAGCTGCTTGAAAGTTATCTGATTTAGAAACAAGCACGTTAAAACCAGCACTGTGCTTACTCTACAGAACAAAAACAATTGTTTTTTCACATTCAAACCCAAGAAGCTCCCCTCCACAATTCCCCATAACACATATTAAGCAAAATAAAGCCGACATTATCAAAATAGTAAAGAAATAAAACCTGATTGTTCATTCCATTCTATTCCTGGTTAAACACATCCAGGAACACTTTCCTCTGCATGAACCAATTTTAAAGTAGTCCTTATCTAAATGCTAACATTTAGATAAGTCTGATACCAAAATCTAGACCCATTTGTCTAATAAAACAAAAAAAATTGAAAGCAGTAGCTGTTTTTTACCAGGGCTATTACCAACTTAATGGAAATATTTTTAGACTACAAAGATATTAATGGCATGTAATGTGGTAATATGCGATCTATACATCTTATGAAGTCTCATTAACTGTCAATGTTTGTGAAAACAGAACATGCATTGGTATTTCCTCCAGCACCTGTATAGTTCTTCACCTGAACAAGAGTACCTTTCCCATAACAGTAAGAATAACAATAAACACTGTATTTTTCCAGAAAAACTAAATTTTCCCTCACACTGAGTTCTTCTTATTCAATTCTAGCACACTACAACCTAGTGTAATTACTTTGAAAAGAACAGATCTCCTTTCCTATGCCCAAGTTATCACAACAGACACATCACAATTTGTGGGCAATTACAGAACGTGGATCCCATCTTCGAGGAAGCTGGACAAAGGTTATGCCCTGTATTGATGACTGCTACTTAAAAAGGCTACGTAGTGCAGGACCAGTACTGTACTTATTTCCGTCCTTGAAATGAGAGACATTTATGTAAGAGACATAAACGTGTTTTGAAAAACACAAAGCTTTCATGGCAACTAACTCTTCCATCTGTCATCCCATATTACTGCCACGTAATATACACCCAACTGTAGCTAATTGCATAAATGGCATTTGATATGCAATCATGCAGGATTTTAACCTATGCACACATCATAACGCATGATAGATGAGTACCATTTTAAGAGGCATAAAAGGCTACTGAAAGTGCATATGGCAAAGAAGATTCCTGTTTACTTTACTAAAACTTGGAAAAGATCTGGAACAAAATTATTTTATTTCCATTTTGCGCATTTACGTTCTCTAATTTTAATAATAAAAGAATCAGTCTTACTTTCAATTATTTAGGTCCTACAATATTTCTGTTGCAGACAGCAGTGAAGTATTTTTTTGTTCTCTTTGAGAATTAAAGTCAGACTGATACTCTTTTTACTTGCAGAAGTTTCATGAAGGCTTGATGTTGACTTCAGCACATAAAATTTTTGAGGTTAAATGTGCAAAGTCCATTTTCACTAATTATCAGATGTTAAAAGCAACACGAATCAGTGCAACAAAAGTAATTTTACAACGGGATTTAAAGGATATAGCAAGCTTACAGAATCCTTTGGTTATGTTTACTAAAAGAGAAGTTACACTGACAAAGACCACTGTACAAAAAACATTTGGCTTAATTATTTTTAGGATTTCCTTTAGTGTTTTTAGTGTTCACAATATAAAAGATGAAGACTCTCCCCCCCTTAAGAAAACAGATAACCACAGACAATTAGGCTACTCAAAGGCACTCATCTTGCTTTTTAAGTACAGGAGACACCAAGTTGATACTTGTTTTGTCATTTGCTGGCCTAATAGTCTCTTCAAATTCCATTCGACACAATAAATTATACTCAGTGACCAAGCACAAAATATGTGGGAAATTTATTTTGTTGAGTAAAATATTCATGATCTTACAAAACTGATTTTACCAGACAAGGCCTTTGGCCAATTTTGATTTTTTTTTCCCTTTAACACGCTGTGCCTTAAGCTTCTTTCTTTGCCTGGAATTCATCCATATCGGGTACTGTCCATGCTGGTCTAGAAGAGTTTTTTTGTTCCGTTTATTATCCAGGTCCATTTTGCTGTCATCTGAAAATGAAAGGTATTTATAGTGAGTAAAATATGAATCAGCTTCATAGATGCTCTTTTGTTATCAGATTCCCCCAAATATCCCCTAGACACAACAGTATTTGTACATAGGAAGCTGAAGTCTTTATATACAGAAATCACTTTCCAAACCAATGCACCTGCAACCCTGGGACTTCAATAGTTGACAGTAAATGTGCAGAATCTTCCCTAAAGGCCCTTCTCTGGGCAAAGCACCTTATTCTTTAGTCTGCTGTCTGTTCCAATGCTGTGTTTAAAAATATTGTGTGTGGTCCCACCACAGAGACACGCAACTATACAGGAAGCCATAGGCTTACTGAAACATATGCACATTCACATACTTTTTATGATGTTATGTTTAAGATCTGTTCTAAAAATTAACCCTATCTTGGAAAATATGCACATCCTCACAAAGTTTTAAAAACAGCTACAAACCCACTATTGACCAAAGGCTAACCAGACCTTCCATTATTTTTTTCCTAACAACAAAACCTGGAAAAAAAAACCAACAACAGTGTGCTGTGAATAATACCTCAGACTAACACAGTAAAATGTCCCTAATATATATTTATATATTTCCTTGGGCTGGAAAATTATTTACCTGTCTGTGGAAAGTACATATTCCGGATAAAGTTTTTATATATTGCAATCCTTGTAATACTTTGTGATGCAAACTCCCTTGTGTCCACACTTAGTGCTGAAAAGTCCTCTCAAAGAAGACACCATTATTTTCACAAGACTTGTAGCTGTTTGTAAAAGACAAATATTCTTAGCTATTTCTGAGGCTGTTATCTCTCTGCAAAAGCCAAGTGACAATGGTCACTTGTAGAGAAGTTGCCAGCAGAGTTGGAAGAAGATGCAGGAATGACAGCCAGCCATGCATTTGCTCCAGAAACCAGGCTTAAGGCAATGATTTTTCCTCCAGATTCAGCATCAGAAGACTGACAACGTTTAAAAAACAACTTTTGCCTTCTTTATAAGACAAATCAGAACCATGGCTAAAAATTCAAATTGTAATTTAAACTATCTTTAACTGGAAAGGTGTTTTTATATAGCATTCTCTTTCCATTTTCAAGATCAGAACATCTTAAGTGCCATAAACTGAAGAAGAAAAAAAGTGTCTGACTCCTGTCCGGTATGCAGGTATTTAAAACCTTTGTTTCCACTTCCTGGGTGACTGCCCACTTTCTTTACAGATTATTTCCTATTTAAGGCACAAAGAAGAAGGTGTCATTATCTGTAGACACCTAATACCACCCTATTCCTGCACCACGTGCAGTGCAGCATTAATTAGTAAACTGAAACTGGCTCTGTACTTCCCCTACCTCGAGACAGTACATTCAAGTAGCAAAATACCACTACATTCTTGATAAAAGTTTCTATAAAATCACTTTAGATTTAGTTTGTATGCTTCGTGTCCTTCTTAAATTAGGACGGAAATTATATCCTACCTCTTGTTTAGCAGCAAATATAATGCTGTGATTGGTACAACTGCTAAGCGATGAATCTTCGCTCACCTGGTGTTTCCAGAGAGATGTCTCTCTATAGGCTACTACACGGAACATCTCCATAAAATATATTACACATTTTATGTACTAAAAATCAGATGTTAATAACCTTGTTCCACAAGTGACCGGATGCAATATGGATGCCAACGTTGCGAAATGACCAGATTCAGCGCTTTAACAGCATCCTTTAGCTTTAAAAGACAAGTTTTCGGACTCAGTGTCCTCAGGCTGTAATATTCACACGCCCGAACCCCGCAGCCAACGTCACAGGAACAGTAACAACAGTGCAGGACGTCCCCGAAGCTGGGTGACTTCAGGAAAAACCACCCAGAGCCCAACTCACCCCTCTGCTCCAGCACTTTCTCGGGGGGCAGCACGGTCGCCACCTCCTTGACCTCCTCCATGACAACATCCGCGTTGGCTCCCAGGATCTTCTTCAGCCTCTCCAGCTCCTTGGGCGCGTTCTTCTTCCTCTTCTCGGCCCTCATCTTCCTCCTCCATTTGCTCCTGAGGCTCTTGGCCATGTCCCGCGGACAGGGAAGCCCGCTCGGCCTGCCGCGCACGAGGCACGCACCAACCAGCGCGCCAGGCCGCGCCGCCCCGCGCGCATGCGCACGGTGACGCGCCAGGCCCGCCTCCGGGCCCCGCCCCGACCTCGCGCCGGCCGCGGGCCCTACCGTAACTCTCCGAGCGAGCGCGCAGCACCCACACCGCCCCCCCCGCCCGGGATCGCGTCCAACCACCGCGGCGTGTCGAGGGATCAAAAACAAACACGTGCTTCATCACAGGGAAAAAAGCGAGGTTTTATTCTTCGCTAGTGCCACGCATTTCTAAATGAGGCAGAAGAGAGAGAGCATCACAGCCGCTCAAACCAATCTGCAATTGCACTTCAATAGTGTCAGTCCAGTTCCAGCACGGAAAACGCACGCACCTTGTCACACCTTGTGGCAGGACACGGATGATTTCCCAATTACCGTGTTGCCTCGACACTAAGTCTCACTGACAGGCCAGGTGAGCAGTAACAACACTGCATAGGAAGTAAGAAAGCCTTTCACAACTGTTTTTACCCGGCCTGCCCTTCCAGGCTCTCCACAGTTTGGGAAGCAGCAACAATCACAGCACCTCTCCCCGGCCAGCAAGGGTATGCGAAGTTCATTCTCGACAGCCTGAAGTTCTCCAGTCTCAGCTGTAGGAACAGACTAAAAGGCTTTCCAATTTTTATTGACACAATTAACATACAGAAGTTGATAGATTCTGGGATTTTATCTCCAAATGATTTTTCAGGACACTGAAAGATATGCCATAAATATTACTAAAACGAAGAACATTCCCTTTACTGGTTTTAACACCCTCACAGCTTCCATAGTGACAGCGCTTAACACGAACAGAGTATCTGTCAGAGACAGATAACAAAAACTAAACAAAACAAATAACAATAATCAACCAACAACTAGAAAAAAATTTAGCGTAGTAAAATTTATCTTACAATGGTAAACTCAGGCTACCCTTATGTGATACACACACTTATGATCAATCCCAAAGGAAACATTACCAGCAGCTACAGAACAGCAGAGAAGCATACTCTGGAGCAGTAAGAAGTTGGCAAACTTTTTCATCATTAAGTCAAGTGCAAATTAAGTGATTAAAAAAGTGACTGTAACGATGACAGCATGTTAACTGCATAAAACACATGGTCTAGAGAAGAACTGTAGCTACATTAAAAGCCTTTTTTGTCCCCTAAGGAGGGATCAATATTCATGGAATGAAAAGATAACACAGATTCAGTCTCTAGAAGACAGAACTACTGAGTTTGTAGATCATCCAAACTCGGCTATAGTCAAATCACACCACTTTTGGCTATTTTTTATTAAATGTTTCCAGTAAACGCAGCATGTGTAAGAACAGATTGATTATGTCCAAGTAGAGATTGATTGCAGCCAGTATGTACTCTTCAGGGGACAATTTGTGCATCAGCAAATGAGTGTCATAAATAATAAATCCACAGAACAGAAGAGCTCCAGCAGCAGCAAACACCAACTCTGTTGTCTCACTATAGAAAAACAGCTGGAGGCAAATAAAATATTTTAAAAATATTTGTAAATTTCATTTTCTTTGTAATATTAAATCTATGCATAATGATATGCCACACTTAAAACACAACCTTTCTACTGTTATGTACACACAAACACGGTATTATGATAGCATTTCAAAGTCCTTATTCCATGTATTCCCCAGTCACCGTCTCTTTAACTGAGTAAAAGTGCCTCCACATTTAATAGGGAAGAAACTGTGGCCTCCAGAGTATTAACAACAATTAAAAAAATGAAAGACAGTTAAAGCCCAAATGATCTCCTTCCCATTCTCTCAGTCAACTAGTGGATCTCAATTGACAAATTTTGTCAATCAACACGAATACCCCTTTAACACTGGCAAGAACAGCACCCAACAAAAATCCAAGTTGGAAATGAGTGGTTAAAAGATCATCAGTGTGATCTAGAACAGTTGTGGATCTGGTTAGGAATTTTCTTGAAGTTACACTGAGCTGTCCATAACCTTTTTGTTCTACTAGAAGTTACTAAAAGCTCAGGCTCTGAGCAACCTGGTCTAGTGGAAGGTGTCCCTGCCCATGGCGGGGGGGGGTGGAACATGATGATCTTTAAGGTCTCTTCCAACCCAAATCATTCTATGATTCTGTGAATATCTTGTAACCATGAACACAAGGTATCTTACCCTCAAGAAACCTGAGAAGATTAAAATCCACAAACAAGCGAAGAGGCTGAAAAAAAAAATTATAAACTGTGAGCAACAATATGCTTTCTTTCAAGAAACTTAGAATATCCTCCCTTTTTACAAAACCTCTTCTTAGATGCTAACTGTTCACTGATGGCAGCAGTAAGTTTTATAAAATTGTCAAAAGTTACATTCTAACTTTATACTTTTTTAAAATATCTGAAACAGCTGCCTTCTGTCTCAGTGAAAACTCCAGGTAAACTAGTTTTCTAATGGGTTTAAGAATCATAATCACAGAAAAGAATTTACCAGAAAAGCAGAACTGTGTAAAATTAATAATTTAAGATAAATAAACCCCTCACCATTCCCTTGAAGCAGGTTCTATTGACCTGTATTCCTTATAATAGCTGCAAAGCTTGCTTTAAGAAAGAAAAAACAACCTTAACATAAAATAATTTTCTAAAAATCATCAGTATGACAACATACCCTGCTCCAAACTTGCTGAAGTCTCTCTTTGACTGCAAGGTATATGCAGTCAGCCCAAGAAATACAGCAGTAGTAAGAAAAAAGGCTTGTAAGACGATGGAGACATTGTAGAAACTAACTATAAACAGAAAAAGTAATCTGTCAATTAAAGAACACTACACCATGTATTTGCTACGTTATCTTTTGAGGAAACAGGAGTTTAAACTTTCACAGACAGGAAAAAAATCTTAACTGTGAACAAAAAAAAAGTAAATTATAGCTGAACTTATCTTTGCACCACAAATTCATGATCATAGGATTCAGGGGCCTTGCACTAAGTTTGACAGTTACTTTGTAGCTGTAGCTTCTTATATGGAAATAACAGGTCTTCACTACTTGCAATTAAAAAAACACTGCCAAAATAAAACAATAGTATTTTAAGCATAGATGAGATCTTAAGGGAAAAGCTATCTGAATTTTTCATGATATTGAAGCAAGGGAAAAAAAAATTGTCTCTAAAGGCTCAAAGTTTTGATTAGGGGATAGGAGGGGAAAGATTACAGAAATGAGTGGAACGTTTTTCTTCCCTCTGTCCTCCTTAACCTTTCCTTTCCTCAAATGACTTTTTTTTTGCAGATCATAAGCCACAATGAAGAGGTTTCAGCTTGTGCTGGAAACTATAGTGCAAAGTGATGCCATGATTTGTCCACACACTACCCCATTTCACAACCCTAACCATGACGTACAGAACTCTCCAAACTCAAATTCCCTTTGAGGAAACTGAGGGGAAAGATAGGGATATTTCAGCTTTAAGATCAGCTCTGCTAACAGCTGCCTTATAGTGAAGAACATTGATAGCTATACTGAAAGGATGGATGGCACAACTCATTTCTCACTTCAGGCTGGTACAGTTTCAGTTCTTGATCACAATCCAATTTTCTCCCTTGATTCCCTGTTTTTTATGCTAAACTCGTATCACTGTCATTAAAATTTTCAGACAGGATTCATGATCATTTTAGTCACATCTAAAAAACTCTAATGGCAATTCATACAATAGATTGTATTCCTTTTCCAAATCTTTTATGGAACCAGACAATAGGATGACTACCATTTACCTGTAATGGCAACTGTCAGTGCTTCCAGCAGCGTCTACAAAAAGCAAAATCAAAAAATTACACAGATTAAAAAAAACAGGTCACAAAATACTTACAAGGAGACTTCACATGCGATGAGTCCCATTCTGCTACATAATCCCAGCATGCTACATTAGGTCTCCTGTTAAATCTTTGTATATGAAAACATGTTTAGTTTTCAACAAGAAAATGGCAATCACACTGTCTTACTGTGTGGAACTTGTGTTACATAAAAAGTAACTTGTGTTATTTGTTTACACACAAACTGAAAACGAAGAAAAATGCCATTTAATTTCCTACTCAAAGCACACAGCATTCTTCCTACATTTCTTACAAACTATTCACGAAGCAATAAAATTAATACACTCTTAATATCTTGTTAGACAGCTACCTAACACTAACATAAAGTGTCTGTATCAGCTTCTTTCTCCCACTAATCCTTGTTTTGAAACATCTAATTTTAAAACACATTTTGAATGTCTGGGATGAAGGCTAGTATGGACCCTGACTTTTTCTAAATGATAATTTCCAATTGAGTTTCAACACAATAGAGCATGAGAAAACGCTCTATGTCATGAACCGAGGGGTCAGAAATTTAACATTTAACCCATATTTTGTTTAAACCAATTTATCACACGGAGGTTTGAATTCTTCCATTCCTATATAATGTAATACTTTAACTGTTATTTTACAAACTCCCACACCACATTTGGCCAAACTGTTACATCGCTCCTTGTTACAGCTTCACTTGTTAAAAGTTTTTAAACATTTTATTCACCTGCAAGAAGTCAGGAAGCATGTAACTGTGTCACCATTTAAACAAACTATTACTTATACAGCAAAGCTGTCTTTCTGTTTTATCACACATACAATTTAGGCAATTTCTAAAGCATCAAATTCTAATTGAGCTACTGTGACTCAGAAGATTGATTTCTACATTATCCAAAATATCCAAGAGCAATCATTAGCCCATATCTAAAAACTCACAACATCAGGCAGGAGACTGAAATTTAAGGACAGCTCTGACTCACCTGCCTGTGCTGGAAACATGCTCAGAATGTGACAACAGAAAGACAATTGAAGAAATAAACACACAGGGCTGCTTTGGGCCTCTGCTGCAGGCCATCCATTAAGCAAATAAGCAAATAAGATAACAGGAATGCCTCCTCCTTTTCTACTGAGCAATTTCATAGAAAAATGCCTGATATCAACAGAACAACAAGAGCAGATAGACAGATTTCTACACGCACAGAGAAATCTGACCTAGAGGCTATCCAGGAACAACCTGTGGACAAAATCAGACCTTCATAAGCACATCGGATATCTTTCAAGGAATACAAGAAAAAAAAAATAACCTACCACTAGTTTCAAGGAGTTCATCACAATGCCAAATATTCTAGAGACTATTAAAATTGAATTTATACATACTTACAAATCCAAACAGCAGGTATAAATTAACAGGGTGCTGGTGTCTGTAGAGGGTTAGTGCCACAATTATAGCCAAAGATCCAAACCCAGATATCAAGAGCAAGGCAGGCCTGTAAAGTTCCATAAAAAAAAAAAAAAATAGTCAAAATTAAACTCAAATATTTGGAAGACTAAAAAACAGTTTATATAAACCCATGTTTTTAAATGATACCTAGATACAGATATCCAAAATAAATGTAATGCAAGTCTATAATAAGACTGCTCTAAAACGTATAATTACAGATAATCAGTTAAAATAGTCACAAAAAAAGTCTTTTTCATACTGAAGCTAAGGACTACCCAGGAATCCATTACCTGGAAATGAACCCATATAAAGAAGAAAATCCATCTGTATGAAACTGAAAGTATTAAAATATATGCCATATTTTGGCTGTTATGACCTCCACATTCAGGAAAGTGTTTTTTATAAGCACCTGAGTGCAACAAACACAGGCACTAACTGCACCAAAGAAAAATCAGTACTGACCAGAAAGTATCATTAAATCATTCAAGCAGCCCTCCAAGAAAAAAATGGACCAACATCAAACAAAAAAATCACAACAGTTCTAACAGAGAAGTTCAATTTTATACTATCAGATGTAAGTAGAAAACTGTAGTTTCACAATATCTGTTGCATATACTATAGCTTATACAAAAATTGAAATTTTCATATAGTGTTTGAGCCTCCTTTTTAATTTGGGCTTTTGAAGTGAAAGTAAAAGCCAAGTCTGCAAGTGTACTTGGAGGAAAACAGAAACTGAACTCCTTTCCCACCTGTTCCTTTCTCCTGGCCTATTCACCACACTTTGGATATTGAGATTTATTTTTTTTTATCACGAAAATTTGAGATGCAAAAAACAAGCAAGCCCTCTGGAATTTTAGCAGACTAGGGAAACAACCAACCAACACCACCTCCAACAAAAAACAAAAGACGAGGGGAGGGAGGAGAAGAAGAAGATGTGATTCTGCTTTTTGGGACAGGTACCTATAAGCAACAGCATTCCAAAGAGATTCTGAAAGTACCTGGACCACAAAACAAGAAATGTCAGTAACTGGGATGTTCTGCAACTCACAAATAAGTTTGCATAGCTTAAATACTAAAATAAGTACTATTAATATAGCATTGAATAAAATAAACTTTCACCATAATAAAATTTTTGTAATAAACCAAAGAGAAAAATGTCAGAGAAGAAAGATTATTTCCTGATCAAGTTACAAAATTTCTATTACAGAATCAAAATGCGGGGTATAAAAATTATTAGGAAGACTGAAGTGTTCCGGAGCAACAAACTACATAAACTACTCTTAACACATGCTAAACATCTCCATTTCATTTTAGTATTTACCTTTCATGAACAAATGCCTGCACTCCAGCAGAATACAGAAAAATTGCAGATGTGACTGTGGTCAATAGAACTTGAATGGAAAGAATGCTGTAGACTTTCCGTAGAAAGGCTAGAATAAGGAAAATACAAATGAAATCACTTATGAGTTACACTTAGAAAGTTCAACAGCAAATCAGATACAAGTTTTCATTTTCATAAGGAACCATTAGAAAGTCATAGTGAAAAAGCACAGAACAAAGTTGTAAAAAGCCATTTTTCCTTTAAAAAATGAACACAATTTTTCCATTACATTTATTACATTTTTATTATCACAAGATTAATTAATCCATAACAAGGTAAGAAAAAGAAATTTTAAAAAAACAAAACCAAAACCGTATTTGCAAGGAGTTTACTTTGGATTATTTAAAAACCCACGTAGGCCTATGTCTCACTATACTAACAGCATACCTTCTCCATCATGGTACTGGTATATAATGGGCCTAAATGCTGAAAGATTAACTTGGTAGTTCTGTGGAAGGCAGAAACTGCCATAAAGTTTAAAAAGGAAGAGTTTTTACATTAATATCTATTTGATGGCCCTTCTGCCATGTTAAGTATTGTTTATCATCATTTTTGACTTGCACTGTACTGAATGGGTATCTACAGACACAGACTGCAGGAAAAAATAAAAATCCCAGAACTAAGCTAACAGGCTTCTTAATTCTAGAATTATGCAAAGCAGAGAGTAGCTCAGGACATATAGACATATCATACAGAGATTCTCTGTTGGGAATGCAAGGAGATCAAACCCATTGGGCAAAATGCTGTGAAAGGAAGAATACAGGGAGAAACGACTCAGTCATGGATAGCGGAGCCTAAACAAGTTTAAAAGCACATATTACTACAAGGAGCTGAATTACCTGCTTGCAGCAGGTACAGTTAAATACACTTGTAAGCCATGACGGACTGGGGCCTACTTGATTGTGATAAACTGAACAAACCCAGAAGTAGCCCCCTAGCAAGCACAGCTTCCTCCCCACATTACGAGATGCAGCAGCAATTTTGCTAATGGCATTATCTCTTTCATATCTCCTGTTGCCCCTTTAATTTTTCAAACAAGGAAAAACTGTATTTTTATAGGAAAAGGCTTCCTGATTATCAGAAATATCTGATAAAAATTTTCACAACACGCAACTGTTTTTATTCCAAAACGCATCCACTAACACTGTAAGTAAAGATTAATGATTAGACACATTCTACGAGATTATTCAATGCATTTGACACATGCACATGAAAAGTGAAGCAGTATTTCACGGGATTTAACATGACCTCACAGTATGCCAAGTGCTTCAGTGGAAGAGACAACGTTTTATTACCTCACAGAAGAAATCCAAGTCCTTCAGTCTCATGGTTAAACTTCCATAACTAGAGACACCCATTCTGGCATTTATGAGTCACAGAATCAATTAGCTTGGAAAAGGCCTCTGAGATTATCGGGTCCAGCCTATGACCGAGCACCACCGTGTCAAACAGACCATGGCACCAAGTGCCACGTACAGTCTTTCCCTAAACACCTCCAGGGAGGCGCATCTTTCCAGGGTCTGTGCACCTCATGTGTGACGTCTGGGCTTCAAAAGACGTCACTCTGGGAAAAGTCAAGTCTGAATCTATACCGGGTTAACCACTTCCCATGAGAAGACCTATCCCCCTTTCTTAACCACTTCCCATGAGAAGACCTATCCCCCTTTCTTAACCACTTCCCATGAGAAGACCTATCCCCTTTTCACGGTTAAATGACAGAACCTTTCGCCGGCCGCGGTCCCTCACCCTTGACGCTTAACCTGGACTAAGGAAAGCCCTGGCTCCGCACTCCCAGCCTGTACCCAGGTTAAAACACCGCGCAGAACCTCCTTCGGCCCAAGGCCAGAGGCGATGGGCTAACACAGAAGCACTTGCTGGGAGCGCGGAGCGCGGCACCCCCCGACTGCCGAGCTGGGGGGGCAGCGGGGGCTGTGGCGGGGGTCAGGCTTAGCCCGTACCCATGCGGACGTGGAGGCTGGCCGAGGCCACGCTGCTGCCGTAGTTGAAGTCATCCTCGATGGAGCCCCGCGGGTACGGCTGCTCCGCCGCCATCGCCGCGCCCGCCGCTTGCGGGAGGCGCGGCCGCAGCGCCGAGCAGGGCGCCCCGCCGAGCGCCGAGCGCGTCGATCGGCCAGGCCCGCCTTCCTCCCGGGCCCCGCGCCCTGCGGCTGGATTAGGCCTGGAAAGGAAATTCCGGGGATGGAAACAAACCGGCTTTTTGGCTGCGTGTCGCCTCTGCTTCGCCTCCCTCTGCCGTGCGGAAAGAGTCGCTCCAGCGAGCTGGGGTTGCCCCCAGCTACAAACACGTACCCGCGTTCAGCAGTGCCTGATAAGAAGGTGGTTCGGGCGGTGATGCTCCCCGTCAGTGTGTACCCCGCTGGAGAGGAGTGTCCCTTCCATAAACCTTTAATGCGAAGCAGGCTTTTATCGCGGCTCTCCCCGAGTCCCGTGTCCCACCCTTCAGACCCCGTGTAATCCAGCAGAACCCGAAGGGGCACGTTTCGCGGCCGTCACACGGCGCTGTGTGCGGGCGGACCTCGTTCTTGTGGAATTGCCCCCAAGAGCTGGCAAAGGTGGTAGCTCACGCTGAGGAATCCACAAAAGCTCGGGTTTTGGGACGTGGGATATGTTATTTTTTTTAACTCGTGAATATTACCTGTAGTGTGCCAAGTCACTGAAGCAATAGAGACTTCAGAAATGTATGTATTAGGTTAGACTGAAAGTGCTTTTAAAAATTGGAAAACAGAGGCCTCAACTGTAGTCAGCTTCTCAAGGGAGAAGTAAATAATATAATTGTGTGATGAAATAATTTTGAGCAGTTTTTCTACTGAGTTGACTTAAGATACTACATCTCATTTGCAGAGTCAAAAAATACGAACACAACTTTATGTTCTGGGAAGTGTTTATGGTTTTCCTAACATAATTTTGCATTTTTACTTGCTGCAGAGAAGGATCTTCCAACTTTAATCCTGAATTTGGAGATGATGCATTGTTTGCATTGCTGAATAGTAACTGCTTTGAAATAATTTTGCTGTCTGCTTTGTTTTGTGTGCCTCTGCAGAAGGACAACCCAGAAGAAACATTCGTAGTTCTGATCAAGCATCTGGCATTGCCTTCTCCTAATATATGCAGCGCAGTTTTCGTTAAAATGCCTCTTAGAAATGGCTTCACTTCTGTGTGAGAAACCAAAAATTTCCAAGCATTGCCACAGAGCTGATTCCTGCAAATGGTTTAAGGCTAGAGACGACCGAAGGGCAGACAAAATAGTAGTCTTCGAATACATTCTCAAAGACTATTGCAGTTCTCCAGCTGTGGAGAAAGTATAACATAGGAGGTAATATGGCTTAAACTGCACTAGGGAAGAAACTTGGGAACTTTTAATTTTAAGAGTTATCAGGATAAAGCTGTGGAATAGTTAGCCTGGGGTTTAGGCATGGGCTGGGAGATAGGAGATGGCAGGAAACAGGCATGTGAGCCTTTGCACTTTCACACACCCATCTCCTGTGCAGAAGATGTTAGTCTGATATAAGCCACCAAGAATCAGTAATGAGCTTATTCAGAAAGGCACGAAACAAAGCAGCAAAATAACTCAGCGACACCACCGAGAAGCACAGTCTGCCAAAGATGCTGCAGATGGGAATGGAATATTATTTACATCTGCAATACTGATAAAGCCTGTGGTTTTCATGCCCAAAGAGAGCATCATTCTTGTCTTGAGATCTTTTTTTGTTAAATACAGAATGCACTGTGCTGTGAGCAGTTCTTTGGAGTGACTGGTAATGAATGAAGGTTTAATAACACTGAGCCTGGCTGAGTGCTTTTAATGTCTGCAATTTTCCATTCCTCACTTGGGAAAGTATAGTTTGTGAATTGCTAAATATGCCTTATAAAAAGCAAAGTATGTTTTACATTGCCTTTCTTTTCTGCATTTGATGTTTTCATAAACATACCTCCATCACACTATTTTTATTTGAAACCACTGCAGTCCCACAGTGACTCGCTTAGGACTGGCTAGACACTTCCCCTCTGAGTGCATGTGTGCAGGGGTGAAAGAGCTTTCTGTTCTCCCAGGTTCTGGTTTGGGCTCCAGTGTGGGGAAAGGAAGCTGGCTCTCACTGGAGGCCTGGTTAAGGACCATGAACTCCTCTATGCCTTTTGTCTGCGTTACACATCGTCAGTGGCTTGGATGGAAAAAGTCCATCTTTTGCTCAGAGGTACTTGGAGCATTGCCAGGATTCTGCTTCTGTCCAGAAGTTTGTTTTGAATTCATTGTGCCAGAGCCCCTTTGTTTGCTGCAGCTTTGAGCGGTGTTCCCAGAGTGACCCCTCTGAGCATGGCTTTGATATACATCTGTGTATCTTCACATCATCATGGCTGTTGTTGAGGCAGGACTAAGTGGTCTCCCCTTCCCAGACTGCAAAGTCTGTGACCTCTGCATGGCTCCATACAGAATGCACAAGGCACAACCTCTGTAGTATTGCTGGAGTGCGAGGTGTGCAGGAGTAGAGTCACATGGGGCCCCCTGGCTGCCTGCCAGCCTTTCCGCAGGGAGGTAACATCCAGGCAGTTTGCCTTCAGGACGGCACAGCGCACGCGATTCAGGTGCAAAGCAACATGGGAAAACAGAGGAGAGAACTTGATTATATAGGTGCATCCGCATGGCCATTAACCATTAATTAATCCCCAGGTGAACTTTGTTCTTTCAATTTCAAAATAGCTGGCTAGTTAAGTTAGAGGGATCATTTTATTGTGTGACCCTAAGGAACTTTAATTTGAAGAAGTGTGAGTTATAGCAGCTTTCCAGTATCTAAGGGGGGCCTACAACAGAGCCAGAGAGGGACTTTTTACAAGGGCGTGTAGTGATAGGACAAGGGGTGATGGCTTTGAACGGAGAGTAGATTTAGATGAGATATTGGAGAGAAATTCTTTACTGTGAGGATGTGAGGCACTGGAACAAGTTGACCAGAGAAGCTGTGGCTGCCCCATCCCTGGAAGTGTGCGTGCCAGGCTGGGGGCTCTGAGCACCTGGTCTAGTGGAAGGTATTGCTGCCTATGGCATGGGGGTTGGAACTACATGATCTTTAAGGTCCTTCCAACCCAAACCATTCCATGATTCCATGAGTTACTGTGAAATTATTCTCACATTCAAAAATACGAAGTTTTCCGTAGGAAGTGGAGACAATCCAATGTCGTAATTGTAAAGTTATTCCAATTTATCTTTCAAAGTGTACAGTACGTAGCTGCAAAACCATCATGAGGGCAGGAAAATAACAAAGAAACTCGGAGACAGATGTGCCATCTGTTGCTGTAAAATCCTTGATGGTGAATTTTCAAATCCACTGATCCAGGGAAGAGATTTGATCTTCTTTAGTACTTACAGTTTCATGAGAACGACTCTGCCCTTTAAAAAGCAGGTCACGAAGCAAAGCTATCATAATTCCAGAATGAAAAAATTCTTTCAATGTTCCTTTGGTTTCCTCGAGCCCACATCTTTCATCTGCATTATATTTTTTTTTTCATTATACCTCACCATATTGTAGCTCAGCTGGGCTCTTTTTTTTACCCCCTGTGCATTGTTGATAAGACATGCCAGGTTAGTTTTGGTTCTTGTACTCACTGGGGGTCTCAGATGCAATAAGAAATGGTTGTGCCTAGGAACAGAGCTATCTGGTGGCAATAGGTACTAGTCCATTGATGTGGGTGGTACAAGCTTATCTGGCAGGGAGCACACTGTGGAAATTAACTGTCTGGACCTTTATTTTAAGGATTATGAACAGCTCTTGAACAGACATATTGGTTTGATTCATGTGATTTTGAATAGGGTCGGGGTGAGTATGTTTGTTTTTGGAAACAGGACTTCAGGATTAATATATCTCTGCAGTTAATCGAGTATTGCTTGTAGTTAGTAGATTAATCCTAGCATTGAAAGTCTTCTTTTGAGATGTTTGTCCATTTATACAAGTCTCATATCTTTCAAAGGTGCAATCTGATATTGACAAGCTGAGGTATTTTATATTTTAAGGTCAGAATCAGTCTGAAATCTGTATTTGCTTATAATGATCCTTTGTTATTTCAGTAGAGTTTTAAAAAAAAGCATTACCATTTTATTCAATGCATAAGACTGAATCTGACAGCCCAGATATAGGTAATTTTCCCTTTCTTTATATACGGAGGGGTTTTTCTTCTTTTTTCATGCAGGTAACATTACAAACTGAACCAATTTAATAGCTGCACGCCTTGTGAAATAGCAGATGGATCATTCTTGAATTTGTTTCTCTGAACAAAACATCAAAGCCTACTCTGGTATGAGTTTGCTATTATTTTGTTCCATTTCAGTTTAGCAGTAAGAGCTGCTTGAATTTTGGGAGTGCCATATGGAGTCTTCTTATAAAATCCCTAACTACTCTTTCTGTACAAATTCCAATGTGCTTTAATTGTCTTCAGTTGTCTTCACTGGACAGCCTACATTACCTGTAATGGCTAGCCATTCTGTCATCTAAAACCTGAATGTACTCATAAATTAGTTTATCTCAACATTTGAACTCCTTTTGTTGTGACAACTTTTAATTCTGAACCTTTTATTTCCTGGCATTTTGAAAAGTTGAGGTCAGATTTGCTTATTTCTGTTAGAGTTTCTAATTCAATCTGGTCTGAAGGAGAATTAGGATTAGGGATTTTTGGTTGAGGCAGAAATAGGTTGATAAAGATTTGAAGAAAGCATTAAGGTTTGAGAACTTTAATAATTAGACAAGGGAAAAACTTCAAGGTCTGAGAACTTTGATAATTAGACAGGGAAAAAACAGCAGCTGGTGGAGG
>JAWMRA010000041.1:32717584-32762941 GCA_035584735.1 Pseudotriccus pelzelni
CCTTTAATCCTAAGGTTCATCTGCCGGGGCCAAGCACGCTTGGACGGTGGCAGCGAGGTCCTTAGAACGTAGGTGGAAATCTTATATTAGAGTTAACAGTTTTACCATTGACTTAAAACTCCTTTACATTAGCTTCTATTCTCCAACTGCACTGGTAGCAGTACTGAGGAAGGAAAGAGACACAAAGCAGACGGGAGCCTTAAACTTGGCTACACTGCGAAGAAGAGCAAAATGTTTAAACCCAGATTTTCAAAAGGATCATCTAATTCTCAGTGCTTGACCACCTAGCTCTAGAAAACCGACCTCACTCCACCCGAGCACCAAATACCCACGTTTTTGAAAACCAGGTCTGACCTGTTTAAAGCTGGGCACACGTAAAGACACAGAACTGTGACTCGAATGATTAAAAAAGCGCCCTCAATGCTCCTGACTGACTATCCCGACTGCCTCCTGGCATTCCCGACCCTCCTGCGTGCCAGGCTCGCCACGCCGCCCCCCTCGGCGTTTCCTGCCGCGAGAGGGCGGAGGGATCCCGGGGCGGGAAGGCGCGGGAGCCATGGCGGAGTTCGGCCGGGAGCGGGGAGCGGTGGTGGAGCTGTGGGGCGAGCTGCTGCCGCCGCGGTGGGCGGCGGGCTCGGAGGAGGAGAGCGAGGAGGAATTCGAGGAGGAGCTGCACTTGGCGGAGGACGCGCTCATGGAGCCTGCCGGGCTGGAGCTGGCGGCCGCGCTGCCCCCGCGCCGCGCCGGTGAGGGGCTGCGGCTGCGGAGCGGGGCGGGGGGGGGGGGGGGGCGGGCTTCGGTGTCCCTCTGCGCCCTTCTGTGCCCTCCCCGGCCCGCGGGTCTGGGCTCGGCGCGGAGCGCGGCGCTGGGAAGGAGCGGGCCGGGCCCGGCCGTGCGGGCATGGCGGCGGGTGCTGAGGGCGGGCGCGCTCGGCCCGGCGGCCGCCGCTCCGCACCTGCGCTCGCACCCCCGCACCGGGCCCGCAGGACACGGCCGATCGCAGCCCGCTCCGTCCCCCGGCCGCTGGGTCGGGTACAAGGAAAGGGACAGAGAACCGAAGTAGGTGATAAACCTTCCATGTGCAGTACAGGGGCAGTCGGATTTGTGCTTTTCTACTGCAGCAGCAAGACAACATAAAGTTTTTCTATTTTGTGATTTGTGCTTTTCTACGGGCACGCTACCGCAGCAGTAAGACAACATAAAGCTTTTCTGTTTAAGGTAACTTCACACAAAAGACCGCCAGTATTTTTAATGATATATAGTAGTGTTGATACTTGACGTTGATGATTCCTGACTTAGAAAAGCAGGTGAAGTTGGAGCAACTTCTTCCTAACAAGAATGCTTTATCCTCAAAGTTGTTTTTAAAATGGCTGAATTGAACTAGGTGACAAGGGAGAAATAGGTAAGTTGTTACAGACCTAAGAGCCACTCTGGTGTGGTGAGGAAGAGGCCCTGCTAAATGTAGGTGCCCACTTCGTTCTGGTCATAGCAGTTAGTCCCCCGTCATGGATTGAGAAGTAGTGTATTAATTTTTTTGAGGAAAAGAGGGGACAAACCGTGTCATACAAAATGTTAAGAGTTTATTATATTAATTGCTTATAATTTTGATGGTTTCAGTTGCAGAAAGTATTTGGTATACAATTGTATCTGAAGAACATGCAGGCATTGTGATGGAATATTTTGTGACAAAACTGTTTAAAATTGAATTGTTAACTTGTTGGCATAAATAGTAAACCATTATAAGCCATATGTGCTTAAGTGGCTTAATAAATTCATACACAAGATTTATTTCTGATGCTTAGAGAAGCAATTTTGTGCTGCTCTCTGAGACTGGATTCACTTTTGTTTTTAAAAACTACTGGAGAGACTGACATCAGGAGTTTATGAAAACCCCTGCTTTACTTTTACTACCGCAACTTACAGAAAAGACAAAAATGAGCTTAGAACAAACAAAACTCTTTTAATCAACCCAAACTTTTAGTCTTTATGAATGTTAATTGACAATGGGCTTATTTTTCTTTTTAATGATTCAGTTGTTATACGGGAAGCTGGCACCAAAAAGGAGTATGAAGTAATTGGACGTTTTCCATTACTTGGCCCTTGGTGGAAGGTTAATGTTAAAGCTAAAAAAATCGGGTCTCGGTACTTTGTGCAAGGATATCCGTCATATTTTCTGCGGACTGATATAGAAGAAAACAACCAACAAGTATTTTCACTCTTTCTTGGGGAATGTGACGTTCCTGAGAGTTTTAAACAAAAATTTTTTAATTGGCTGCCTGAGGAGTCTATGCTGAATTTTAGAAATCTTGAAGAAAAGCTAAAACAGTTCCAAGTTTCGCACATACGTCCAGGGAGGAGCCAAAGAGATACCAAGGATTATGACATCTTCTACTATGTTTCAAAATCAAGTAGGTATATCCTGTGCTATTTTGGTTGTTTTATAAGCTAAGGAGTTCTGTTTCAGGTACTGTGTGCAAGCTAACATATCTTCATTATCAAATGTATATTCAACTGAATTTTGAGCATGCAGCGATTCCTTTTTTAAAAAAATATTTCCTCACAGTGGGACAACTGACAAATTAGAGATAGGTATACAGAAGGACTTTCCTAAATTCTATAGGCTTACTAAGTAGAATTTTCTGTGCTAGGGATGCCCCACCCCCGGAAGTGTTGAAAAATGGGTTTAGCACTACCTGCACATGGTGGTATGGCTTTTCAGGACACATACGTGTTCAGAAATAGTATACCTGCTTCTTTGTAGCACAGGGGAACAGAGAAGGAGTTCAGTGTAGTCCAAATCAACACTAAATAGTCTAAGTGTATTTGAATCCTGTCTGTCAGCAGATTGGTGTGGCCAGGGACAGAATGTGGAAACAAGAGTATCCCCGCAGGGAGATAGTTCAGGACTGCTGAGGATTGTGTTGTGGGCTGCACTGGTGTGCCTGCATGAGTTTGAGAGATTGGATCAGGAGTGTGCTTTTGAAGCAAACATCCCTTTTGTCCCCACTGTGATGCAGTCTTTGAGAGCATTGACTGTATTCCGGCTGGAGGAAACCCAAACAGTGTGTTCCAGATACATGCCTAAAGTACTCGAATCCCTAATGTGCATTCAGTCTGTGACACCAGACTACAGCTGGTCTGAAGCAAAACATTAAAATAGAGGGAAAGACAAGGTGTGTGAGGTGTGCCTTCAGGATTAGCTCTCTTGTTTTGCTCCGATGATCTGTTTCCATCACTTGCTCAGGCAGGTTGGGTCTATCTGCTGTTGCTTGTAAGCAAACGAAGTCTTCCAGTACCTGGCTCACTGGGCAGCAGCAGGTCAAATGAGGGAGGTAACTCTTTTGGATGTCAAATCATGTATAACGGGAGAGTTGAGAGCCTCTGCTAGGCTTGAGCTGACTTTTCTCCAAACCCCATGTATAAGGAGAGGAAGATTCTGAGAATCCTACAGACTTCTAGGCTTTTCATTCTGTTTTTGTAACGGTGGCAAAGTTCTAAACCCTAGTTTATGGACTTCAGATCTTTTCATGACCACAAAGGGGTAGGAATCAATAATGGCAGAAATGCAGATCTGGTTTGCTGTGAGAACTTTAGTGGGGTATATGGATCGCTTTTGATTGAGGCTTGTCCAGTATGTTCATGAATCATCAGGGGTAAAGACTGAACTCTGTTCATTGTTCTTGTAGTTGGGAATTTTTCCTAGTATCTAATATAAGTCACTTTGCTACGTTTTACATTTTCTTCTTTCTCTGTCATTGGGCAATATATGCCCCGCTCTCTCTCTCCTTGCTGCTTCTGCTATTGTAAATTTTTTTGGTTAACCATTAATTGTTATAGGCTTGAGCAGTTTGTTCTTCTTGCCTTCGTGGTATTTTTTTTTGTGTGTGGAAATACTGTATATTGATTCTCTATGTGTAAATTAAGTACTTGCTTAAAAGGGAAAAGGTTTTATCTTTGCCTTTCTGCATAATACATCTTTTCCAAGAGAGTACATATAGGTGCATGTCATCTCTTTACTTTTTTTTTCCCCAGGCAGTTCAGGGAAAACAGACTTTAAAGTGATTTAAAAAGGATTGCAATGAGTAAGAAACTGAAAGAAATTTGAGATGTTTTGGATCTAGGGGAGGCAGAAGGATGAAAGCCATAGTAAGCTTAAATTGTCTTTACAAATATGTGTGTATATTGCATGACACTTTGTTTATGATGACTGCAGTTGCAGGGAAGGCAGTATTGGTAGCTCTGACTTTTCCGAGGATCCTGGAGTTCTTGCCGATTCTTCTGCCATGCCATTTTTGCTGTCTATTGAATATGGTGGATTGGCAAAAAGAGACTGAAGGAAGAAAGGATACAGATGGTGAGGAGGTAGATTTTCAAGGCACGATGCTAACAAAATTGGAGGAGATATTAAAGAATGAGCCGTGGAAACTTGGATTCAGCAGGGTAAGTAATTTTAGGTAGGGTGAAAATAGTTTTGTTACATTTGAGCTTTGTGACACTACGCTGCTGTTTTAGTTATGTTCAGTTTATTAAATGGGCATTTTTAGGGCCTAAGTGTAGTTCATTTGGAAATGGATGATGTACTGGACTCAGTTTTAGCAAAGGGTTTTGTTTTTCCAGTTGGTCTACAATAAATTAATCTCAGAAGATTTTTAAAAGTGGTTTTGTTACAACTGTTTGTTTAGTATTTTTTACAAGGAACAGAAAATTAAATACTTGAGGTAATTGGGCCAAAAGTAAGAAAGCTATTTAAAAATCCTCAATTGTCCCCTTCAGTTTTATACCAGTAAATGAAATTTCCTAATACATAGAACAGTATCTATGCTTTCATATTAAGGTAGATAAATTTCTCTTTAAGAGGTTATCTGATCCAGTGATTTGTTTTTTGTAATGGAATTTGCAGTGGTTACCTACCTTCTTTTTCCTTTACTGGGCTTGCTGTGCAGCTCTGCTGTTGCACCTCACCTTAGCAGTCCCATACTTTAGATGGGAGCTGCAGCTTAATAGTTCACAAATATGGTTGGTTATCCCTCTGCTTCAGCCTCCCAGTGCTTTACAGATGGATGTTCTGACTTGTCTTTAAGACCTCCAATTCCAGAGATTCAACAGCGTAGCAAATATATTCCAGCATTTCACATCCTTTCCTTTAAGAGGATTTTCCTCATGTTCAGTTTGACTGTTTCTTGATGCATTATGGACTTGTTGCTCTCTTGCTTCTTGTACCAAGGACCTGCATTCTCACTGCAATTTTTTTATTGCTTGAAGACACTTTAGCTTTTTTTTCTTAAGACTGAGCAAGTACAATTCATTTTTCTTGCCCTCAATTGTTAATTAATTTTGCACATCTTAGTTTTACACTATTTTGTGCTAGTGTCTTTAAGGTTGTATATTTCTTGAAGCAACATGTTCAGAATTGGGTATGGTATTCTGGCCGTGTCTCTACAATTTGTGTGTACCTTTACTTGAAATTGTGTTACGAGGTGTGCACGAGTTCTCCCTAATACCCAGTTTCTGTGTCAGGTCTTTATTTTTAAAGTTCCTCATATGTTATGAAAAATACACGCATTTTTGTGAACTCCACCCTATGAATTGCAATTGGTATTTACTAGGAGGAATGTTTTTTAACAAGAGGCTAATATCTTCTGAAATAAATATGTGTTTGCTTTTATTCTTTTGGGGAGAAGATTATCTATAAGGAACTGAACCTTTCTTACTGTGAGGCAACGTGGGCCGCCTTCTGTCAATGTGAACATCTTCTCTGGAAGATTCCCGACTTGCAGAAGAATGCATTAATTCTCTATGATGAACTCAAGAAACAGTGTAGAAAAATGGGACACACATATGAAGATCAAGATGAATTGGCTCGTTTTGTATCCAAAAATATGTCCACTGAGCATGTTTGGCAATCTCTTGAGTTTTTGAAAGATCAGAAGGTAGTGATTAGGGAAAAACAGCTAGTGTTTCTGCCTCATCTTTACAAATCTGAAAAAGACATTGCAATGTATATAGGTGACCTTCTGTCAAACAACACGTGGAAACTGGACGCTGATGTGAGAAAGATACTTAACATTTCTGAAACGTCAAGGGGAATGGTAGATAACAAAATGAATATTACCCAGGCACATGATGTAGAACATCTGAAGGAAAATGAGCCAGACAATCATAATGGTGAAGATCACTTCCCTGAAAAGGAAGTGGAGTCTGTGCCTGGTAAGCAAAGTAAAGCAGAGGCAGACTTAGATCAGGTTATTGCTGTGGAGAAGATTTGTTCTAATCCTGTCACAATCATAAGTGGAAAAGGAGGCTGTGGGAAGAGTACAATAGTTAGCTGCCTTTTTCGTCATTTAAAGCAGATGGAAAAAGAAGTGGAAGCTGCTTCTAAGGACTTTGAAGAAGACCTGGATGCATCTGAGGAATGGAATACATTTGATCATCCCTGGGAGTCAGAGAATATGCATGCAAAAAAAAGTTTGAATGTACTGTTTACTGCACCTACAGGGAGGGCGGCAAGTCTTTTGAGTGAAAAAACTCAGCTTCCTGCATATACACTGCATCAGGTAAGGTTTGTTTTTTTGTTTCTTTGTTTAGGGTTTTTTAATTAGCTTCTGAAAGACCTTTTGGCACTGTCCATTCTTGTTCTGAGAAAAAAAAAAAGGCAAAAAGCTTGTTATTGAGCTTTCCTAATGAAACATGTAACTTACTGTTATTAATGATAATGCTTAGGTACAGCTTGTCAGCATTTGAAAGTAAGTGTTACATTTTAGGGAATTATAAATCAGTAATTTGAAAACATTATTTGCTGTAACTTTGGAGTTTTTGTAGTTGTACACATCTCACACTTGTGCCTCTCTAGGGCACCTGGTCTTTTTAGCTTCTCAGTTTTGTTTTTTATTTTAATTTTAATGAAGACAAAATACTTTCTAGGTGGTAGAGCTGTTTTCTAGTATCCTGTTGCCTAGCAGTCATACCTACATGGAAAGATCAGTAGCCTGGGGTTGAATAATGAGATAAATTTCATTTGCACAGTGTTTTCTTAATTACTGTCAAGTATTGTGGAAATTTTTTCAGGAAAAGACAGAAAGCAAACTAAACTCTTTGTAAATAAACTTAAGTCCTTTTGTCCTAGGTAGTGAAAGGTGCCAAGAAGACATTGGAGGTGTGTAATAACACATATAAATAAAAATTATAAACTGTACTGTTGGCTTATTTTATCTTTGAGGACTGGGTAGTTTACTATACCCCTTCCCCATGCAATGCTGGGCATTTATTAATGTCAGCAAGTTGTAATAGGAGGTGTTCTGGTAGTAAGCAACCTAATGGCTCACCTTTTATCTTAAATAGTTCCTGCAGAAAAAAAAGACTGCATTTCTGTGCTTCTGTGTAAGTCAGTGTCAATAATCTCAGCTAGAAATAATTCACTGAGGAGGAAAATAAGACCAAGTGGTTGAGTCTTTGGGTCTTTACAGTTGAGAATTTCAGAAAACAGCTCCACATACAACATTAGAACATACCGCACTGTCTACTTTTATAAGAGAGTTGTTTACAGTTGTTGATTAATGTCAGAGTTGTTTTATTCTTATTTTTTCTAGATTATCTATAGTTTTAAGTCATGGAGGCAGAGTGAAAATGCACAGCCGTGGAAGTTTTCTGCTGTTACGGTTCTGATTGTGGATGAAGGAAGTTTGGTGTCTGTACGCATTTTTAGTTTAGTTTTAAAACTCTTGTGTGAGCATGCTCAGCTTGCTAAACTTATTATTCTAGGTAAGTGAAACAGCAATTTTAGCATACAATATTTAATAACGCACAATATACAGTGTAAGTATCAGAGCTCCCACTGGTCTCACTGAGTCTCTTAAAAACTCCATAATGTCACATTGTTCTGTTCTTGGGTATTTCTGGTAGTTGTAAGAGTCAGATGAGATAAGAAGGTTTTTCAGCTGTCGGTTTGAAATTATCAGTATCTCCATTCCCTCTTTGGCAGTTTGCATATTAATCTTATGTTAGAAGGGAGGTTTCGTGCAATTCTTAATGCTAGGATCATCTTGTTTTAATTCAAAAAGGAAAGCAAAGAAATATAAAGTAAAATTTTTATGCTTTCTTAGAGGTTTGCTTTTTGACATGCCATTTAGGGCGTTTTTTAAACATATAGCTTTCAAAATGTGTTTGAATAAGATGTGATCACTGTCAGCATTCATCAAGCAGAGGGATTTGCACTTGCTAGTAAAGCATTACTGAGTGAGGAATATGAAAAACTTGTACTACACTACAGCCTGATACCCTGAGTGTCTCAGGTTCTTGAAAGTGTTATTTCATGTGAATTGTATTAAGGATGTATGTTATTATTAGAGTGTTGTATTTATTAATTCCAGTGATTTTTTTTTTTTCAAGACAGTTCGCAACACATGATCTGTTATTCCTTCTGACAAACACTAATTTGGATTCTGTTTAGGTGATACTAGACAGCTACCAAGCATAGACCCAGGAAACATGTTAGCTGATCTCTTTGAGGGTCTAAAATCCAGAGGCTTTTCTGTACAACTGCGAACAAACCACAGAGCTGAATCACAGCTAATTGTAGATAATGCATCAAGGTAGGATATCCTTATGTATGTGTGTAGCATTCTTGTTAATAGGCCTGGCCTTTTACCTGCAAAATAGCAGTGATCCAGATTTGACTCTGTAGTAAAAAGTTCTGTTTACTTTTTTTGGTCCAAATCAGTAGCACTGGTTTTAAAAAAAATAAACCCCCAGAAGAACAGCAACAAAATCCTACAGATTTTTCCAGGAGTATATACATTGGACAAAAAGAAATGTGTGTGCTGGAATACTCTTAAATTTCATAGGATGTTTTTCACTATCAGGTACTCTGTTGTTTTCAAATGATTTGTGACTGCACAAGTGACTTTTTGCCTTCTGAAATGGTTTAAAATGGCATCTCTATGAAGGAAGTTTTAAAGACATTGCTGATAAGTGTGACAACAGCTAAAACAGACTGTATTGCTTTGAGAGGTTAGGTGTCAAGGGCCATTACATCATAGGTTCTTTTTACATCTTTCTATATGAAAGATGTAAAACTAGAAACTGTAAATGTTTCCAACATTTGCGTTACTTTTGTTCTGGAAATAGTTCTGTTTCCTCTCAGTACATGGTTTCTTTTTTTAAACCTCAGACAACAAAATCTAGGTTCAAGTGCCCAAGAGCTTTTGATCGTTTGAGAATATTCTAAACATTTGCAAGATGTTCAGAACTACTGAGTGTTTTACAAACATTCTGACTTTTTTTTTTGGTAACACTTCCAGTGGGAACTGTATGGGTAATACTAAGTATCTGCTGCAGTGCTGGGGGGTTTCAACGTGAAATTAAGTTATGTTCAGAGGAAAGAATTTTTTGGTGCATGTAGTGTTGATGACAAAAAATTTATTAGTGGTGAACTTCAGGCTGATGCACATGATGATACACTGGAATCCTTTAACTGGAAATAACTTTTCTGTTTTCCCTCCACTGCTCTGGTCAAGAATCTCTCACCGGCAGCTTCCTGAATTTGATGAGGTGCTGCAAGTTTCTGCTTGGAATGAGGAAATGACAATTCCAAGCCCGGAAAAGAAATTTATTCTTATTGCTTTGCCTGCTGGTGGGAGTTGTGATGGTATGTGTGTAGTCAGCTGTGGTCTTGGTAAAGCATAGCCTGTTGTCTGGAACTAGAATTTTGGGAAGATTTTAGTCTGGGGTTTTTTTTGTGGGATAAACTTAAATGCTACATTTATAGTTTTATCTTCTGCCTTCTGTAAGTGCACAGAATAAAATCCATAAATGCAGAGAATAGGCTGTAGAGGTCCAGATCACCAGGTACATTTTGAAATGGGGGACAGCTTCCACCACTTTATTCAAATGGGATTGTCTTTTTATATTGTAGCTGGAGCTGTCAAACCTTAACATATCAAATGTTTCAGTGGTGAATCATTTGAGTAAACAGCAACTGTAACAGGATGGTATGCTGGACAGCAATGTCCTCCCAACTCTACAACTGAGTTAAGAAAACGGAAGCAGAAGGGATACCAGTATGTCTTTTAAAATGTTTTGGGGTCAGGGCTAGGACCATTGTTTATTTGGGTTTTTTTGACATCTGTTTGGTACAGGTGGATTGAGTGTTCTCTTTTTACATGCATCAAAAAGCTTCAAGGGGGGGATGAAGAAAAAATAGTGCAAACATTATCACCTTACCTTACTATTGTAACATACTCAGCAAACAGAATACCTAAAGTAGATTTCTTCTGTGAATCTAAGTGTGTAGGTCTGTGGCTTGAAAATGATCTTTACCTCTTTAATTGCTATATCAAAACCTTATTTTGCATGAAATGTGTTCTACGCAGCTTTTGTTTAACACAAAAATAAGAATTTGTCTCCTTCCGTACTACTTGTTTCTCAGATTTTAAAGGTGATGCTTTTTTGGGGGAGTACCTGTGTGGGTGTTTTGTGGTGTGGTTTTGGTTTTTTGTGAGGTGTGTGGTTCTGTGTGGCTTTTTTGTTTGTTTTTTGGGTTTTGTTGTTTTAAAGAAGTTGAAATATTATTGAAGCTAAGGCAATTTAATATTAATTTATATTTTTCTGTCTTAAATGGTTCTGCATGTTTTTATGCCTTACTTTTTATGTCTTTTAAAACAGATTTGCAAACTGCCATTAAGAGTTTACTTAAAAAAGGGCCAGGATTGGAGGATGCCAAACAATCACAATTCATTGCTTTCAGAAGGTAATGGACTGTGCAAGTAGACATTGAACAAATCCTTGTTAGCAGCCACAGTCTAAAAATAGCTGAGTGTGTTGAGTTGGAGAGACTAGTGGCAATATCATAAAATTACTAGAGAGAATAAACAGGCTCCATGTCTCTCTCCCTGTACCTTCTGCTTGCCGCCTGTCTATCCATGAAGAATTGCTTCATTTTTCTCCATTCTTAACGTTATTTATCACCAGTTCTGCCTTTGTGCTCACGTTCCTCTGTATGGTTTATGTTAAAGCAGCAAAGGATGAACTTAATGGTCATTTTTTGTAGCAGATTGTGAGAGCCTGTGCTCTCGGGTTTGGAACAGTGCAGTGTTCTTCAGAAGCAGAAGGTGAGAGCTCGGCTGTAGGAGGAACCCACATGATACAAAGAAATACTTGTATTTAAATGTATCCAACTGTGGCAGATGTGAATTCCAGGCTGTGCGGTGGAGTGTATAACCCACTGTCTCTACAGCCTTCTGTCATGAGTGGGAATTGACCAAATAACAAAAGATACTGGCGTTTTGACCACGTGTCAAGGGTCAGATTTAGTCATATAGTCTGCTGGGCATCAGCGCTTCTGCTCTGCAGTGACAAAGGCCCATAGCGTAGGTATTTGGAAGCACAATACTCATCATTTAAGAAGGTGTGGATGTAGGGCTCTAACACGCATTGAAGAAAGATTGGAAAGTTCAGTAAAATCACAGGAGTAGTATGGGTGACTTCACAGAAACACTGAAGGGATAAATATTATGTGCAGTAGTACCAACAGTCCAGTTCAAAGTTGCAGTTCTGCACAGAAGGGCACTTAAAAAACTCTTCCACTTTTATTTGTGAAGAACCTTTTCTTGGTAATTAAAAAACGCCCCCTATTTCCAGGTTACCAGTGAGCAAATAAGCGGTTTATAAATTTTAGCTAGTTCACCCGTTTGAGTAACTCCAACATCAATTGTATTTCTCCAATCTGCATTCAGGTACAATATTGTTATTAGTGATTTTCATATAAAATGATTCTGGAATGTATTTATAGGTACTTAATCTGCACTTAAAAGTTGAAATCCCAGGTCTTTAAAATGCAAATAGATCTTTTGGCTATTTTTAATATATTCATAGAAAGAAAATAATCTGTCCAGGCCTTATTTTTTCTTTAGTTTTCTTCTTTATCTTAAAAACAAATCTAGTTAATCCAGGTATGCAGTGTAAACGTCCTTGCCTCACTTTCTGTGGTATTTAGACAAGACTGTTTCTTTACTGCTCTGTTTTCTAAACTCCGAACCAGTAATTTTTTTAATTGTTAGAGGAAGATCATCAAAGCTAAAAAGGGATTTTTCCATTATTTATAAATCAATGCTAATATGATATTGCCTGTAATTGTATGTTTTGTACATTGTGATTTTGTTCATGTTCTTGTTTTGTATGATTTAGGCAAGATTGCGATCTAATAAATGAACTTTGTTGCCAACACTATTCAGATCATTTAACCAGGTAAGCCAGTGTTTTGCATTTTCCCTGTAAACAATCTCACTTTGTTTTTGAAAGTGTTATAGCCAGGCCAAAACCCTAAAACAAGACTGTACAACTTCCAGTGTTTCATCTTGATCTGATTGTTATATAAACAATTTATAACATAAACTTTCCTTGATCTCAGTCTGGACTGAACAGACTGTCTGAACAGTGATAAACTACCTTTCATTTGAATTGTCATTATGTGAATTCCAAGATTTTAAGTTACTGTTGAATATTCAAAATTGACATAAAAGCAACATGAAAAAACCTCTCAAGGTTAATTATTTTTTACCACTGTATGATTCTGAAATATTTTTGGAAGCAAGATTTTTGAGCTACTCTATATTATTGTTTTTTACCAAAAGGTTTTACAAAAGTTAAAGAAATAAATCTGTGTTATCTTAACTTTATTATTAAGGTTTTTAATCTGGGCCAAATGAAGAGAGTGGAAAGAGAAGAAATACTGAGAGATGGTAAATGCATACTTTGTAAATACATTTCTTGCTTTTCCTTTCTCTGACCTAGAAACCATAAAAACCGACTTTTATTTCAAATTGGGGACAAGATTTCCTGCACACGGAATGCGTATCTCAGGGATCTCTTGCCACACTGTGGTTTCAGAGATGGTTCTAATGGCCATGAATATAGAAGTGGAGAAACCACCCTCACTACAGAGGCTGCTGAGGAGGGAAAACGACTGTGCAATGGAGATATATTTTTCATAACAGGGGTAAGTCCTTACTGTAAGAACTTGCACAAAACCCTGGTGGTAACTAATTCGGTCCTTGTTGAATCCCCAGAACAAAAAAATTAATTTACAAGTTTAGTCTGTAGTACATAATTAGTTCTGCTAAACTGTCATGTGAAAGGCAAGAAAGAGGCAAGCCACAATAGAGAATTTAAAAAAAACAACTCTGGGCTTTCTTATAAAATGTTTTTCGGTTGGTCTGCTTGTGTTCAGTGTAAATACAGTTTGTAAATACTCAAACGTATTGTAACTGAAATGGATAATGTTTTGCATATAGACAGAAACATAGTCTTAAGTGAAAATAAGGCTGATGTTACAGCTGGAGCTCTCCTTGGCAGAAAACTAAGCTGACCTAAAAATACAGCAGTAAAAAACTGTATTTTTTGGTGGCTTCAGGGAGTTGAGCAGAGTGGCCAGTGAAATTATCAGTAGTTAGGGTAGGCCCTGTACAGTGAAACTATTTTCCTTGAAGATGGTCAAAGAATAGGGATGCACTCAGATGCCATACAAGCTCGCTGCTGAGTATTGTGTTATTTCTTTAGGATGTAGAAATTGATAAACAGCGCTTACTGACCATCAGCAGCACGTACGGCTCCACATTCACTGTCAGGTATAAGGCACTGAAGAAGCTATGTCACATAAAACATGCATGGGCCAGAACTATTCACACATTTCAGGTAAGAACTTAGCAGCTCTGAGCTGTATTTTCATGTGAAAGAGTCAGAAGCTTTCTTGAAACCACAATTCCTTGAATGCAGGATAGAAAATATTCTTGAATATTTTTGAAATATTCCTTGTTCTTCTCTTTTGTTTTAAAAAAACCTATTTACTGGAGATGTTTCATTGAAATAGCATTCCTAAACACGGTTTCAGGGTTCAGAGGAAAAAACGGTTGTGTATGTGGTTGGCAATCCTGGCCGTCAGCACTGGCAGCACGTTTACACTGCCGTGACCAGGGGACGCTGCCGTGTCTACGTTGTGGCTGAAGAGCTGCACCTCCGGAGAGCAGTCACTAACAAGAACATGCCCAGGAAAACTCGCTTACAGAAATTTTTGAGAGAGGCAATTTCAGAAACAAGCAGCTGTCCCAAACAAATGTCCTCTCCCCTCACGAAGTGCTGGCAACACCAGGAGCTCGCAACTTGCTCTGCTTCTGTAACTCAAGGTGTTCCTGACCTGCCTGAACCTCAAAGTGACCTCACGAAACAGGAAAAGTCATCAGCTCTCAATAAAGAACAGATGGGCAGTTTGCAGCAAAGTCCTTATAAAAGACACCAAACTCTTGCATTTGAGGATGCTACAAAAATACCCCCTGTAAGTATCTCCTTACTGAGAAAGTTTAGAACAAACTTTTGTACTCTTGCACCAGAAGTCACCTGGTACTGGTATGATTGCTTTAATCTTATTTATTTAATAATTTTCAAGATGATCAGTAATTGGTGAAGCAGTCAAATTTGGCATATCTCTTCCCAGAGACTATATATGACTAATATGGAAAAATGTCAATAGCAGTAAATTTATACATCTTTTTACTCACTTGAGTCATCCATTGGCCAGCTTAGTCTATATTAGTTTATTCTTTGTGCATAGATGTCAGTAGTTAGGTGACCTGCTGTGAAAGATTTATATAAAATTTAATCACTGAAGTTAATCAACTGAAGTTGATTTTTATACAATCAAACCTACTTAACAGATGCTTTTTTTTTCATTGTATCTAATTTCTGAAGTCTGTCATGGAGACAGAGCTTTTTTTGACAATGCTAATATATTTTAGATCTGGTTCAAACTTGGCTAACATTTTTGTTTTGTTTTGACAGACAACAGTAGCAGAATCCCCACTTGGATCTTCTAGACTTAGGAATCTAACTTTGGGACAACCAACTCCTAGGAAGCTTTTCAAAAGCTAACAGACAATAATTAACTGTCCTTGTTATGTGTCTTTTTTGAACGTGTTCTGTTCAAGATTTTTGGAATCAAGAAGCTGAATATGCAACTATTTTTCAAAGGCTTTCCTGTTTTTGCATATTCTGTGAAGAAGAACAGCTTGTTCTACACTGAGCCTTTTACATTTTCAGTGATCCAGTTTTAGTATATTCGTTGGTGTATTGGTCATCAAAAAAAATCACATAATTCTTCTGTTTTGGTGAAGAATGAACTTACAGGTCTTACAGGATCTGGATGTTGCTGTGAAAAACACATCAGGACGTATTTTGATTTAAAGACTCCTAGCTTTCCATACCAAGATTTATCCATCTCCTAATGCTACAGCATTGATAAGACGCTCTTACTCATGTGCCAAAACTTGTAGTTTGCTCTTGAGTAAAAAACCCAGTTTACAAACGGGACTTTAGGTTTCTCTAATGTTTCTGGATTTATGGGCACGAAGCTTTGATGCATTGTGGTTTTTAATCTTGTTATAAATAGAACAAGAAAGCTGCAATCAGTGACAGAACATTTTTCGCACTTTGTACTTGAAAGAGATGTAGAACTTGCTGTTCCTGCTTTAGCTAATAGTTATATGCTACTGATGGTCTTGTAAGAAAAGAAAAATTCCAAGTCAGAGTCCAAATAACATTCCACTTCCAACTTTTTCTGGTGTACTGTGACCTGCTGCATTGTAATTTTGAGATTAGTAAGCTGAATGTTAAAACATCAGACACATTGTACTAAAATGTGTCTTACCTTTAACTTTTTTTTTCACATAGGGTAGGGAAGAGTATACTACAAATATAAACATGGTATTTTTTGCCATAACTGTGGAAAAAATATAAAGTAGAAAAAAAAACCCCTAATTTTTAATGTCTTTAAATCACTGTTTATTTCAATTTATACAGTTTTTCCATACAAATATTTGCAACAGTTTGAATTTCAAAAAAACATAACATAGACGATAAATATCATGCTATTAAAGTATTAAATTTGTACAAAAATACTTTACAGTTTAATACTTATTTGTTACAGATAAAAATACATATTTAAGTGACTCATGAACTTTGCTTTTTTGTGGGGTTTTTTACATGATTCAGCCTCAAATGTCATTCTGACCTTTTCTGGCAGTGCTGAAATAGAAATTGGAGATATTTGTGTGTGCAGGGCAGGTGAGCTTGTTCATGTATTGGAAATAGCAACAGGGATACAGTTAAACAGTTTAAATTGACCAGAAACAACTCTGTAAGGTGATTGCTTAGATATTGAGACTCTACAAATGTACAAATCCAGTATCTTTATATTCACCAATAACAATAATTACTAATAACACCTTGAATACCAGAATAAACCAAAGCAGCTGCTGGTGAGAATATAAAGCAACTGGCAGTATTTTATTGCTTGGGGGGAGAGGGGAGAGGAGAGAATTTGTGTGATGTGTTTGTAAAATATATTTACAATTTTAAGTTCTAAAAATGCGTTGCAGCGGGGTAATGTTTATCATAAAGAAGGCTGAAAACAAAGCATATTAAATAGGACCTTTGTCCCTTCAAGAAATTGTTTGACTTAAAAAGCTCACGCGTGACAGTACAAGTTTACAGGTTTATGGATCATTAAAGAGCTTTCATATCAATCTCCATGGACATCGTTTAAAAAACCCACCATTTTCTTTTAAAAACCTTTCTAATTTGTCTGGACATTTCAGTTTTACTCTTTTCATTAATCCTCCTTCAGAGGTTTTATCCCACTAAAAAAAGTCTCTGCTTAAAAATCCCCACAGGTTGCAAGACATACCATTAAATACTTCATTGCATAGGGAATAACATAGGTTCTAACAAAGTGTACCAAAGTGGGGGAGTAACGTTCGCTGCAAACTGCAGCTTCCTGCAAGCATTTTGTTAAAACATCTAAGCCTTGCTTTGTCTGATAAGTGCACACTTCTTGCCATTCTCAAGAAAACCCAGTGCAGTAAACCACTCTGTCTTGTCCATCATACAGCAGCACCTTTCGGATAAAATGTTTTAAAAACAATGTAACCTGGACACCACTGTTAGTTAGCAGAGGTTGACTCCCTGCTCTTCCCTCAAACAGCTGCTGCTGCTGAAGGGAGAGGTACCTTTAGATCATGTTTAAAACATCTTCCCAGTTTCTTATTTGGGGGGGAAAAAAGGCCCTTATGATTTTTCTTACTGTTACTAATGCTAGATTGTTTAGAATGGAATGACTTGACTTAATGAAGAATTAAACTATTTCAAAAGTAACCATGAAGCTATGGAAGCTTTGAGATAGACAGACTGACCTCCTGTGCTTTTCAGTGCTGTACAGCATCTGAGCCTCAATCTCAGAGAAATCTTAAATGGATTTAGCACCATAATTGTCTTTTGTTACCGAATGTCCCACTGAAATAACGTAATTTCTGCTATAACGTATTTGTAGGATCCCGTGTGTCTGTATTAACATGAGTGTGTCCGCTCTGCTGAAGGAAGGCATTATTTGGGTCACTCCACTCCCCACTCGCTGAAGGATGTTGTTCTGAGCTTCCTTTCTGAGATGCCAGTGGGTTTCTACTAATAACCAGTTCCAGCTTGTTGCCAGATTCTGCGATGAGGGGCACAACTAGACAGCAGTCAAAGTCTCTGGTGCGAACATGGTTTACCTGAATGATGAGAAGATTGATTTTTGTTACCATTCTAGGGAAAAAAAAAGAGATTACAGGAGAAACAGATTTATCCTTGAGACTATGGAGATTGATTTAACTATTCCAGGTAGAGAATTGCCCAATACAAGGCTGTTTACCCATAGTGTTTGGTCTGAAGACATCAGTTAAGTTTTCTACTCTTTAAACAGAATGTAGCTGAAGTAGGGATATTTACACTGGTACTAGCTGTTGGCAGCTGTCACAATGCACACTCCATAAATGACATTTAACAGCCCACAGTTTCCCATCTTTCATGGTGTTCATCAATTTAAATGGAATAGAGCATGTCTAAAATTTCAATTCCGTTCAGGTCTTCTCTGTTTTTACTTAATATATATAAATTTACATAAAATGTTTTATTGGGCTAGTTGAGAAATAATTTAGTTTTTTCATCACAGTCCAACTTGGCACTGTGGTAAGAGCGGTGCTGAGTGAATATTATGTTATTCCAACTATGTCAGTCAACACTTGGATTAAACACACAAATAGCCCTCAGGTCTGTAGCAGGAACAGCAAAAAAGACAAATCTGTATGGAAATGCTTTGGGAGATTCCAGCTTTGTAGTGAGCATCTGTATGTATCCTTTGGAGTTCTGAAATACCTACTGTTCTGAAAGAATTTGTTTATATAAATATGACTATGACTACATATGACTTATACTAAATATGACTACTGTACAGGAAAATCCAGTCAGTGCCACTGCATAAAAGCCCAAGCTTCCATAAGTGCTGTCTTTTCTTACCAAGGCTCTAAGAAATCTACACAGCACAGCCTTTAGCACAGAGCAATTAGATCATTTGCCCTTCTTCCTGCCCCCCATACCCATCTTTTCCCTGTAGAAGTACAAACAGTAGTAGTGCTCATTATTTAAATTACAATAAGCAATACAGATCACAGGGCTATTCCAAGTAAGTGACAAAAACACTTTGTGCAGTTTTCTACAATCACATCTGCAAAAAAAAAACCCCAAACACCCTCCCATGTGGTCACAAATCTTTTTGCAAAGTAATCTGTATGTCATGTCCCTTCGTGCTAAACCTGTGTGGTGCCAGAAACATTACCTGCAAAAGTCTGTCATACGGTTTTAAACCTCCCAGATCGCCAGGGCCAGCTGGTCGAATGTTTTTAACATATACTCCTTTTTCCAGTAAACCATCCGAGACACTGAACCCAAAGTCTTCTCCGTCAGAGTCCTTGTACAAAGTTACCTGTGGAGGGGATGTGAAATGATGAGAAAAAAAAAAAGTTTGTCCCCAGTTCTACAAGCATTAGGCAGGCTTTCTTCCTAGGATGGTTTTGCTGGGTTTTTTTTTGGTTTTTTTTTTTTGGTTTTTTTTTTCCTTTTCACATTAGAGAGATCACTTACCTACTATTTGGTACTTACAGTATTAAAGTTGTCCCATTTGGACATTATGTTAATACTCTGAAGTTGTGTCAGGAGGTTTAGGATGGATATTAGAAAAAGGTTCTTCACCCAGAGGGTGGTTAGTTGCCGGAACAGGCTCCCCAACGAAGTGGTGGTCACAGCACCACTTCAGTCAGAGTTCAAGAAGCATTTGGACAATACTCGGGCACATGGTGTGACTCTTGGGGATGATCCTGCACAGGACTAAGAGTTGGACTCAATGATCCTTGTGGGTCCCTCCCAGCTTGGCAGATTGTGTAATTGTGTGATTCTCAGAAGCCACCTTATTCAGGAATTTTCACTTCTGCTTGCCAGTGGGAGATTTGTGGTATTTAGCCCACCTTTCTCTGGTGTAATTTCTTTTAGTCTTAGTTTTTTGTTTTGCTCTTCTCTAGCTGCCAGGATCTGAGTACAAGAAAAAGTTTAACTTTGCTTCAGGTATGAAGACCTGGCCTCAACCAAACAACTGGTTTTGTGTCTTCCAAAACTTCCAGAGGGAGTAAAGACCATTGGCCCTGTAAACCCCAGACAGCCTGTTTTCAGCCAGGCAATGGTCCACCCTGTAAAGTCTGATCTCAAAAGCGCCCAGTATAGGAGTTGTAACGCAGTCTTTTAAGAAAGTACAAATAAGGTTCCTTCTGAAAGAGCTTGCAGGCAGTGTTCTTACATATAGCCATGAAGTAGTCATTCAAAAGCAGGAAACAGAAGTTAATAAAACTGTTAGGAGGAGGTTTTTCAAGTGTTCAGAAGACGAGTCCTCACAGTAGTACTGTGAATTCTTCTATTTGACAGAAAAAGAGACTTCTTTTCGTATGTTTAGGTTTTAATTTTTTCTTGCTTCTCGCTCACATCAGGAGTGCCAAGCTATGCAAGTAAATTGTGTGAGTCAGGGGTGTACCACCTGACTGACACGGATGGTGTGTGCATAGATACGGTTGCACAGTCAAACTTCTACTGCTATAGCTTATGTCACCTTGGATCCAAAATACTGGCTTTACCATACCTTGACTGATAAAACTGACAACATTAAGTGTTCCATAATTTTATAATGGCTTGGTACCAGTAATGCTCCATGTGCTGCATCTTTGTGTGTGCCAGCCACCAAATTGCTTCCTGATGTTTCTGAATTGCGGAATCATTCAAATTGGAGGCGACTTTGGAAGTCTCTAGTCCAATCTCCTACTCAAGGCAGGCCAAGACCAAATTCAGAACAGGCTGCTGAGGTCAGTATTTCATAGAAGGATGCCAAGGCACAGCCGTACAGGAGCACAGCACTGGTTGGTGCTACCTTAGGAAAGCTGCTGAGCTCCAGCCTTAACTGCCATTGTGAAAAGGTAAGCAAGAACAGATCAGGTTGTCTCAAAACAGAGTAAAGGATTTGGGGATTGGTTTTTTTTCCTGCTGTCTGCAGTTTTCTTGACTTTACTTGGCTTTAGGGGTGTATAAGCAGTGTCCTAACTAGAGTGAAATGACACTCATTAGTAAATTTGGTAGCTGTCCAGGGCAGCGATTGGGAAAAGTTAGATACAAGGGCAGCTGCTGCAGCATTAGCACTGTTTTATCTGTAGATGTGGATGGTGCATCGCTGGGTTGCTGTGAAAACATCCATGTCTTGTGCCGTGGTGAGCACAAATCTCTCTCACAGTATCCATCCCTTATTTTAACATCAGCTCATCCTCTATCCTTGTTTTTCTCCCGTTGGACAGCACTGCAAAGCAGAAAGCCACACCTAAAGTCCCCTTAACTAAAACAAAGGTTTTCTTCCTGCCATTGACTTTTTTGGGTATGAACTGTCATTTTAAACTTCCTAGGGGCTGCGGTGTTTAGGTCTTTGCCTTCTTTTCCGCAATCTTCCCCCCGAAGTAACTTCTTGCTGAACCTGTCATACATCCTGCATCTCAGTATGAATTTTAGGAGTCAATGGGCATTTCAGCTACAGAAAAACATATCTGAAAATTCAAAATAATTTACCATAGAATGATTTTAATTTGTATCAACAGCTACCATACCAGCAGGACTCTGGAGAAATTCTAGTAATTTGTTACGAACAGAGACTTTTGTTCGTGATATCAGAGCACATCTAACATGGCTTTGATGTGAAGTATATTTGAAGCTGCTACCAAAGTACCGTAAGGCCACCATTCTGCAAGATTGAAAAAAAAAAGATAATGGAGGGAGATATAATTTATTGACAGATTTGTGTTCACTGCCTGGCAGAAATTAATTAGCACTGGACCAAGACCCAAACTCTCTTCAAACAAGGTAAGTTTTTTAGCTCAGCATCACAAAGGATAGGAGTGTTTCAAGTTAAATGCTTCTTAAAGAAGCCTTGAAAAGTACATGTTAAAATGGAGGACAGTGCCTCAAAGCAGAAGACTTAAAATACTCTGTACTTTTCTAGCACAGATGAACAATTTTCAGAAGGAAAAAAACTTCCTCTTTCCACTTACTCCTTTTCCCTTTCCCCTTTCTTCAGGCACTGGAGTCAAGTGGAGCTGGGTCCAGACCCAGATGAACTACAAAAGCATATGAAACAGGGAACTCTCTGAAGTCATCTAGACTGTATTCTTGTCCTAAGGCAGGATCAACTGCACCTAAGCCATTTCTGAGAGAGATTTATCTGCCCTGCTTTTTAAAATCTCTAGTGATGGAGACTCCACAGTCTATTAAAGTAATCCCTGCCACTGCTTCAGATGTTTTCCTTGGGTCTAAACTAAATCACCCCTGCTGAGGCTTAAGCCTGTTGCTATCCACAGAGAACAAGATCACTTTATTCTCTCTTCAGTGATGTGAAATAAGGCTTGTTTTACTGTGGGCTCTGTTCAGATGCTCAGAATCTTTCTTTGATTTTCGGACTCCAAGCTGGACACTATTCCAGTGTCAAAGCCAAGTTGGAGTGGAGAATAATTCACCACAAATGGTAGTTTCATTCATACGTTCTGTGACAGTGTTGCTTTTTTCCCTGGTTTTTAGCAAGCGATATATTAGCAAACAAAACACACATAGATTCAGCTCTAGAGATCCATAGGAAGAGCTATTCAACATCAGCTCACCTTAACTCGTGTCTTGTCTATAATAATGGACATGTCCACCTTGTGAGACAAAAAAATGTAGCATTTAAAGTTATAAGGGGCATGAAAGTGGGAAGTTACTGCAACGGAGGGGGGAGGCAGGGGACAAGGAAGGGCACAGAACTTGAGAATGATCATCCAACGCCTTTTATTGCCCCTCCACTTGTTCAGGTTGGACTTCCCCGATATATATGGACTGAGCACTCTGGAAGGGAATTACTCACTGCCCTGCAAACACATCTTTTATATTTCAAAATACTTTCTCATTTTTGTGGTTCTTCAGATGTACAGATCCAAAATTTTTAAAAACTGTTTTCCTTACGGATATCTTCTCTTGACTTTGGTATATTTAACATGAGCTTAAAGAAACTGATACTTATTCATTTAAGGGATGAAGTAGGAATTTAACTTTGTTGCATGTTTGACAGCTGTCACATTATTTAGATGGAAGTCATCTGCAGAGAACTTTCTTCTGGATTACAGGTTATCATTTTGGATCTACTTCTATGTAGGGTAGCATATATTCTTCAAAGGAAATCTCAGATAAAAGCTCTGCTATCTGAAATACTCAATTTTCATTTAATAATGGGTATGGGCAAAACCCTACCACACAGGTTTCTCATCTTCACTTGCAGCAGCCCTGTCTGAAGGCAGTACGGCTGCAGACAAGTCATGCAACACCTACATCATGCTAGTCTGTACTGCTGATTATAACTCTTTGGAAGGTTTGATCTCAATAGCAAAATCTTCATTTGGGTGATTTGTTAGACTTCTAAATTTACATCAGGAGCCTAAGGGAAAAAGAAAGCTGAAATGGAAATTTAATTCATATTCCATAAGCAATTAAATAGTTACAAATTCAAAACAGAAGCTTACACATATTGTGCCTGTACCTCTTCTCCCTCTCAAATCTATGGGAAAATGCTTAATTTAAATTCATACATCTTGCATAAATCAGCTATTGAGATATTTTAACTGCCTGTAATTTTAGGTTAATGACTACTTGCAATAATAATATTGAAAAATTATCTGATCCTAGTGCATATTTTTGTTCTCAGAGGAATGTGTGCTCTATGAAACTTAAAAAATGGTCTGCTACGATTTTTAGAAAAATATTAATCTATGTTATTGCATAAGTAGATAAAATCAATTAAATGCATTCATTAAATTTGGGTACTGATATAGGAATACACTATCCAACTAAATTACACGCTACTTATTAAACCATCTAGCACAAATGTTTGAAGAGATTTGTACCACACTTATCTCAATCCCAGCTTCCTCAGGACAAAGGCAGTTCAAATGCACAACTGGTGAATGCAATGCAGTGAAGTAAGAAAGAGCAGGGAAGAACTCAGGTTAACTTGCTGCACACTGAACTCTGATCTACGGGGCTCACAGGCCCTGACTCAACACGGATGCAGAATCATTGCACCAAGACAGAACAAAGGTACCTGCCCAAGAAACTGGGAAAGCTCAGCAGCATGTAGTCAAGTACATGTTTGAAAATCTCGCCAAGGTAAGTTTTAGGCAAGCTATTTCTTAGCTGGTATTTCGGAACCATTTATACCATCAGAGTTTCCCAAAACTTCCTGTTTTTGTCAGTGGCCCAGCTAATTAAGGCATTTGCCTGCAGAGGGCAGAGCACATTTGCCAGCAAGCCGATACATAAAAAATACTTCAATCAAGGCATTTCCCTGACTGAAGTCATTCCTGTGGCATTGCAGCTCTTTTGGAAAACTATCATTGCACAGCTGTCCATGAGAAGTAGCAACTGTACAGGTTATTAAACTAGAGGTCAACAGGTCTAATACAAAAATAAAGGAGAGAGAAAGTAACAGGCTCACTGCTACACATGAACCAGGAAGAAAACTAACAAGTAAGAACTTGCTAAGATGGCATGAATACAAAAGCAGTCCATGATAGCTGAGTTAACCTGCATGTGTGATCATAGGGGTAACAAGCCTACTTTGGGGAATCAGACCATAAGATCTGGTCACTAGTTTCTATTTTTCTTGAACGACTGTAAGGATTTGGAAGATCCTTGGTAGCAGTTCAACTTTTAGATTTTTAGAAAGGAAATTACTCTTTCCTGGGTGACAAAACAGACAGTAAAAGCAAACTCGACATGACTTCAGCAGACAGAAGTGGGTATATTGTCTGAATGAAAACTGGGAATTACTAAAATGGAAGGTCAAAGCAATCTTAAAAATAGTGGCTTCAACTGAAGCCAGAGAAAGCTCAAGGACAGGGTATTTTGTACTGCTCAGGACTCTAAGAGCTACTATCACAGAATACCACCGACTCATTAACAGAAACCCGATGACTCCTTTCCAGAAAACGATTTATTTTATCATGAAAGGCTAGGTTTATAATCCATAGGAGAAAACTGTGCATTTGCTGAACGTGAACACACTATGCAATGCCTACTGGCATACTTTTGTTTTATATCTCACGTTTATTCACCGCTCAGGAAAACTGAGCACAGTAACTAACTCCATTAATCACTTCACATCAAGCTGGAAATACGAATAGCTTAAAACCATTAAACACACTCTGTCGATGCCTTACATGGGTGATGAATTAATTTACCATATATGAGATCAGTTCTCTACTACCTTCTACAAACATTCATTTAGCCCATACTCAGTGAGTCCTTACCGTACTGAATTAAAGTGAATGAACTACAAACTCAACTCAGTCAAATCTGCAGTGACTAGAAACCAAACCAAATCTCTTGAGAATGACCACATATGATGGCCTAATGAAATTTCTCTGTGCTTCTGTCTCCTCTCTGGAAAGATCTCAGCCCTTTAATGGGAAGATGGGTGCAGGAAAGGGGATGCTCATTCCCATCAAGGAGAACAGCATTATAATGTCCCTCAGAGTTTTGGAAACTGGTTCTGTTATGGCCTTACTGGACTTGAGACTTAAACTTGCAGGGTGTTTGCTGTGCACAGCTAAAGATACTTTATCCAGTATTTCCTTGGGCTGCAGAGCCACTTCCATATCACCAGGTGATTGCAACAGACTTGAGCAGTGAAAAGTTGCATAGACTGAAGATGATTTATCCTTTTTAGAACAAAGGAATTATAAAGAGAAAAAAAGCAATACCTAATTTGAAATAACATTCTATATTATGTACATCGAGTCTCATGTATTTGATTCAAAATGAGTGTTAATTTGAAAAAAGACCAATGGGAGCCCCAAACCCTCACGAGTAATTTCTAAAGAAATGTATTTTCTAAAAATTAAACTTCGCTTTCTTAATGAACACATTTTGCAGAGAAGAGTTATTGGTCTCGTCAATTCAAATTACCAGTGAATGTTTCTTTCAAAAGAGCAGTGCCTTTTGAGGGTTTATTGTAAAATGAAATAGTAGACAAGGATGCATTTTATTTGTTTGTTCCCCCCACAAGGGTCTATCATTAATGTGTTTGTAAGAACTAATACGCACGGCCCCCAAATTATATGTGTGGAGTCATTATAAAAAGTGGTTACTGTGTTGCCACATAATTAGATTCCCTGTGCTGAATATATTATTTCAAAGTCGTCAGAAGAAAAATTACAGACCTTGTGTAACTCCACAGGCGTTGGTGACATGATTTCTTTCATTTCTTGCTTAAATTTTCTCAGCACCATGGACTTTCTCCCCACATCGGATGGCAATGTGTTGCTACGAGTAGCTTGACTGTAATGTGGCCTTACGGAACTTCTTTCCTGGAAGCTGGCTTGTCTTCCCAGCTGGTTACGAGGCTGTGGGTTTTCATGATTCAAACTCATTGTACTTCCTGACATAATTGTGGCCTAGAGCATTAATGAACAGGTTAATTTGTAACAGAGAATGTGGGTTAAGTAAGTGGTTAATTCATAGCAGTAGGAAAAATGTCTCTATTCTTTGTTAGAACACAAACACTTAGGGCACAGCAAAAGGCAAGAGGATAGATGTTCAATCTGCTTGCAAGTCACTATAAAATAAAGGACCACAGCAAAACACAACACCAATATATGAACCCTATGGGCAAAAGTTTTCAGATGGCATTTCAAACTAAAATACTGAGCACTAGAACTGCTATGTTTGTAAGCTAGTCCCCTGTCAGATTGAAGAGTGGAATTGCTTATTTTAAAAATATTTTACACATAAATAAAATCACATTTAAGTTGTGGCATAATTGCATTTGTTGGAACTGGAGCTATAGGAAGGCATTTACAATTCAGACTGTGTGTGCAAGGTAAAAAAATGTGAGTCAGCAGAATATGCAGGCATCTCTAGAGTCATCATGGGCAGAGACCATGCCTAGATACCACCCCAAGCTGGGGAAAACTAGGTGCAGGTAAGTTCACTGCCTGAAAAGAAACTTTGCATGACATGCGTATTGCAAGAGTGACTGCCTTAGCTTAGTGCTAATACTGGCCCCTGTCTCACTGCTGGTTTTAATCTCAGTAAAAGCTATCCTTTTGTTTTAGATGCGAGAATACACGGAGGATGAAGTCTTGAAATACTATGATGGAATCACCTCATCCACTGCATGGAACGGACTGACATGAAAAGCACCCACGCACAACAATGAGCTTCCTCCCTTGTGAGAGATTTTCTGCTTCTGGGAATGGGAGGCAAATGCACTTCAGCACAGAGGTGCCACTGCAGGGATAGGGGATGCAGAATTTCCTATTTATTATCTCTTCTGGCGGACAAGCGAAAAGGGAAATTTAAAGGCGATAACCTGAACTCTAACTGGGACTGGATGCAGGCAGCCTGCTTGAAAATGAGAAGTAAAAAATAAGGGCACAATAAGCAAGTAAATGTTTGCTTATGACTCTGGTGAGCATGTCCATCACTCTTCTTTCTCCCAGCTCCAGCACTACTCTCACTAGGAGATAATGGACTGTAGCCACAACAGTCTCTCTTGTCCTCAGTAATGACTGATATTACTGTCTGATGGACCAAAACCATCCAGAGGACTTGGCAAACAACAGTTGTCTTTGCTCTTTGGCTGAAGACCTTGAAATGAAAAATGATAAGGAGTCCTTGACTATGCAATGGCACTCCATAAAACAGAGGAATCGCCATTCTCAGCGTCCTGACACACTGAATGGGTCTGGCTTTCTTTTCAGAGCTGGGGGTTATGTGCAATGAGGTGATGCCATAAATGGTACAACATCCACAGTTCTGAATTTCACTTTTGTGAAAGACTGAGGAAAATTCAACGTCTTGAAGTAACTGAATTCTGGTCAGCATGAATGACTTATTTCCCTTTTGGAATGATCTATTTCCACATCCCTTTACTATGTTCTGAGTACTGAAAACTGCAAGAGAAGCCTGCAATACTGAACCATATCTAACTACGGAATTAAACCAATATAACATTTTCTCCTACATTTCTCTGGTTTGCAATAACAAATACGTGAGAATCACATTTTGCTACCCATACATGCAATAAAAAAGCCATAAATCTGAGGAAGTAAATTAATCTGAACTGAAAAACTTTCACCCAGTTATGCCTTTCACATTCCTCCTGGCTGCTAAAGGACTTTATGTAACATAAAAATGAAAATGAGATTCTGCCAGTTTTGCAGCTCTGGGAATTTAAAAGAACATAAAAGAAAATATTTTAGGACCTTTTATTCCATAGCTCTAAGTGGCAGTATAATCTCAATTGTTCTGATTAGACAACTTAGAGAAAAGATGATTATAAAAATAAAGACTCAAAGTTACTCTGTTTCCTTCCTCCTCTGCCCCCATCACTACCTAACACAAAGCATTGTTAGATTTGCAATCAGCATCAAAATGAAATGTAAAAATTTGTTACATAGTGAAGGAATTGCTGTATAATGCAAATTTCTCACATTTGGCAGCTTCTCTTTTTTTTCAGAGTGGTAAGATTACAGGTAAACATTTTGAAAAGCCGATTTTCTTTTATGTTCATCTTAATCAAATTAAGTTTCAATTTAAAAGACAACCTACAACATGCTGAGAAAAGCTGCATGAAGCGTCTGTCAAGAAACGGAATGCATAGCTGCAGGAAGGTTGTGCTCACTTAAGAATGTCTGTGCCGTTTGCTGCCTGTGCAGACAGCATCGATGATTACGCACAGCAGAAGCTGCAAGTCAAAAGCACTGGGGTGAACATGTTTATAGAATTTTGGTTGCATTGTACAAAAGAAAACAGCTCTGGTTAGGGGCAGGGGAGGCAGCTGCACACGCAAAAATATAAAGGTAAAGGGTAGGTACCAAGAGAGTCATGTTTCTCAAACACAGACGCCTGTCAGCCTTGTCCTGTGGAGAGGGGTTAAAGCTTTTAAATGAATTGGTGTGATTAGTGCAACTTAAAAGAAAAAAGGAGAAAATAAAATGAATGTCAACCAAACCAAAACCATTATATTTCTCTATAATTGGAAAGAAAGGTTAAGATTGTTCTACCTCTAGTTCCCTCAGAATTCCTGACTGGCCACAGGTCTCTAAATCCTCCAGAGCCTGAGACCAGAAATTTTCCTCCTGGTCAGCCTCGGTGTTATCATGGGTACCTGTGAAGCTAGATTTACAATGAGAAGTTAAAAAAAGGTGGACTTTTTTTTCCCTCTAAAAATATATAATATACACGTGCCTTGCCACAGATTGCAACTTGAACGACAGAAGGTTACGCAGGAGAGTGGGGAAGAGTCGCTGATCAGGAGAGGCCGGATGGACATGCAGAGCACATGACAGACAAGCCTTCTCATAACCCGGCAGTCACTAGCAGCTGGCAGGATCTGAGCAGCGAGTTGTTCAGTGAGGAGATAACTGGATTCCAAGAACAATTCAATACACGTTTTTACTGGATTGAAACTGGGACTTCCCTATGCAAATTAATGAATCAACCAGTAGCTGTGTGCAGAGCTGCTCCGTGCAACAAATATTTGCAACAAAACCTTTCAGCTTCACAGACTTCTCCCAGGCAATATGGAAAGAGTCCTCATTTTTTCAGTGTTTTGCCAAAGAGGGATGGTTGTGCTGATTCCTTCAGCCTAAGCTGCATTTATCATTATTGGTTTAAGCCACCTGACTGCCATAATATAAATTGCTCCAATCATTTCATACATAAACACAGAGAAACTTTCAGGGATGCAGCTGTCTTGCATGGAAACTTAGGTCTCTGGTGTTTCATAAATGCACCAAAGCCTTATTACAAGCACTCTTGAGCAGATGTTGGTGACAGCGACGCTTAGGGAAGTTGCTCAGCAAGTGAGGTCTGATAAAAAGTGCCAACTCTGGGCTGCAGCAACACAGCCCAAAGCAAAACCACTACAGTGTACGTGTGCATACAGGGGAAGCAGCTCAATAAAGGTTCACACAAGCATCAGAGCTGCTGCATGGGAGAGGGCTGATTATGTGAAAGGCACAAGGGAAGAAGGATGAGGAAGGAAGGAATGACAATTCACCCCTTTGGTGGCAGCAAGCTGTTACTTTGGAGCAGCTGCCCATGGATTGCAGCTAGTGGTGCTAAACAGCACATAAACAGAGCAAACACTATTATGGAAGCATCTGAGGCCTTGCTTGACAAACAATGTGTTACTGAGAATAGCATGAATGTAACTCTGTTTACAGAATAGCTTTTAAATAGAACAATTGCCCAGCACAAGGGACGACAGCTTGAATGCTTCATACACGATACTCTGCCTCAGAGATGCTTTCTTACAGCTACAGTCAATCAAGCAGACAATGGTCAGCCATTTCAATCTCTTATTGCAATGATTCTTCACCTAGCACCAGTGTCTCTTCTAAGATATTGCAATAGATACAGCATTGGTGAGAATACCTACTCAGATCACAGATGCAATTCCTCCCAGGCAAGATAAGAAAGTATTTAAAACATGATTTTAGAAAGATCCTTGACTTCTGAAATGAGCTCTTCAATAAATGTATTTCATTCAGTAGTGAACGTTGAATGTAGACTAATTTAGCCATTACAATATCTCTTGTTACACTGCACACTACCAAATGGAACTTGAGCTAATGAACATGATAATTTGAGGCAATTGCCTGTGACAGCGAGTCTGGAATTCCTAGAACTGGAGGTCCATTTCTTCTCTGACTTCTGTGAAATACGAAATCACTATGCCTATACATCTGGACCTCTTAGCTGAAGCAATTTCTTTTTCTGTTCTCATCTCCTCTTTCACCCTTTTTCTGAGGCTTTTCACCTGGTGTGTGAAATCTCAACTTTTGCATCTTCATTACAGCCACACAAGTAACTTGTAGCTGAGCTACTGCACCAAAAAACCAAAAGAGGTATCAAAATAATTTCTCTTCTAAATGGCCTTTTTATCTGAAACCTGAGAGATTGATTTTAAGTCATATGATATATTGTTTGACCTATAATGAATATATTTGGTTTTCTGATGCTTATTCAAAAAGCCATCAGAAGTTTGGATGCATAAAAATGCTGAAGGAAAAGTTGTTGGACAGATAATAAAGACATGGGTGTCTATGATTTGATTCTTATTGCCATATGAGAGACAATTTTTTTTTTTTAAATCAGACGGTGATAGGGTGTCCTAGGATCTGGCAGACTCATTCCTGTAAGTACTGTTTTAATGTGTAAAACATTATCTCTGGAGGAGGAACTGCAACAGGCTTGCCCTATCTGCCAGCAATAGGCAGACTCCAGGCTACCCAGCAGTTTAAGCTCTCTGGTTTCATTCACTTCACTGAAATTTCATCATCCCTCAATGGCATGTTAATGTGGTGTTTTCTGCTTTTACCCTGTTTTTCTCATTTCAGCTGTTCTTCCTTTCTTTCTCTCTCATGCCCCCCTGCCACCCACCTCTGCCTCAGCCCAGCTGGACCTCACTTTTGTTCACTTTTTGTTTTCCTACCTGGAAGTATTCCATTCTTCCAGCTGTCCCCCACCTTTCCTTTGCCCTCCAGAGGCACCTTTCCACATCTTTCCCTCTTTCTTCGTGCTCCTGGTGCTCTCTCCACCTGATCTTTCTACAGAAGTTTGCTTTAAATGGTTTTCTTGATTCTCTCCTGATTTCTCAGTCTCCTTTGGTTGCCACATATTCTTGGACGCTGTGCTACACAAAATAAAGGTAAGAAAAAATTACTTTCTAGTGTTAGAGAAGAAAATAAATTGCCTAGCTAGAACTAGAAGAGGTGCTTTTCTGAGGATCCTTGTAACAGGCTGGAAGAACAGATGTGCTCTTCTCAAACAGTCCAGCACTTGGTACAGGAACACCATCAGGTGTGGCACAATCCATTTTACAGATACAGGATTAAAATAATCATTATTTTAATTTGTACTGTATATCTCAGGAGTAAGCACATTGATAAGTAGAACAAGACTTTAATGTGCATACTTTCTGCTGAACAGTGCCTTAAAATGGTAACAGAATACATGCTTTTGATTTCCAAATTCTGTATTTTACAATCCAGCTTCCTGAATCACTGCTCATCAGCTTTTTCAGCCCATTACTCACATAGCTGCAAAACAGTAGATGTTCTGGAATCTATGGCTGCATCTCCTTTGGAGAAACAAAATACAGGCTTTAACTGCAGATAAAGATGCTGCTATTAAAGACATTAGGTTACCAAGAATGGGCAGTATGAAGAAAGCTATCTTAATTTCCTTTAGTAAACATTGTCCACTGCTAGCCTATGAAAAGTTTTAGTGTGGTTCTGGCCAGTAGGAACCAAAGGAGCTGGATACGGACTGAGAGTTCACGCTTCTCCAGATCTTAGCTATCATTCTTGCCAAGCTTGTCTCCAGAGAAAATGCCACTGAGCAATCAGCTGTATCAGAGGATTTGTCATTCAGATTCTGAAAGCAGCATCTAAACTTTGCCTTGACTTGTATTTCAAAGGTTACAGACTGGACCTTATGGATTTACTTATCCAGTATGTTTCTACAGGCACCAGAAAGGTTTTCTTTAGTACTCAAATTGAATTTTCACAGATTGGGATTTCAGGCTCATTGTGGTGGCACACCAAGAAGTATATTTCTCATGAAGGACATGCACATCTGCAGGTCCTGAGGATGGGTACAAAAAGCACAGAAATCTCTCTAACTGCGATGCACGGCTTCCCACATCTGAGGAAGAACTGTTTTTTAGCAGGAATTACCCAAGCCTCTGCAGTGGTTCCACTAATGATCAACCTTAGAATAGAAAAACAAGAGACACTTGAGTCTTTCCCTATCTCCGAGAATTGTCAAGTAAGAATTTTTCCCTCAGAAAGTTCTTTTGTCTGCAGAGAAATTAACTGAAAAGGAGATTTACCTCTCCGAAGAGGAGGAATAAATGCATGGCAAACCACCATAGCTTTGGACAAGACATTTCTACCTGGATCACTTTTTTCTCCTACTGAATCACTGTGGATGTCTCAAGCATTTATGGAAGAAGAATTAATGCTTCCTTGCCCAAACCAAAATGAATTTTTATGGAAGACATAAGATTAACATGCTGGTTGTCTTTAACCACATTATTTATTTGTAGGCTTATTTCTGTGAAGTGGAAAACAGACCAGATTTTTTCTGAAGCTTGCCCAGGGAAATGCCCTAATTTTTTTGTTTGTTTAAGAGATAAATACTGTGTTTTTTTAGGCTGAAATAACTCAAAATAAATATATGCCTTGGTTTTGGCATCATAATCCTCCATAAAGATCACTAATCTCCCCTAATAAATTTCATGAAGTATACTGTATCTCGTATTTAAAAGAAGAGCTTTTATAGCTTCATTAGAAAAACATAATTCATTCCAGCAGTTAACTGTTAAATTTGGGTCACGGATGCAGATGTGCACTTATAACATGTCTATTTACATCTCTGATTCAAGCTGACAGCTCCGTTACATGTCCATTCATTTCCTGAAGGTGATAGAGGCAGTACTGGTGAACAACATATCAGTGGGAATCGGACAAGGCTGTTCAGCAAATTTTATGATACGCCTCAACCCCCAGACACCACAGCACAAAATCACAGAGCATTCTCAGTTGGAAGGGACCCAGAAGGATCTTCAAAGTCCAACTCTTCAGTGAACGGCCCACACAGGGATTGAGCCCACAACCTTGGCATTATTAGCACCACACTCTAACCACCCGACCTAATCTCAGGGTTGACGCAAATCAGAAAACAGAAATTCATATGGGAACTTACCTGCTTGCTGTAGGTCGATCCCATTCCTCATCACCCAGTCCTGTGTCATGAAATGGGTGGTTTCGTGGTTTGCTTGGAGGGGACAAACTAGTCTGTTTAGGACTCCTCCATTCATAGGTATTGAAGTTGTATCCTGAAGCCTGATAGGTGTGTCCTAAAAAGATGAATTCTATATTTACTGCACTGCATATGTTGTAATGACAGAAAAGCACATCTCTGAAGCTGGGTTCTCTAGAACTTGTGGATTCATCATTGTTACCGTTTCTGTTCTTGCAGTTGTAGTCAGATTATTTATTATCTGAATCATGTCTGGAATTAGGTGTGCTCTAGAGCTTCTCCTGTGAAAGTCCACTGAAAGCAGAACCTTAAATATATCTAACACTGTTCTCCTACTGTTTATGTCTCAGCTGCTTCTATGTTTAGTTCTAGACATCACCACAATTTATCAGTTTGACATCTCAGATTGAATACCAGTGAATATATCATGTTATGGATGTGTTAAATGTGTTAATATGGTCATATGCAACATGCCCCAAATTAAAGCTAAGTTATTATGAAAAATATACTTTAGATTTCTTGAAAAAAAAAGTTTTCAAAGATGCATTAAAAAATCCCTTGAACTTGACTTTTCACATACCCTTTTTACTAGGGCTCTGAGAGCTCAGAAAAGGCGTGTCACGATGGGTACACATTCCCACAAACAACACACAGCCCTGGAAAGCTCACCCTGCAGAAAGCCATTTCTCTATCACCCATTTCCAAATATTTCAAGGCTGTGTAAGTGGCATTAGATGGTCTTTAATACCTGAAGAGTTTATTTCTGGGTGCTTTTCTCATATATGCAAAGCAGGTATTACTTCAATAGTATTTCTTTAATGGAACTAGGTATACTTTGAATTCCAAGTAGGAATCAGCTTCCCAGTGATGTATCAACAACACACGGATCAACTGGTCACAAGCTGATCCTGATCTAGTACATAAAATCCATTGTGGTAGAGCTGAATATTATACATATATAATATTCTTCATATTGATATATTCCTTTTCTAGCTCTATAGTTGCTGTTTTTTGATACGCATATTGGATTAGAAAGTTCTATTTTGTTGATGACTGACAACTATCACTGCTGCCACTCCGCTAAAGAGGGTAATTTGCTTCCATAAATCAGTCTAGACCTGTCTCCCTCAAATCCTGTGTAACTACAGAATTGTGTGCATTTTCCAGCTAACTGGCAGACATTGACATACTCCCAGATTCTAGGAAGGGTTTTAGTTGCAAAGATGTGACTGCTGTGAGGGGTAGGCTCCAGATTAGTAATGCAGACACATAAGACAAAGGTACAAAATGGGGTATTAATTCAAGGAAAGAAAAGATAGCTCACCAGCATTAAATTGGTAACTAAAAGGATAAAGCATTATCTGGTGCTACAGAAACATCCCCCAACTCCTCAATTTCCTCATCCTATGCTTATTGCCAAGAAAAGTTTGGAGAAAGGCCAAACTCAGTTTGACGGGTCAAGACAAAATGAACTTTATTAGAAATGTGAGCCACCATCACAGCAAGGATAAAGGCACAAATCTGTTTACTCTCAGGCTGTTTAGTGGAAGTACCACATATCCAGCCAAGTCTGGGTTGATTTTTTCAAGGGAATTAAAAAAATAATCTGCTTTGAGATACTGGTTTAGTTTTGGCATGGCATCTGACTCATAAGGACTTTGGAAAGCATTCTGGGCCTCAATCCTTTCCACAGTTGAACAATTTGCTCCAAATATCATCAATTCACCCAGGAAATGAGAATTATCATTCTGGCACATTTTCAGCAATATTTCTCCTTAGAACTTAAAAATATCAGAAGAAAATCTAACATGGTAGATTTTGATACACTGACCAACAGAGTTAAAAACAGAAAAGGGGGATGATTCATCCAAACTAACTGCAGTGAAAAAATGATTTGAGCTAAGGATCTACCTGTTCAAATACCTGCCAAGTGGTGGGAATATATGCTTTACTATGGAAATAAACATTTTTAAAAGAGTCAGATAAAACATTGAAGCTGCATGTAAGTTATTTTTCTTGTTATCAAGAATATTACAAGATGTCTGTATCCCTCACTACCTAAATAAACATACATTACAAATTGAAATTATCTGAAAAACTTATCTAAAGCAATAGCCAAACAGAAGTAGAAAAATGATCATTATGGAAAATCATGGTTTTAAAATAGAATGATTGTTTTGGACAGCTGAAAGTTAGATGTCAATACTGTAAGAACGAGGAAAAAAGCAAAAGGTTTACCAATCATAAGCAATGCTCACGTTCTCCTTCATCAGTTTATAATAAATCTGTTGGCACATAAAAATTACTGCATATGGGTATCAAATTCATGAACATCTCCAGAGTGTTTTGTGCTTTGCATTGATCTGTTTCTGAAGGATAAACTCATGTAGTTGTGGATGAGCTATGGCCCGGGCTATTGAGATGTCAGTAAAGCTACCAACAGCCTGTTAATGTATTGATAAATGCTTCGTAACACATCACATCGTCATGAAAGAGGAAATCTGAGGCCAGCCAAGTGCAAGAAATCATGCTGCCTGGTGAGGTGTATGCTCATAATGAGACAGCAGTACGTTACAAAGTACAGGCTTTAAAGTTAGTACAGATAAAAAGTTCTCTTTAGGGCAAAGGAAGGTCAACCATGAAGGCAATAATTCCTACTTTAAATGTCAACTGCATTCTTTATAGTACCTTGATTTCCAAAGCTGGTATCAATACCAGAGCCATCCCACGACTCTACTGCGCTGTCAACACTTGGGACTGTAGTGGAATAGACGTCTGAGAGCACGCCAGATTTCTGTGGAGCAGAGGTTTCATCTTCAGCATCACTCAGTTCACTCATGTGACCCACAGGGACAGAAAATTTCTTGGGACTGGTAGCTGAATAGGATTAAAAAAAAAAAGAAAAAGGGCTGGTGGTGGTCATTGCCTTACTGCAGTTCTAAGAGTCTGCTTTTTATTACTGGCACAATACTTTTCCATAGATGGCTTAAATACTTGTTAATCTGTAATAACACACGCATTAAGGACCACTGATGGTACCCTTGGCCACACTCACCATCTGTTTGCTTCTTGATTTTCAAGGTGACAGTTTCTCCTGCCATCTGTAATAAATGAATGGCTTCACTCAAAGGTTTTCCTTTCAGACTGCTACTATTTATGGCAAGGATTCTGTCTCCTATGTGAATTGCCCCAGTCCTACAATAAGGGAGAAGTAAAACACTGAGAAGAGAGCATATAAAGCAACAAAGGCAATTTCTTTGCATATTTGGAGCATGAAAGCCTCACCTCCCTTCCTTTCTTTCTTTTTGCTTTTATAGCTGTGTTAAAGAGTAATTCTTTTGTTAGAAATGCTTAAAGCAAGTCACCTTTGTTGTAGTGACAATAGCAGAGCTGAGGCATGAAGATGTGGATTTCTGTTACTGAGACAGCTGAGTTAATCACCTGTAGATGATATTCATTGCAGCCCACCTGTTTAAGAGCAACCTCAGACAGCTCAATAAGCTCTGAAATGAGTCAAGCTTGTAAAAGTCTCACAACATAACAAATGAAAGTGTTGTGAGCAAGTAACCAGCTATTTAAAAAATGTAGCTTTCAGGATGGGTCAATCAAGAGAAGAAAATAATTTTATAATAAATTATGTGTGCTGTATGTTCTTTCTGAAACTACCACCAAAAGTGCCAGTTTGAATGACTCAACCAATCTTAGAAATAACAGGTGATAGAAAACCTTACCATTTTCATTATTCTTTATCACTTACATTAAGGAGCACTTCTGCTCCTCTGATAACGCTTGCTATGCTGTATGAAAGTGCACATACAGATTGCAGTGGCAGATAAGTATATGACAAGTTCAAATAAACTTAGACACATGAAGTGCTTTCCTTACTTATTATACTGTACAAGGCTAGTGGTTGCAAAAGGGTGCTAAAATGTTCCTTTGACTGAGCAGTTTGATCGATTAGTATTTCCTTAGTGATTTATAATAAGAATAGCAAATCTCTGCTCTGCCTTGTACAGCATATGCAAGTACATCCTGTTAAGATATCGCTCAAGCTTCTGAGCTTGGCAGTGATCAAAACACAACAGCAAAAAGATCATAAAGCCAGATTTGGAGAATTATTTAAAAAATAAACTTCTAAGCTATAAAAATTAGCATCTTCAGATAAACAAAACAAATCTTGAAACATTAAAAAATAATTTCCAATTTACCTTTCAGCTAATCCTCCTTTTGTAAGGCTGGAAATGATTATGGGGTCAAAGGGCTCTTCAGTACCAGAGATTGTGATTCCAAGAGGCCCACCATAGCGCTTGAGCTCAACAGTATAAATAATTGCTCCAGAGCTCTCCTGTTCATCTGCAATAAATGCCAAGGGGATGCAATTGGTTTCTTATGAAAGAGGGAATGAAAAAAATAGCACATTCAGTCTAGTGACTGGTAATCAAACAACATTTTCAAAGGATTAAATTTCAGATACAATTCTTTACCATATTCTACTGGATTATTTTGAAAAAAATTACCTATTGTCAATTTCTTTTTTATTGCCAAAAGCCGGGCACAAGTCAACAGAAAAACTCACCCCACTCTATTAAGGCTAAATTTTACTCTGTTTAAAATATTTAGATCTTCTTTCCTATTAAAATATAGCTTCAGGCTATTTTGTTACACAATCACAGAATGACTGAAGTTGAAAGGGACCTCTGGATGCCACCTTGGCCATCTACAGCTAGTTGCCCAGGATTGTGTCCAGACAGCTCTTGATGGCTCCAAAGGTAGAGACTCCACAACCTCTCTAGACAACCCTTGCCAGTGTTTGGTTTCTCTCAAAGTAAAAAACTGTTTCCTGATGTTCAAACAGAACCTCACGTGTTTCAGTTTGTGTTCATTGCCCCTGGTCCTGTCACTGGGCACCACTGAGGAGAGCCTGGCTCTGTCTGCTTTATCTCTTCCCTTCAGACATTCATACATGCTGATAAGATACTCCTGAGCTTTCTCTTCTCCAGGCCGAGTGGTCCCATCTCTCCCAGTTTTTTCTCATAGGAGAGATGCTCGAGACCTTTCATCATCTTTGTGACTCTTTGCTGGACCTCCTTCACTATATGTCCATGTCTCTCTTGAACTGGGGAGCCCAGGAACTGGCCCTAGCACTCCAGAAATCTCTCACTGATGCTGAGCAGAAGGGAAGGGTCAGCTCCCTTGACCTGCTGGCCGGGCTCTGCTTATTGCAGACCAGCAGGCTGTCGGCCTTCTTTGCTCTAAGGTCACATTATTAGAGATAAGGCAAGTTACTGCTATTTAAATACTGATACTCAGCTGTTTCTTGAACTGAATAGAAGGTATTTAGATTTAAAGGTAATTCAAAAGTTTTAAACCCAAACTTCCTTAAATGAATTCTGGGAAAAATCAAAAGCCATTATAAGATGGGCAGCTGTGTTAGTAAAAGAATTCATGGTTTTGATGGGCATGTTTGTAACAGAATTAAAAATAGCTTCTGAATACTGAATTATCAACTAAGTTCAATAATAACTCCATTAGATATTACTTCATTATATTGCATGAAGTTATCTGAATTCTTTAGAAGTTTTAGTCTCACCAAACAATCATAAGAATTAGAAAAGAATCTGTCATTGGGTAAGCTTAAATAAATTGTATTTCCTTAACCATATTCAACAGGTGTTGCATCAACAAGAAAGGTGCCTGTATTTATACAGTGTATGCTCTTTACATATTATTAATATAAATCACAGCAGAAGAGCAATCAACTGCACCATCTTTGAGTTGTGAAGTAATATTTTAAAATTTAAAATGCTATTTTTCTCCTCAGATCAAAATAACATGCTTTCTTGCTCATGTTACGATATTGGTATTTAGCCAGGATGACTGGTCTAGTGGGCAAATTTTCCTAGATCTGTGGGTAATGACATTTTGAACAGTTCAGTGAATGTGGAAAATGTCTAGGACGCACATTCCATAAATGTTAACTAAAACTAACTGAGACAAGTTAGAAAATTCATATATTCTCGTTTCTGTTTCTGTAGATAGAAAAGCTTTAAAAGGAAGAAAGATACCTGCATCACTAGCAAAGGTTCAAAGTTTCTTTCTTCTAATACTGAACATTGTACTTAAACAGACTAATATCTCTGGAGCTACTTTGTTTCTTCCCAATTTTCAGAACATTTAGTTCTTTAGCTTCCCCCCACCCCAACTCCAATCTATTTTTTCCTTGCTATTCACATAAAGAAAACGGTACACACAGAGAATCAAAGGAGAGAAGAATTAGTGGTGTTTATTCAGCAAAAAATACTGAGAATTTCATGCCCACTTGCGACATTGTCATCAGTGTTTTGGCACGGTTTACACCAACTGCACTTTATCAGACACGCACTTTCCAGAAGCACCCAACTCCCAACACGGCACTGGAAGCCTCTGGCTGGCATATAGTGGGCTAGTATTCAAGCTGCCACTGTACAGCAGAAGAATGGCAGCTTTTCCTTCCTGCTGAAAGCATTTATGGAACAACCACAAATCCCCTGGAATCTCATGCTGGTACTGTTTATACAGGTGTGGCATTGACATGGTACAAGACTTTAACTGAAGAATGAAAAGTAACCCGCCAAGATAACTGAAAAAGTAATAGCCATTATGTCTGTTTTCTGGTTAGCTGTAGGTCAGAAAATTAATGGCAGAATGCTACGGTGTTCTCTTCAGTGTCCAGGCAGCAGTAATGTGAGCTATCTAATGTTGCCTGAATCCACCATGAAGGCCAGTTTTGCCATGAAAGCAAATACTGATATTCAAGTGACAGAACACTGATATTCAAGAAAGGATGGCAGACATTAGGTTAATCAGGAGATAAAATTTTTCTGTTTGGGAAGCTGGCATGAAAAAAGAAAAGAGAAAAACTGCTGAAAACATATCTCCATCTGTGGAGGAAATATAATCAAACTACATGGTTGTGAGTCTCATGGTTTTGAGATTTTCCACCTTTTCTTTTCTGTGATGCAACTGTGGGTAATTCTTGGAAATCACATTTAATGAAAACAGATCCTGTGTGCTGCAGTGCCTCTGCTCTGTCCACTAGTCTCTTACTCCTCAGAGCTAACATCTGACCAACCCAGTGAAATGGGCAAAGAGCAGCAGCACAGCCTGGGGAGCACATGACATGCACCATCCTACTGCTGGCCTCACCTGCACAGTGGCTCTGAGGAACACGGCTCTGAGACACATACAACTGCCTGGAGAAGGGAGGAGGTGAGGAGTTGGAGAGTCAGCAGAGGAAGGAAAAACGGAAGTGTGGGAGAAGTTACAGCTTCTCTCTTATGCTCTTTGGTAATTTCTCTGCAGGCTTATAATAAGAGTCTCCCAGTCAAGGGAAAGAATCTGAAGGAGGGATCCTACATACCATGAACAGTTGAAAAAACGCTCTTGTGCAGGAAAAAAAGCAAAACTTCCTTCCTGTCAATCTTCTGCCAAATGTAGTTGTGGTTTGCTCTTCATAACATACCTGGTTTGCTCAGTTTTGCAAAGAAACTGCCAGACACGTATCCCTTTGGATGTATAGCCCATGGTCAGTTTGGACAATCTCTGTCCAAGATGGACCAACTATGCGTAGCAAATCCCACCTCATCATCTGTGGGGACCTAACTACAATATCCTGCCAAGCACTGGCAGCTCATTTTTGTTGATCAAAATTTACTTCTGAAAGCCAATTTGCACAAGGCACCAAAGGCATCTGCCTTTGCTTTGCACTGATCATACAGAGAAGATACTTAGTTTGCTTTCAAAAGCAATCAAAGGAACAGAGAGTTATAATGCAATTCTAAACACCGGTCCAACAGTTGCACTTGATTTCAAACGATACAGTGTGGCTGGTTGTGCCTTTTTGTTGTAAATTGTATAAAGCTAAAGAGAAGTCCATGCTTTTGTGTAACACTGTAATACAAATACCAGCAGTAACAGTAGTTATAACTGTCTTACTTCCTTTGCTACTACAATACATAACAGAACTCACTTTATTGTCTCCAGGTGTGCAAAATTATGGCAGGTCCCTTACTTCCACTGGGCTGATCAGACATGGCTCCTCCATCAGCTATTTAGCACAGCTTGTAAAGTACTACTTACCTTTAAGCATGTGAACAGTCACACTGAAAACAAATTCGTAAGTTTGTGGACAAAGCACGCTTTGATAACCATGATTCTAATATTAAAAGCAGAGAAAATCTCAATACTCTGATAAGACCAACTTAATATGGCTGCATATGTGGGGAAACTCCCTTTCCAGAGAACTGAAGACCCCATTCTGCAGTGCAGTTCCTGCATTCAATATAGCCAGTGAGAAAATTCAAAACTTTATATACCACTAAAATTCTTTTTAGGTGACATTTTCTGATTATCATTAGCATAAAACAGACATACTTAAAAAAAAACATTTTGCTGAAATTTAAATGTAAAAGAAAACCCCTGTGTTCTAAAACTCCTGAAAATACACAAGACTGCAATAGGCTCATTGTTAATACCGGAATTATCTTCATCTTTGCGGATCTTTAACTTTACAAGGTCCTCACAGTGTTGAAGGATCTGGACAGCATCTTCCATTGAGCAATTGTCAAGTCGAATGTTATCTATTGCGAGCAACTTATCGCCCAGTTCAAGTGTCCCAGTCCTGCGAACAAGTGAACGTGAAATTCTAGTAATATTAAAAGAAAGGTATCTTCGAAGGTATGAACATTATTTTAGAAAGGAGATGGGTTTTTAAAAACTATTATTTCTTAGTATGCTGGACTTTAAATTTTTAACTGTTTTTTACAAGCAAACAAAAAAAAGCAATCTCTTACAATCTCCCTCTGTTTAACTTGAATCTGGCTGGTTACATGACAGAAACAGATTTTTATGGAATGTCTTACCTGTGAGCAACGCTTCCTTTCTTGATATCAGAAATAACCAGAGGGTCCCCTGGTTTTCTGCTGGATGGAGCTGTAATAAAGAATACATACAAGCATTTGTTTTTAATTCTAGATATGTAGATGAGCCAATTATGTCCATAAGTCACCATGTCATACACATTATTTACCTGTATTATATTCCTCCCCTCCCCCTAAATTATATGTATGTATAATAAAACAAACATCAGCAACATATTAGTAGGACTCCATTACTAAGACTCAAAAATTAGAAAATTCCAGAACTACAGTGACTGGTACAAAGTAAACTTAGTCTGATGTGTCTGAATTCTGGGATAAACCAGGACTGAACCATGTGAAGATATCACAGTACAGCTCCAAGGATCTATCGTAAAATGCTGTGTAGCTATAACATATAAGGAAGACTTTCTGTTAGTAGAACTTTTCAGCACAAGCACTAATGATGACCCTTTGTCAGAACAGATCTTGTTTTATTATATCCCTGACCAACAGAGCTGCTCCTGCAAAACATGTAGAGTGGGCCAGCCCACATTCTTCACATCCACTTCTGTCCCACCTAGTGCTTAAGGCAGAGGTACAAATTTGGTAATGATTCCTAGGTGAGAAGAGATATACCTCACAATAAATGAGATGCATTGGGCTGATGCAGAGTTATCATGTTTGCACAGATGTAGCTTACATCACATGGATGCTTGCTTCACTGTCAGTTGTTGCTTCCTCCAAAGTAAACATGTGCCTCTTCGGTTGAGTAACCTTGTCCGCCTATACTGCTGCTGGGCCTTAAGAATTGTGGACTTTTCCCACCTTTGTACTTGGGATACCTACTATAAGCATTGCTGGAATTCCAGCAATGGTCAATTTAGTAAAACCCCTCACCACTCCTCTCTTTGCACAACTAACTCACCTCTTTTTGGAAGTATATGACATTAATCTTCTATTTGTCCCTCTTGGTTAAAAGGATGCTCTGCTCTTCATTGCAATTCTTTACTGACTGGTGAAAAAATATTTGACAAGTTTCCGTTGGCCACAAAATTCACTCAGCTATTTTGCTTGACTTTTGGTTGCATAGGAAGCAGTTAACTGCCCCAGAGGAAGACAATGACTACTGACTGCTTCCAGAGGACTGTTTCTTGCAGTGGCTTCACTGAATGCATTGTTTTGTGGGGTTCTTCCATTTGCTGACCGAAGACTGCACTGAAGAGCTGATATGGTAAGCAGTGGTCTTACAACTTGTACAGGATGAAAGACACATTTTTAGACAATTGTGTGGCATGTGCTGTCTACCACTGGGAAGTGTGCCACCCCCAGCTGCTCTGGCCAGGAGGTGGTCCGTATGGTGAACACAGGCTGACTTTTGGGACTGTTGTTAACAAAGGGAGTGCTAATATTAAAACATTGCCAGGTGGAAGTGCTAATGGGCTTTGCTCACACAGGGTTCTTTGACTGCCCCAAGCCATTTGTGCTCTGTGTACTGAGCCCCCTGCATTTATTCACAGAAGGTACTTTTACATTACGCTCCAATGCCTAACTGATAATCACCCAAAACGCTGCCCATATTGGAGGATCACCTACAAAATCCTGATGTCAGTTACTTCAGCAGTTCGTGAATATTCTCACTGATGGAAAATGACAATCTTCACCTACAGCAACTGCAAGGTAAATTAATAGTGACATTTCCAGCACAATATGCTAACAGATCTTGTTAACCTTAGCTGCCCTGGCCAAGAAAGACTTTGAATGTCCAAAGGACCTGTTCAAGAACTGCTAAATAGCCACATTTCAATAGCAATGTCTTGAAAGTCCAGAAGACAGACATACAGGGACTTTTAAGAATTTTTAGAAACTTGTCTGAATCAGCATGCTTTCAGGAAATGCCTATGTTGCAATTTAGAGAACCATAACTAACTTTTTACAAGATGTGTAATTTTCACAGCTTGTTTATCATACTTTCATGCCATGGGTCAGCTATATCCTATATAACAATACCATGATTTTCTTGAATTCTTTGGATTTGTTTCACCAACTAGTATCTGTTTAAAATTTTGAAGTATCACTCTGGTGAATGGTTTTTTTTAAATTCTATGGTTTTACCCTCTGGGTTGCCTTACAAGTCTCTGAGGTTATGTGCTACCCACTCTACATTGTCTGCAGTCTAGGGTTTGAGTATTGAAACACTTTTATGAAATTGTCTTGTCAAAATACCAGCACCTAAGAAAACTGTCCATTACTGTTGCAAAAAGAAGAGACAAGGAACCAAAACGGGGGAAAGCGCACAGCTCAAAGTGGAAAGCCACAGAGTACCTGTGAACGCCATGGGTATGATATTGCACACAAAGTTATCACTGTTTCAAACCGAGTGAGTGTTTACCAGCAGTATTTTGTCAGTTACCCTGGGCTGTAATTGGGTCTGGTGGATAAAACCTTTTTGTAGGCACCAAACACATCTTTGTGTGGAATGAGCTACCCCACGTTGACAAGCCCTTAATAAGAAGGTACACCACACTTTGCTTTACTAGTGTTCAATGCTCATGACATACTACAAACTAGTCAAGTTGTGTTGCAGAGATAAAATCACTAATTATCTCCTCAACTTTTGTACTGTAGATCACCACAGCCTAAGACCGCCTTCCAAATACTGGCAAACAGATGCTGTCCCCAGCAGGAAGATTGAGTACTATTATCCTGATTTTACAGATAAGGAAAGGAAACAGAGCAACATTTAGGTCAAAGTATGATGCTTTTCAGTGAGCAATTTCAGACATCCATGCCTCTATATCTCACAATAGTTTGCAGAATATAACAGCTTCTATGTCCAAAGCACAGTTACTGGCATTTTTAGCAACAGCTTTGCAGATGCTCAGCTTTTCTGCAAGTGCGACCTCAGGAACTCAACAGTTTCTGCAGAATATCAAGCGGCCACCTCTGGAAAATCTCCATCCCCCAAAATTACTTGTCTCAGCACAAGTCTATTGCAGAGAAATGGAAAAACACTCTAGTTTCTCCAGGTCATCTTGATCACAAGATCACATCCTTTGTCTTTCTGCAATCCTCCACCTGATTCATAATGTCATGGGTTTGCAAAAGTCCCCCTCCTTGGGGATTGAAAATAGTTTGTCCGGATGAATTTCCGGACAAGGGCCAA
>JAWMRA010000041.1:32763259-32795693 GCA_035584735.1 Pseudotriccus pelzelni
ATAAATCCTAATATTATTTTCTCACCAATCAGATCTCTTTGTCTGCATAAACTTCTCTCACCTTAGAGCAATTTGTGAGGGGTGTAGTAAAAATTGTCCCCTAGGCAAACCCATGACAGCAATCCTCCACCTGATTCATAATGCAGGCCCCTTTGTTACACAACACTGTCTGATCTCTCCCCAGAGAGCAGAGAAGTAAGAGTTCCAGGGAGAAAGCAGTATTTGATCACTTAATTAAGATACTCTTTTAATGCAAGTTTGAAGTGTGCTGTACAGCTTCAAGTCTTCATTTTTATGTTCAATTTCAGAATTATTTCTGTTTGTAAGAGGCTATTAAAAACAAAGCACCTTACCACTCAGCCAGGTCCAGCCTTCTTGTTCAAGTCCCAGCTGCACCTACTTCTGATCACAGCTCAGTCTCTCTCCTCATCTGCTGTCTCCCTGTTATGGCTCTCCACTCATTTTCTTTCCTAATCCCCTTCTGCTTGTCCAACGAAGATCTCATCCTTTCTCCTCCCTGATCCAGCTGTTAGTCTATCTACTGTCCAGCTTTCGTAGAGACCTTACAGAGTCTGTATGAAGAACTACAAGTGACCAAAGAGTGCATAAGGTTGTACAGGTACTACCTCCATTTAGTATTGCAACTAAAAGGCTGATCTTAAGCAAGTTGTTTATTCTTTCTCTTTGAATTACTGTATGATCCTAGGTCTCCATACCAGGTTTCTACCCTACTTCTACTACTACACTTCCCCTGCCTGTCCCCTGCCACTTGAAAGAAAGTTCAATGAATACAAAGCCAATAAAGGACACTACAGTATAGCTGCTAGTCAAAATGACTTAGAAAAACTGATGATTGTTTCAGTGAGATTCTGATATTCTTACCAGCTTTGCAGCTTCTTATTCCTTGAGTAGTTCCATTAGCTTCAGAAAGATTATTTATGAAGCAAAGTGCTGCAGTTCATCACCAGTAAGGATATCAGAATCTTACTTAAGAAAGAAAGAAAATGAAAAAAAAAAAAAAGCTGTTATCTACAATTACCAGAATCTACTAATCTACTAAGTCACTTTATTGGATATCATCCAACGTATTTCAAAAAATTAGTCTATGATAAAGCAGTCAGTTGCCTCAAAAATGTATCTTTAAAAAAAAAATCTATATTCTATTACATGGTCTAAAATCAATGTCACTGGCAAATAAACGGAAACAGATTTGAACACTATTAGATCTACTTGAAAGCCATCCTTCTTTTAGGGAATGGTTCTGTTATAAAACCAGGAATATTGCTTTCTATATTGCATATTATTTATATATATATAAAAAATAGATAAATATATATTATCAGCATATATGATACATTATTTATGTCATGCTTTATTTGGATTACATAGTTTTAAGAACTGAGACATTTTAATTGCTCTAAATAGGTAACTGGGTGTGAAAATAACGATATCTGAAGCATGAAATCTATAGTCACTTGTATTTGCAATCTATGAAATAAGGTCTTTATTGAGTGTATCTATTAATGGAAAAATTAAACAGATATTGCAGAGATAAGGGAAGCATGACAGGAGTCCAGTGTGTGTATGAAGGCAGCAGTGGGCAGTGCCCACTGTGAGGTAACAGACATGCACTATCCAAAAGTCAGAGCCATGAATTAATATTAACAATGGTGCTTCCGTCTTGCTACCTACGGGGATTTTTATTATTTTTCTCTTGCACTAATAAATCTGAAACTAAGAAGTCTCTTCCCTATTACATGCCTTGTTTTGCAAAGGCCATGAATTAGCTTAATTGTCATTAGTGTTGCCTGTCACCTCAGATCTGCCTTCAAGTACCTGTCTGTAACTCCACGCAGGTACACCTGGTGTTTATTACGAAGCAAAACATCATAAAGAAAGAAAAATAAATTCCTCTTTCAGGGTGTCTGACTCCTAACAGCTGACTTAGAAGTCCTGGACTTAAAAGGAAATGTATGTTCAGGTGCCAACCCAAGGTAAGGTTACATTTTCCTTTTGACAAAAAATGTCTGTCTTGTCTCTCAGGTCAGGTAATTTCATGACTTTCTCATAAAAATCCCTAACTAAACTGGGGATATGGAAAGTAAGACAGGTGTTTCTCTCTAATGTTTTAATGGCACCTTCTCATTCACCATTAACTCCACTAACTTGAGGAGAGAGAGGATGAAACAGTTCTATGGCACTTAAACAGATCAAGTCCACAATCTGATCATCCGATCTGATCACTTCCATCACCTCTGTTTAAGACTGGTCATACCAGCTCTGCCAAGTTTCCCTTAGTACCTGTTTTTTAAAAGAAATCATTTAGCTTTCTGACAATATCAGGAATAAATGGCAGGCTAATGTGCTAAAGTGCCCTGACAGAAACTTCACAAAATGAATATAAAATGCTTATATTCTTCAAGTCAGACTGCCTCATTTAAGAGTTAATTAGGTAGAATAGAGCGAAGTACTGAAAAGCAAGCATGAAATGCAGCAATTCAAGACTTCTACCAAGCAAACTCACAACCTTTCAGTTACTAGTATATAGTTACTATATACTATAGTTACTATATACTAGTATAGTATACCTTTAAAACCAAGTAAATAATTAATCCTAGATACATTTCGTATTCATTACTATTAATATGTAAGATTATTATATATACAAGAAAAAATAATTTAAATATTAAAGATACTGCAGTATACAGAGAATCATATGTCACTCTGATTATATAAAGCACTAATCTTATAAAGCACTAATTTTTGGAATTAAGTTCCTAGTCAGTAAAGTATGCAAAGTTTGGAAGAGGAGTGCTAAATGCTAAATTCCAAAAATGTTAGCTTTCCATTAACAGTTTATTCCTACAGACAAAAAGAAGCACAATATGTCTGAATTCCAAAAAGCAACACAAATCAAATTACTAGGAAGACCCTATTTTTTTATTCTTTTCAATAATCTTACAAACCACTACTGATTCAAAGAATAACATTTAAATAGAACAGACTCACTCCAGGTTTTCTCATCTCCCAATATTTTCATTTGCACAAATAAATACATGTAGACTCATGCTTTTGCTTCAAGCATCACATCACATCTGACAGAGTCTAACAATTAGTCGCTCAAGTGTGCAATGCAAGCAAACAGGCCTGCAGTGCCTCTCATTTGTTCCTCAGATGTAATCCTTAGCACTGAGTACCCTGCTGTACTTTTGATTAACCATATTCTATTGTGCTGGTAAAAGCTTTGAGAATACAAGTCACAGCACAATCCTCCCCCGAGACACATGAATAATTCCAAAGAAAGACTAATAGTTTAAGAAAGGCTACAACCACAAAGGAATGCTAATTCTGATGACACCAGATTCTGCACTGTCAAGCACAAGCCCATTAACTTTGATATGGATTGCTTCTCCTTCTGTCAGGGGCTGAACAGTATGCCAGAGTTTACATGGTCAAAACCCAATCCTAACACAGTGTTTATCTGCTAACAAAATAGGTACAGAAACACTTTGATTTCAAACAACAGTAACAAATATTTTTTGAGAAACAGGCTAATGCAGACCATTGCTACCTTCTTGAGCAATCTCCAAAATCCCCAGCGAAAGAGGATTTTGCTACATGACCCACTCATTTTGGACTGCCCACTAGTTCTACAGACTGAGACTGGGTTCTGAAGCAGAAAACAACCCCATGTATGTGAATCCTCATGCCTGTGAGAACTCTTGAGCTCAGTGGGGTTTCTGTTCAAGAGCCTGTGACAGACCATGGCAGACTGTGCTTTGATCTTCACAGAAATGGAAATATTTTTGCATGGACCTAATTTTTTTTTTTTAATGGGAATTAAATAAGTACTGTGCATGAAGGAATAGGTCAAGCATTAGATCTGGCAAACTTCTGGCTTCATTAACTATTTGAAGGGAAGTATAAATATGTTACAGAATGGTATTTCATCAGAGAAAAAGCAGAAAAAGAAGTTTATACAAAAGAAACATAAGTCTATAGCCACAGAAGCTACTCTCTGCAGATTATCTCATAAACATGGTCTGAAAAGTAAGCACTTTTACTTACAACTTATGGTGATGCCAAGTTCCACATTATGCTTCTTTGGTAGTTTCACATGAAATGTTCCACTGCTTGGTATAACTGATTCTATAAAAATATATTTAAAATGTTAGATAATTTATAAGGCACAGCAATTCCAAGTGCATGGAACTATATGTTTAAGTTGATGAAATCACAACAGAATCACGTGGCGCAGATGAAACATGGGTGCTAAAGTGAAGGAGGTAGGACATAGGAAGTATGATTTATAACTCCACTGTTAATTTCACGGTAACTCAATATTTTAAAGGTTTAACTGAATTTGTGAAGATTGCACAGGCTAGAAGCCAGCTGAGACTGCAGGTTTTTAGCTCATACACAAGTTCTGTGAGCACAAGAGAAAATTTTACTGCTGGCAGATAACTTTTAATTAAAAGGACAGGAGATTAAATTGTAAGGATTTCAGGCCTTTGTTGCTGTAGGACTAACACTTTTTTTAACTGTCTGCTAAGGTAACTGCCATGGATTTTACATCTAGTGGGAAGAAAAGGAATCAAAGCACCAGTAATGGAGAAGTGCCTGGAGCTGACAGAGGAAAAAGCGCACTTGAATGCACTGCACTGCATTTGAGTCCTGACTTTTGGCACCACTGCTACCAAAGGTTTGGCCCTTGGCCTGAAAAGGAATAACTGAAATTTACGGTTGTGGAAACATACAAACATACATGTGGCAGAGGACTCCAACCATGAGCATGAGTCTGTTATCATGGAGCAAATTGGAAAAGCAAAAACAATTCCAGGGACTAATATACATGTGATTTCAAGTGTATTTAAGTGACTTTCTCATTATTAGGCTCTCTTATTTTTTAATGTTTCATTTCCTATGTAAATGAATGTACATACTGTATTTGACTTTTTTTTAACATTATACTAGATGGATGTCTGTACGCTTAAAGAATATACAGAATTACACTAGGAACCTTTAGCCTACTTCTGACATAATGTTTTATAATACCAAAACCCATAATCACACTATGCAAAATACAGAACATCTGACATTGTCATGACCAAAAAGGAGCTACTGTCAGATTTAAGAAAAGTCTTAATAGTTTTTACTATTCACATAGTTTTGTAGTGCACACATAATATGTGCTTGTTTGATATACACAATTTGTGATTTTATAGATGTATTCTATATGCTTGAACACATTACAGAATACAGGAAAGCCATTAGTAATAATAAAGACTCACCAGCAACATTATCAATGATTCTTTCTGGCCTTTATTATTTCAGTTTCTATTATTTTATTTAGATTGTCGGTTTGACATACTGTAAGTGAAATTCCTCAGAGTTTTCTGTTTATTCACCCTTTTATGATATTCTTTTGTCTAGCAAAACATTTCAGTATTTGGCCTGTAGATGATTTGTCTCCACTCAGCAGAACATTTCTATCTCAGGGCACAAAAATGCTCGGAAATATCTCAGAGGAGGGGCAGTCACCAGGTCTTACTACAGGACCTGTCATTTCTATTTTCATTCTGAAGTACACTGCAGGGCTATGTGAAATGAGAAAGCTGTCCAAAAAGACACACGTTTCAAATAAGTCACTTGCAAACTGAATGGTGCAGATGTGAGAAGAAAGCCTCCACCTTGGATGCCTAATACTTGTATACTTGCAATGTACTTTGGATTTATTCCTTCATTTTTCTTATGAGACAGAACAACAGGCCATTCATACCTGCAACATCAAATTCTATTTCCAAGGTGACCTTGTTGGTGATAGAAGAGTCTCTGAGCAGTTGATTTGCCTCATCAAATGTGCTGTCTTCTGTTGGTATACCATTTATTGACACTATTCTGTCTCCTATTTGCAGCACCCCACACCTTTGTACAGAATGATAAAAAACAATCATGAGATGTACATGTTACCAGAACCAGCAATATCACACAAGCACAGAATCATTTAGTTGGAAAAGACCTTTAAGATCATTGAGTCCAGCCATTAACCCAGCATTGCCAAGACCACCACTTCTTTGTGGAATTGCCACATCTAACTCCAGGGATCATGACAATCACTTCCCTGGGCAGCCCATTTCACTGCTTGACAACCCTTTTCGGTGAAGAAATTTTTCCTAATATCCAATCAAAACCTCCCTTGTCACAATTTGAGGCTGTTTTCTCTTGTACTTTCACTTGTTACCCAAGGAGAAGGGGCTGACACCCACCTGGCTACAACCTCCTTTAGGTAGTTGTAGGGAGCTATAAGGTCTCCTCTGAGCCTCCTTTTCTCCAGGCTAAACAACCCCAGCTCCCTCAGACATTCCTCATAAGACTTGTGCTCCACACCCTTCACCAGCTCCATTGCCCTTAATGTCCTTCTTCTAGAGAGGGGCCCAAAACTGAAGTCAGGCTTCAAGGTGTGGCCTCACCAGTACTGAGTACAGGGGCGTGATCACTGCCCTGCTGGCCACACAGTTCCTGATACAAGCCATCTGATCAAACACATTCAACAGTAACCTTGCAGGAGAACTGCGGCACAACAGCTCAACAGTCTACCCAGGCACAGAGGAGGACAGAAGGTGATGCCCCTTTGAACCAAGACTGTATCGAGCACTCCCAGCACGGGCTGTACTCTCTAGGTGCTGGGACCCAGGAAGAGGGATCTTCATGCCTCCAGCCCGCCCATGGACATCACCTCTGACTCTGACCCCGGGCTGCAGGTAAAATGGCAGCTAGTATTTGCCTGTGCAACTACTATTGTTCTCATTACATGATTAAATACATACGTAAGCACAACAATGCAATTGAAATGCTGCAATGAAATAATTAGTAAGTCAAAACTCTGGTATTCCCTAAAATTTGCTACTGTACTAAAACTGAACAGAGCTGGACATAGCCTCCCCCCATGGCACAATTAATTATCAGTATTTTGACATCAGTGATATTTCTGATTTTTTTTGTTTTTTTGCAAGAATACGGCTTCCAGCCTCCTGGTGGAGGACTCTGGATGGTAAGAACTTGCCCCGCTTCCACTGAGCAAGGCCCTGCAATTCATCACAAATTGAAAGAAACAAGCCCGAAGTACCCCAAGGAGCACTCACCAAAACATACTTAGCAGTCAATTGACAGAACCTCACCTTTCCGCCGGGCTGTCAGACTCAATATAGGAAATGAGAGGTGGAGAAGACAAGGTCTCGGTAGCAAACACGCTACCCTGGAGCTGTATCCCAAACCCTACTATGGGGTCAGCTGTCAGCACGACTTCTGTGGTTTCTGTGTGGACGACCTGCCCAGCCAAACCAACAGTGCTAGAGGCTAAAGACACTATAAAATAGAGCAGACCAGGAGGAAAGACATTCATACACAGCAGAAATTTCATTGCTTTTCGAGAAAATTGATCTGTATGGTAAATCAATGAATCAATGAAACATCTCTTTTAAAGTCAATTTAGGCTAAAGTTTATAAATAACATATAAACAGTTATGACATATAAGAGAACAGAAAACATCTGGTTGCACATGAGAAGGCAAAAAGATAGTTCTTGTACTGAGTAAAATAAATGTGTTTGAAATCCCCACCCCAGTGATCTCAGAACATCCTTGAATTTTGTTTGCATTAGGTTTGAGGAGTGGATAAGCAGAACTTTCCCAGGAGCTAAGAGAATTAGAGGCACAAGCCCAGCTGTTATTCAGGCCAATTTGCACAAGCTCTTTTTAATATCTCACAATAATGCGTTATTATTAGCAACAAAGCACATGCACCAGGCTTGTTCGCAAGATGTAAGGATGCCGCCTTCTTGTACATGTTTACTACAAGTCAGCAATTTGTCAGGTTAACTGGATATTGTACGGAAGGTGAACAAACTCTGATGTTTTAGCCAAAAGATATTGTGAGAAAAAAAATGTTCTTTGGGGTGTCTCAAAGCCATTGGGGGACCCTTCTGAGAGAAACACAGGCAGCTCCGTCTGTTCCCCTGATTTACTCCCTCTCACTCTTTCTGTGAAAGGCTGCAGTACAGAACAAATCAAGACTAAACCAACACTGCGATTCAAGGCAATTGCCTATGAAACGAGAAGATTGCACCTTTGCTTCCTTGATCTCTGTCTAAATATCTATTATATCATTGTTCGACTTCCGCCCATGACAAACTACTGCCTTTTCTTATGTCCTACACAGAAAGCTAGAGTTTTTCAATTCCCCTTCAGTAATGATAATCCTCCAATGCCAAGGATTTGGAATGGTTTTGTGTTAATAACCTACGTCATTACCTTTGCACCTCTAATTTCTCTCAAGACCCATGGCTGCCTGCAATAGCTACTAAGAATTAGATAAAAGTTTATGGTTTATCTGAAGTATGGTTTACAAATGTGGGTTTTTTTCCCCCTAAGATGTGGGAAAAAATTAATTCTTGATTTGACATTATAGATGCTATTAGCACAACTGTACAAAGATGTCAGAGGTTATATAAGTATTTTTGGGGCTGCAAGCATTAGACTTTTGCTCTGAAAGGTTGTATAAAATCTTACTGATGTGGTACAGTTGGAAATGACAGTTCTTTGGAAAAGTTTTACCAGGCAAAAATCTCATGAATTTCTGTTTTCTTCAAGCAAAGCTTTTTTCCACTCTGAAGCTGCCCAAATTACTGTGAATTTTCCCTCATATATTAATTTTCTTATGTAAGAACTGTATATTAGTTCAGTTACTGAATAGCTTCCTTCTTACTATTTCTTTCATCTGCACTCAGTAAGACATCCTTAACACAAACGCAAATACTGTTCTTAGAAACTGCCACCAGCTTTAACATTTACTGCATGTGAGAAAGTTTCCTCCAGCCCTCACTGCTGCAGAGGCTAAAATATGACTAAACCAAATAAATTCAGAGTTAGTATAATACCAGATTCCCTAACACACCTTCTAGAAACGTCGATATTTAGGGCATCCAATCTCAGAAAAGTTCCATTTTCCCTTTCTTCTTCATATAACAATTACTTGTTAGCTTTATCTTTGTTTCCCATCACAAGAACAAAAAAAAGCTGATAAAAATATTCTTTCCAAATCATGTATCAACAGCTATATGTGCTAAGCCTTTATAAACCCAAAACCATGACTTTGAGAATATTGGGATTTGTAACTCAACAATGACTGCAGCAAGAAACACTTCCATTTTCTGGCTCCTTGACAGATTAGAATTTTTACAGGTCAGGAAGCAGCCTCATTGATTCAAAAAGTGACATGGATGTATATGTACTTCCTGTGAACCCTGGTTGCTACTGCTAGGGGTACATTTCAGCATAGCTTTATAGTTTTTGTCTAACTCTTAGCATCAGTCCTGGGGGCTGGTTTGCTGTATGCCCTGCAGTTGTGTAAATAATGATCTTGAATTTGAAGATTATGTACTTGTTATTTTTATTCCTGTAGTTATATGAGAAGCAGAGCAAGATGTATTCAAAATACGTGGATTATTATGCTTCCAGAAACTCCAGAATGTTCACTATTTCTCCTGGTAGCTGCTGAGAAAACAACACCCATGCATGTCTAACAGCCTCTCCAATTTCTACCAGATATGCAATGCTAGTAATGTAAATTCACATAAATTATGTCTCACTTTCAACTACCAATATGGACCTCTTACAAAATACTTCAGGATTTAAACTTTAACCCAAAAATAATCTAAGTGTTTCCACAATGAATACCATACTTTAAAACAAACAAAAAAAAAGAGGTGGAAGAATAAAAATTGAAAACAAGTGGCATAAATAAATCATGTGCCAGCAGGGCATGCCCTCAGTGTTTACTGCCACATGTTCAGAAAGATCTGCGTAACTAATGCAAAAACTGTAAAATCATGGTCATAAAGGTCTTGTCACTCCCTCTGCCATTGCACTTCACCATCATGTTATGTTATGCAAATTTTACATACTTTTCTTTCCAAGTGACATCCTTAAAGATTTATTAAAAGTTACATTAATACAATCCTCAGATGATCCAATCAGATTAAAGGAAAAAAATTCCAACTAAAATTAAGAGAGGGTGCTATTCCTTCTCTATGAAAAGCACAGCAGTCAATCTACCTGGTTCTCATGAGTCTCCCACAAAGGGAGAGATGCAAGGTTTTCCAAGTCTTGCCAATGGAAAGAGGAAGCAAGCCTGGTAGGCCAGCCAATTCCTCCAAAGCCAGTTCTGATTCAGGTTTGTTGATGAAGTCCCTGCTTGTAGTGAAGCACAGATTCACTCAGTGATGGGGCCAGTTCCACGTATTTTGTAATGCTCTATTATCCGGACTTCACAATGCAAATGCATAATAAACTAACCCTCAACAAAGCCTCATTCCAGCTTCTCCTCGCTAGAGGTTTCTTTAATCATAGCAGCCAGTCACCCCCAGGGCCTTCTGACTTGAAGAATCTTTCATGTGGGTTGCAGTGCTTATGTTACTGTCCCACTTACGTGCCATGTCACTGTCCCTATTTTGAGTCTTTGCAAGATAACACACCATAGGGCAAGGCTTCCCTGAAGGAAAAATACCTGAAAAACTTAATAAGTAACAGTTGTCTCCAAGATACATAACAGGACTAGCTTTCAGGATTTCATCCTTTGTTGAACAGCTAAAATACAGCACAACAGAAGAAGTGTTTTTTGCACTGATTTTCAAATTGATATTTAATCAATTACTACTAATGTAATACTACTACTGTTTCTCATGTGCATATGAGAACATGTAAGACCTGGACCCCTACTGTTACCAAAGCACGACAGACACAGTATCTCCCCATGACCCAAAAGAATGCATTACAAGCTAACATGTCAACAGATGAGCTGTGAAAAATGGCTGATCGTATTAGAAACAAAAAATGCACTTACAGGCAAATGTTATGCAAAAATATTTGCTTTATGAAAGAATAAGAACAAGCAAACAACAAAAACTGCAAGAAAGCAAAACTTCAGTTCCTCTCTAACGTGTCCTCACAGTTCCTTAGTGACTGGCTTTAGTTAGAGGCTGCTGATTTGCTCTGATTTTGCTGTGACATGGGGAATCTTTAAAACAGGGCAGCAGTGCTGTAATGTACAGCAGCTCAGTTCTTCCAGAGTGGACCTCTGAGCATTGTTAACCAGAGCAGATGATTTCCAGGGTTGTTCTCACTTTCCTGGTCTGGAGGAACTGAACTGCTGAGGATCACACAAAGATGGACAAGCCGAAAGGAGAGGTGGCCCATACATAGAGTATGCTGACACAGCCATACTCTCTCCTGCCCTGTGAATACTCAATAATATACAAAGTGGAAGAGCCTGAAATGTATCTACCCTGACTTGGGAAATTACTGACTCATAGGAAATCCATGCTTAGTCAAACAAGGCTATTTAGTCTTTACTGTTACTTGTTGCTCTTCCTCACAAAAAAAACTGTACAGGTTATGGTGTAGTTGTAATCATTAGAACTATGTAGGAGGTGCTGTGGCAAGCTCTGTGTCTTCCATAATGTGACAGCTGGTTGAGCTTACCAGCAATATGTTTTTGACTATTCAGCTATGAATTCTATTCCCTAATGGAAACTGGAACAGTTGAAAAAGGAATCTGAAAATCACTTTGTTAACGGTACAACAAACTCTTCCAGGATTGTGTGAAGAAAACATTCCTTCGTATATTTCAGATGAGATAGTTATTGCTGCATGATATCCGCTCATCTCCTTTTAGCATTGGACAAATATTTTTATGCTGATGTTTCCCTACATCCAACAGAAACTCCAACTGTTCTCTCTCCTGTCTAGAATATATATATATATATATATATATATCAATTAAGGTACTGTGTACCTTTTCTTCTGTATCTTCCCCCTCCTCCACCCATTCACTGCACATTTTGAGCAAATGTTGTTACCACCTACAGGAGCTTTTGAAGTCCTTCTTTTTCATCCTCCGCCTCATCATTGTCCCACGTGGGCTGGTGGAGTAGAGGCTGCGAGGTAAGGTCCCCATGTTCAGGGAACTCAGGCTGTATGCACTCATGGAGGTAGGAGAGAAGGATGAAGACACCAGAGCTGCTGTAAGAAATCAAACACTTGGCATACAGCACTCAGTCTTCCAGGAAGAGTGCAGCGCATGCCTGTAACTCATCAGTGAATCAAACAGTGTATGCATATGCTGTGTATGATACACAGGAATGGTTTGTGCATTTCCAGTAACAAAGACAGTAAACCACACAGGTGACCCTAAAAAAAATATAGCCAGCATGTCATGAAAATACTCGCTGGAAGCTAACAAAAGTAATGTAAATACAAAAAGTACATTCATAGTATACAGCTTATTTTAAGTGAAGCATGTTAAATTAAATTTTTCAACACATATCCACAAACCAACACAGATCAGTATGTCTAGATACACTGATTTTAGAAATGCCTTTTTGTGGTATGTAATTTCTGACAAAAGATTTGTAAGCAGTGCTTTGCATTCAAAAATCATGCTTTATATACGCTACTCAAATCTAATGGTCTACTCATATATAGAGGAAGAGCTGATTCATTCAGAATTTTCAAGCCTTTTCCTGTCTATAAAACCTGCTTTGTTACAGAAAGGAAAAGGTGCAAAATATCAGAAATAACCTTGGCATGGCTATGAAAAAAACCCATAAAACTAAAAAGATTTTAGAGCCTGAAATGAGAAAAGTATGAGTGAAAGAAGAGAGTAGGTAGGAGGAGAAAGAGTAGAGGAGGAGAGAGTATGTCAGCAGGAAAAAGTGTGGAACATTACGAAGGCTTTTTTGAGGAGGCGCTTTCTGGAATTTCAAGGCTGGCATCCTGCAATGGTCAGGGTGGTAGGTGTTATAATGCTGGTAGGTGAGGAGGCTGCTGTGGCTGTTGGCACACGAATCCCACGTAAGTTGCCTGTTGCTTCTTTGAACCTTCACTGCTCGCATGAAGGGATGATGGAAAATCAGAAAACAAAAGGACCAGAGAAAAGGTAAAAGTAACTGAAGTGCACAGACAAAAAAACAGAAGTAAAAGAAAGAAAATAAATTGAAAATAAAAATAAAATAAAATAAAATAAAATAAAATAAAATATAACCTGGTCTTGTCTTCTTATCAGGGGCTTGATAACTTGAGGAGTAGAAATAATATTTTTTCTCAGAAAAAATGCTTCTTATTGTTTGTGGGTTTTTGCCTTTTTGTATTTGTTTTAAAAAAGATGACTACGGAATCAATTTCTAATCTCGCTCTGGCATAGGAGCTAAGATTGCAAACTTTCTCAGAAAATGCTAAGTTAATACATATGACCACTAACTGAAGGTTAGTAAGTCTTGGCTTGCATTCATCTACTTTAAAAAGACCAACCAGGTACTATACATAGCACTGCCTAGAATGAAGATGCTTACTTGCCATTTCAATTTACTGTACTGACATGTTAATTTTGCTACCATCTATTGTTGATATTATGCTATTCTGTGCAGTAAACAACTTTCCCAGGCCAGCAGCTGGAAAATTCTATCCTGAAATCTGGTTAATAAAGAAAAAAGGTCTTATTGTTTAGCTGGAAGTGTAATTTAATGTGTTTGGTTTTTTTCTTAAACTTTGAAACTCAAAACTTTGAAATGATCCTTCACTGGATGAAAGTTGAGACTATATTTGATTGCTGATTCTATGTATGTGGAATCTGTGATATGTCAAAAGTGAAGACCAGTATTTACCAAGAAAATGGGAAACATTTCAGTTGATGTGTCAAATCTTAAAGGAAAGTGATCGAAGTCACCCTTGATTAAATACAGTATGTCATCATTAAATTCAGCATGTCCCTATCCTTGCTGAACCATACAGGGAACAGTTCAAACTGGGAACTATTCACTGAATTTTTGTCTTAAAACACCATACTACAGAATCATAGAACAGTTTGGGTTGGAAGGGACATTAAATATCATCTAGTTTCCAAGCTCAGTGCCGTGGCCAGGGACACCCTTCACTAGACCAAGTTGCTCAAAGTCCCATCCAACCTGGCCTTGAACGTTTCCAGGAATGGGGCATCCACAACTTCCCTGGCCAACCTGTTCTGGTGCCTCACCACCCTTACAATAAAGAATTTCTAATATCTAATCTAAACCTGCCCTTTTTCCGTTTCTATAAAAGAGAAACTAACATCTTTGGGCCCTGAGCTGCATTACCTGTCTCTCTGCTGTACCTATAATGGCTGCAGACACATATGTCCCCATGCTCGATTTTAATAGTAGCCCAAAGCCGTGAGACTTTAAGCTGGACCCACACCTTGTGCTCACATCTTATTCCATGAGCCAAAACAAGGGCAAAAAGGGTAGCCACTGCAGCAAGCACTGTGCTATGCCAGAAGGAAAACATCCGTTTGTTTCACTTCATATTACATGAGTAATGGTCTGCTAATTGCCTGACTATACTAACCCTCCTCTGACTCAAAAGCAATGCCTGTCACTACAGTGTGAAGTGCACACCAGGGAAGGGAGCGGAAAAGAGGCCACAGGGACCCATTGTGTCACTGCAGCCCGGTGGGGTGGTAGGGACCCTGAGGCCCCTGGAACTGCCAGGTCTGACTCTGTGCCCTTGACTGGATCTCCCCGGAGCTGTGTCCCTCCCTGAGAGCACCCCGCTGCGCCCAGGCACGTGTTTCAATCAAAAAGAATTATGGTTTTTCCCCCATAACAGATATAAAAGGTGAGGGAGGGGTATGACACAGCACCAGGCCAGCCTGTGCCCCTGGGGCTCAATGGCACCACTACCCTCAGGGACTTTGGAAGATCTCACATAAGCCAGAAAAGTCCCAGAAACAGCATCAGCAGCAGCCTGATATGGCCGTATGTATCTTACAGACTTATCACGTCTTCTCAGATGAAACCGTCTCTTTGATTACACGCACAGACAGATTTCTGAACCTTAACTATGGTGCAAAAATTAAAATCTGATAAGAACAATGTGGCCAGGTGGATTTTCATTATTTTCAAGCTGCTGTAAGCCTTGTTTAATTAAAAAGACTGCTTCCAGCAGGAAATTATCTGGTAAGTCTTTGAAACTTTTTTAGAATGTTTTATTTTCATGCTGAGAGTAGAGATAAAAGTGTCCTACAAAGTGGGAAGGTACACATATTCAGTTTGCTCAGCTTGTAGAAGGATAATCCCAATTCAACAAAAGTTCTGTAAAAGAAACTCCTATTGTGTGTAACCATAGTAATTTAGTGGTAATTTGAGCTACTTCAACCCAGAGTTGTGTACAGCAAACTAATGGGGCAGCAAGAGAAATGAATGTCAGCAGCACAGTATAAAGGGAAAAAAACCATGAAAAAAAATCAGATCTTTGATAGTGCTGTTCATTTTATTTTAGGGCTGAAATTTCAATTTATTTTATATACTGACTTTCCCATCCATTTCAAATTCTTAACATGTTCCCACAAGACCAGTAACTGAGCTCAACAGATACAGCCCTAATGACTCAGCTTATCCAAGACACATAAAGGGAGATTTTTACCCTCTGCAGCCTCTAGGCCATATCACACCTCATGAAAGGTTGTTTCCAAGAGGGCACCTGCTTCCATAAAGCATGTTATATCTTGAATTGGTCATCACATTGGAGTAGCACCACCTGGTGAGGGGCTGGGAAGGGCTGTAAACACCCTAGTTATTCTGCCTTACTTAAGAAAGCAACTTTATTATCTTAGGCATATTTTTCCCCAAAAGATGCTCTTATATATCATTTGCAGATCACCTTGGCATGATTTTCTATCAGCCAGTTCTTAATTCTGGTATAGCAAGAGCATTGCTTTTTCTCAGCATCTACACTGGGTCAAGATGCCTAGCACATCAAAAGCATCAGTCTGTTTTAAATCTGGTCTCCATCTCATTTTGCCTATGCCGTATCACTCTCTGCTCCCCTGCCCTTCTAACAGCTTTAAGTAGAAAAGGGAAAGAGCTGAATAATGGAAGAACATGGAATCACAAGGGTTACTTTTTGTTCATCCTGGTCTGTGAGAAACTAGTGTCTCCTCAGTCACTAGTTCAATGTTCACCACTCTTGAGAAGCTGATTAAAGCATCACTTATCAAGGGACAGCCTGGATCTTAGATAGACATTCAGGAATGTTTACCATCACTGACATTTCTAGGCCTCAGAAATTTTGTCTTGGTCTAAAGGAGGTAGAAGTATAACATCACAGAAAATAATACCATTGGTTCATGCTGAAACACAGATACCTATTCTCTGTGTATCTGATAACCCTTCTTCTGTGTATTTGACAACCCTACTTCTTTGGTGTCCATCAATGTGTGCTATTTTAGACTGAATTTATGTATACTATGAATTAGCCACTTTCTCGGGATGAACCAGAAGACAAGACAGGCAGCGTCCATCTTCAAATGCACATACATTTTATATATATTTGATTTGAAAATGGAAAGCCATTCTATTCAAGAATGTTTGTTATGAAATAAATATCACAGTGAAAAAGGTCTGGGCTCTAGGGAACTGTTTCCAGACAAACCATTTCCATAAGCACTGACAATGAACCCAAGAAGCAATCTCAGAAGTACTTTAAAAGATGATGGTAATAAACAATAATGTCATTAAAAAGAGAAAATATGGGGAGGATTAAGTATTTTCGGGGAGAGCAGGTGTTATTAATGAAGTGATCATAACAGATTATCAAGTCAATATGCTGAAAATAAGTGGGCTGTGGTTCTTCTTCTCCACTCTGAATTTAAGAAGCAGTTTAGAGATTCATTTACTGAAGTACCTTGTAGTCCCCCCAAAAATTGCAACAGTAGAGTCAACAGGTGCTTTATGGTATTTACAAAGTGCTTTATGTACATTTACAAGTATGCAGACCATTTCTTAGGAAAACATTTTCCTGTCTAGCCATAGTAATCTCGGAGGGTACATTAAGACTGAGAAAACAAAGACCTGCTCAGATACTGCAGAAGCAAAATGTGGGGAGCTGAAACAACATTTACAGACATAACTGCTGCGACAGCTTTCTTGGCCATTCAGCAAGGGCAGGCAAAGTAAAAGAAAGAAAGAGAAAGAGGCATTTGGTGCTACAGATTCTCTTACCGTGCTCTGGACCTTTCAGTGCTAGCCGTGTCTGGTGATGAGGAAGGATCTCAAGTTTGACATTATCCGCCGCATTAGCCAAAAACTGCGTTGCTTCTGCCAGTGTACAGTACTCCATGCTGGTGCCATCAATGGACAGAATATGGTCTCCTACATGTAATGCACCACATCTATATAAAAGGGGAAAAACTCGGTATGATCAGGTATGCTCTTTGCTTGCAAAACAAGTTTTTCTGCCTTCAAACTGGTCATGACAACTATCAACGTGTTCTTTTTTTCGAGAGACATTTGTGTTTTGTAGGCACTGTCACTGGTCAGACTTTATATCTATCAGTACAAACCTTAAAAACAATTCAGTTAATACAATATATGCCAAGACATCACTCACAGAACTGGAATGGGGTAGCTGACTTTAAAAATATGTGTGAATGGCAGCAGGATAAAATGAGAAGAGCTTAAGGAGACTTAAATAACTTGGTCACATATCCCTCACACAAGCACCCAGTTCATCATTTTTTGAGTTACAGTTCAAACATTTATTAGTACAAAAGCTGTAAATGATGATGAAACTATGCAGTTGTCAAACAAATAATGAAACCAGGGCTAGCATGGTGACTTGAGGAGTAGGGTGGGAAGGGGGCTATCTGCTAAATCTCGCTGCACTCAAGAGACTGGCTACTGGATGAGTTGAGAAATGCAAACACAGCAGTCAGCATCCCGACGTACCAGTCAAGTGGACAGCTCCTTTAATTGGTTACCCCCTGCGAAATGGGAAAAAACAGAGGGAGAAAATTAAAGCATCCTGCACCATTGAACTGGAGAACACCCCTGGATCAATGGCCGTCACTCTCAAAGTTTCTACTGTAGGGAAAAGCCCACAGAGGAGCTGTAGACTCACTGCTACAAGTGGGTGCTACCAAAAGCACCATTGGCAAAGAGGAGTTACAAGGTAGGGTGACTGGGGACATGCAGGAAGAATTTGCTGCTGAAACGTAACATTTAAAAAATTTTTAGATAGAGATATGTATACAGGAATATACTGTATATGTATAAAGACACACACACACACGCACGCACACATCCCAGAAAAGATCCTATGGCTCTATTACAGAGGTTCAGAGCACTGGGGAAAAATATCTATCTAATATTTTTAATGGTTTAAATGGTTTTATTTAAAGGTTAAAATGAAGTGGAAAAATTACAGCAAAAGAACTTAAAAACACGTAAGCCAGCCTTCCTAATACCTCACTTGTATTCTAAAATATCAATAAAAAATCCAGACATAAGGAGTTCCATTTCACTGTGCTGCAAGAATGAGTGATATATTCTAAAAGAACACTTCAAGGTTGCAGAGCCTCAAAATTTACTTCCCTTGACAGCTGTTCCATATTGTGGGCTTACTTTAAGAATTCTAGTGGGTTATTTATTTTTTTAAATACAAATCTCTGCCATGATATTACATTTAACAGCCAGAGCAGACCTCTAAACTCCTGTATTGCATAGTGCAAGCTGCTGGTCACATATTACATGAGGCTAGCTTATGTCACTGGATACTACATGAATCAGCTAAAGTAAATTTTCTCCTGGAGGTCTTCAACTCGTCAGTATGGAACAACGATCTGAGAAAGTGCTAATTTTAAGACGTGCAACCTTGAGATCATCTGGTTCAGTCATTTTTATCAAAAAACGAAAGGGTTGCTTTAAAACCAGACCAAACAGAAATAAAATGGATGTATGGACCTGCAGTGCCAGCCCTCTGTCACACTCACCTGTCTGCAATACTCGCAGATTTGATTTTGTCTATGACAATGACCTGTTTGTTGCAGCACATCGAGGTAGTTAGTGCAACCCCAAGAGCAGCACCAGGAGTTTTGGCAACTTCAACTAGCAGTGGTCCAGACGCTGTTGCTACTGAATCTGTTAAAAGTAGACAACAAAAGATCAGTATTATGCCAATGCGGTATTGATGCCATTTTCATATTTTCCCCACATAAAATCGCCATGGCTATTCTATTTCTCTAACCAGATACCATGCCACTTCATGAAATTCTGGAATAGCATCAGTTAATCAGCTCTTAATGTTGAAAATTATAAAAGCAAGAGGAAGTTTGCGACTCTGGGATGTCTGAAAGTATCCGAGTGGATCAGAATCAGAGATGGACCAGATGAGGGAACCCAGATCTGTTAGCAAACCATTCTCTTGAACAACTGAAGCTAAAAATTATGTGGAATATAAAACATGAATGCTGCAAAACTAGAATTAATTTAAAAAGTAGAAAATTATTGGGGAAAAAAAAAGAGTAACTGAATAGGTTAGAGATGGAAGCTGAATTAAATTTCACAACAGAAGGTGAAGGGCTGTGGACAGAAGCTATAATAATCAGATGAAGAAGGTGAAGAAAAGGTCTTCGAGAATTCCCTCACAAAAAGAAGGGATAATTTAGGAGAAAATGGTGCAGGTGCAGGAGGCATGACAGCTAGAAGTAGCAGGAGTTAAAGCAAAATACATGTGAGGAGGTTCAGGAGATTCTTGTAACATCCTACCACTTAATAAAATACTGCCTTAAAACAGGGCTTAAGTAGTAAATGATCAACACTGAAAAAAAGAAAGCAGAAAAATAGGAGTGAGCAACAGTCATAATCGATGACTGTGATGAGGAAGCATACCCAAGAGAGACACATGCTAGACAGAACAAAGCAAAAAGACAGCTGGCTTCTTCCTAAATGCCAAAACAAAGCAGATAGTGATCAGGGTGAAGTACATTCTGGAGACTGGCTGAGATCTACTAATCAATACCCATGGATCAACAACTGATCTCAGTGGAGTAATATACAGTAAGAGGAGGTGTCCTTTAAGGGTATAAAAAGACTGAGACAAATAAAGTGGTATCAGAAGCCTTTGGAAGTCTTTACAATCAGAATAAGGAAAAACTGAATACACAAAGACTTACACGGGAACAAAGTTATCAAATGTCCTGCCAGCAAACAAGAGAGGTTCATATTCACAGCGTACCAGAGCCAGCTGTGAGGATACGAAGACAACACCCAACTGTGATGTCTCAGAAGTCACTGAGATTGAAGATGTAAAAGAACTGCAGCTGGGCTTCCAAGTATGGAGGAGAGGACAGATGTAAGATACTGCATTCAGTCTTAAATCTAAAAAAATAGTCCAAAAATGTAATACTGACACAAGAGATTGTGAAACAATACTATCATACAAAATTAGCAAGCTATATAATGATATAAGAAATTGAATGAGTGATTAACACTCAGCTAAGGTGCTCTTCCTCGTTAGACAGTAATGTAGGTAAACTGCATATAGAAATGAAGTGAAAAAAGGTGCTTGGATGGAATTAACAGGCAATTCCAGAAAAGCATCAGTTAATTATTAGAGAACTTCTTTTCCCCCCACAACTTGAATTAATTTTTATATTCCTGGTGAGTTTTTTTTTCCAAGTTACAAACCTGAGGGTTTGAAGGGGCAATTTAGTACTTTTGAAAGTGCCCATTAAATCTAAGCGATTATTTTTTAAGCTCAACTAGGACTGACTTTTCAAAGGCTGAACTTTTACAGACAATACCAAAATAAGCAGCTCCAAAAACCTGAACTTATCTTTAAATACTGAGCCTAAAGAAGAGAGTCCACCCTGTAGCATTTCTGCCTGGAGCTTTAAGCACTAAGTAGCTTTAAAGCTGGGTCAACTGCTCTCAGCAGCAACCTGTCTTTCTCTGGTAACTAAAGAAGGAGTTTATCACAATCAAACTCATGTCTTAGATGTCTTGGTTAGGTGTCTAAGTGTCTAAGTAAGGCGGGATGCATGCAGTGACTTGCACACAGCCAAATAAGCATGTGCAGCCAAGCAGAATTTAAGTATTCCCTATTCTCATTCCTGCACTGAGAAACAATTATTTTCGTCTTGAACATTCCAGTGGTTTCTGAGCTACAAACAAGTTTTGCATTTACAAACAGGTGGGAAGGAGATTCAAACAATGTTTGTCATCAGTACCTTGACAAAGGTTTTAACTCACATTGATCCAGAAAATGGCAAAGCCCAACTTGTTATGGGCCTATCCTATGTTCTTTCTGCAGTGGTTGCCTCAAGGAGAGGAAACTAAATGCAAATATCTGTTGAGAATGTGTAAATCTTTCAAGATGCTGGTCCTTTTTCCAGTTACTTGAGAAACACACGACCAACTTATGCCCTAGTGTTATTTCCCAGGTGCCTGTTGAAATGCAGTGGAAAGGCAAACCAAGGCAGACAGGATGAATAAATAAGATAACTACATTAGAGGAACCAGAACAGAAGAAATGGAGTGTGTCTAACTGTGGAAAATAAGCACAGGGAAGAGGAATCAGAGGGCAATAATCAAGCACACATTCCCTGACAGAGAAGGATTAGTTTTTCATGTTGAAATAAAGCATGGATATGAAAAATGAATCATACTGGTATAAATTATTCATGTGTGAAGATGTTTCAGTCATTAAGATATTTACACCGTGACTGAAGCACTTACACACTATGTTGATTTATTGACTATGTAATCACATAAGATACACTGATGAACATTGGCATGAAACACACTCTAGATTTTTGATTTTGTTAATAATTTGTCTCACTTTAGAGCACTGCATCTCAATCAGTACGAGAGGCCTGATTAAAACCTCCCAGAGGAAGCAGCATTGCTTTCTGCATGCTAATACATTTCTTCTGCTAGAAAACACCACACTCTTTTTATTTGACAGCTTAAATCACAGGCAACAAGGGTTTTTATTCTGAATATACTTTTATGATGTGTAAATATAATATAGAATACAGAAAGTTTTGGATAAAATAAGCAGTGTTACCACCCCTCCTCACCTCAAAAGATTTCACAAATCATTGTGAAGGCTGAAAATCTGTATTTTTAACTTGATAAAGTGATCACATTTTACATGTGTTTCTTTACGTCCTTCTAAATGTATTAATCCTTAACCTGTTCTCAAGGCATGTTAAATCCAGGCCAACAACTGGTGTATGGTGGAGGACAAAAAAGCCTCTCTTTAGGATTCCCACAGTGGGGAAGCCAAAAAGTGAGCCAAAAAGAGGATCTACACGTGAAACAGTACCTATAAATGCCTTAAGAAGGGAAAAGCCTCAGTCCCAGCTTGCAATCAATAATGACACTAAATCCACAAAAACCCGAACTTTTTTAGTCAATTATACTTTTTTTTTTCCTTCCTAAAGCCACCTTCCACTTAAAGCTGAGAAGTACTGCTATTGAGCTTGTTCTTGTAGGAACACTGAGCTCTGCTGCTATCTCTGTGAAGCCCTGCAGCTTCTCACTTCTCTAACTAGAAGATCTGGGGTGCTTTTTTATTTTTTCAAAGTCATGGCAACACAGGATACAAATCATGTTCTTGAGCAATTTTAAAGAAATAGACACAGAGTCAAGGACGTCAAAACAGATTTTGACCCCAAAGAGCCAGCTGAACCAATTGGAATACACAGCTTCAGAAGACTACTACTGATCTGCCTGGATGTTGCCATCCCTTATAACAGTGATGCGACAAACAAGGGAATACCTTATTATCTCACACTAGTTTTCCCTTCACCAAGCTTCTTCCTGTTAGGTGTTCACAGACTAACAAGTTTTTCACTTTAGAACTGTACATAGCAGGTCCATGTAGCCTTCTCTGTTGTAATTCTCTGACTGAATGCAGGTAAAAAAAATCCCAAACAGCAAGGTGCTGGTTCAGATCAGTAGTTCCTCAAACCCTGTAGTTCTTGCAATGCAAAGTTTTAATGCTTTTCTAGCAATGCCTTCACAGATCTAAATGTGCTTGTTAAAACCAGAAGACAGTATTTCACAGAAATATTTTCTCTTGGCCAGGAAAGTGTGCTCTTCCACTCCTCAGATCTTTTTTTGTTCCCTCCATACAAAATCTTTGCACCCTACAGATAGCAAGGATGGTTGGACAGTTCAGCTTGGTGATCTTAGAGGTCTTTTCCAACCGTAATGATTCTATGAAACTGAGTAGATCAATCTCTCCCTCAGATAGGAGCTTCTTTCAGTTCTTGTCAGTACACCCAAATCTTTATCTTCCTCCTTTTCTGTAACCCTAATTTGTATACTCAGTACCTCTGTGCCTCATGCTCAGACCAGTGGATCACAGAAGCATATTTTAGTGAAGTTCAGAAAGATGGCTGAGAACTGGAAAAAAAAAATTGGAGATCTCTGACACTCTCTCCTTTAAAAGCAAAAAGTTGGAACATTTACAGCAAATCAGTTTGAATAAATCAGTTTAAATTCCCCCCTCACTCCCAAATGACCTAGACTATATTCTTGGTCTCCTCTGCTCTCTCTGTGCTCTTGTTTTAATTCACAAAAGTCAAAGATTCTTTTCCAGCATCCGCTCAGCAACCGTATATGTGACAGCTCCAAAGTACAAGGGACAGTCACTGACTGTTCCACAAGGAACCTATTGAGTAAACTCCCTTAGAAGGACACTTGCAAATCCTTAAATGTATACATACAAAATTACACAACCATCTTCTTGAACTTGCTTTCTTTAACAAAAGCCAACAGAATGTGGAGGGTACGTGTGTTTATGTATATCAGTGTGCACTACAAAAAGGTCCAAAACAAAACACTTCAGTGCAGTTCTTACTGCAGAAATGTTAAGGCAACCAGTTTGTCACTGTCAGCACTCAGTGCACAAGTGGAAGGTACTTAGAAACTGCAGTGATGAGTCTGGTGTGTAAGGCACAGAGTAGGATGGTAGCAGTCCCAGCTTCTGCAGCTAAATCTCTGACTTTATTTGCTATATCCGAGTCTCAGTTCACAATAACGTACTATGTTTTCTGTATTAAGTAGCAAGAGTTGAAATGTTAAAAGCTTTTTTCTATTTATTACAGAAATGGATCAAAATTTCAGATGTCAAGCATACCACAGGTTTATCCTCATGAGTTTGGAGTATTTGCCGTTCCTTTGGGAAGCTAGATTGCTGAAATGCAAAAGTAAGAGCTGATACATATCTTACAGGGCACTTGAAATCCACAGCCAGTTTGTACAACTTGAGACAAGGTAACCAACCCAAAGAACCATCAGGATTTCTAACAGAGTTGATGAATTTTATACTTCTCAGCTGACAGCAGAGCACCATAAAAGCATACAGGGACTCTGCATGCATTCACATCCACATTTCTTCATTAACCCACAGACTATTCATTACTGTAAACACTTAATGAATCTTGTCATCCTCTGTGTGGTTTGCTTATTGTATTCTTAAGGACTATTTCTTTTACAAGAATACCAGCCCAGAAAGAACATTTTCTTTGGTGTCCATTAAAACACTCTCTCTATAAGACCGATACACTTAAAGTTGTCCCAGCTGCTGTGATAGTGAGACTCATAATCCTCTATCATATCATGGCCCCACTGTTCCCCTTCAGACATTTCCCTGAGACTGCCATAGAAATAGATAGTCAACCTCTTTCAGTTGTCTGCCTTTTCCATGATCTCTTAGCAAAACAAGAGCCACAACCAGAAATGCATGTGCAAGAGAAAGATCTGCTGGGAGCAGGGAAGCTTTTCTCCACCTCTCCCCTTTCTCTGTGCTTCATTCCACTAACACCTTTCTTCTTCTTTCTCCAGGTTTCATCAGCTCCCAGACGAAAAGAGATGAGAAAACCACATTTCTGGCCTTGTTCTTCAGCTATATCCTAAAACACTTAGGTTATCTTGCTAACATTTTAAATTTCCTTTGTAGAGGCATTTTCATTCACTTATTTTTAACAGCAACTAGATGACTAGCCAAGTCTCCTACAGAAAGCTGACTGATGGTTATTTAAATAGTAATTTTTCAGGCGATGGGGGGATGGGAGGTTGCATATTTATGTAATATCCTTTCCTTGTACTGCAAAGATAATTTGATCTCCATTTATCAAAGAAAGGATATAATTATGTATTTTTAAAGACAATCTAATTAAGAAATTGAGATTGGGATCAAGGGTCAATGGTTTCAAGAAGAAAAGTAGCAGCAAGAAGAGAGGCAGGAATAAGACTTCTGCAGTGTTTAAAGGGCACAGGAACAACATTCAAAATGCCCTACTGCTGGATGGCACCATTATCACTCATTCAGAGTAATATTATTTGATTTCTCATACTTTTGTGACTATAAAGGGCATAAATGAAACACACACAGGGCACTGGTGCACAGTACTAGCTTTGGTATTCTGTTCTACTAATGTTGCATAATGTTTGCACCCTGGCTTTGTTCATGCTTCATTTAGCAGAGTAACCTTTTATTCATATCAGAACTTATAGGAAAAATAAAACTAATGACAGCTAGCAAGCTTTAAAAAGGATTTTTGAAAAGCTGTGATCCTGTTGGAGTGGGTCCAGTGGAGGGCCATGAAGATGCTCAGAGGGCTGGAGCACTTCTCCTGTAAGAACAGGCTGAGAGAGTTGGGGTTGTTCAGCCTGGAGAAGAGCAGGCTCTGGGAAGACCTCATTGTGGCCTTTCAGTAGTTAAAGGAAGATTATAAAAAAGATGGAGAGCGACTTTTTACACAGGCAGACAGTGATAGGACAAGGGAGAACAGTTTTAAAGAGAGGAGATTTAGTTTAGATGTTAGGAAGAAATTCTTTACCAGAGGGTGGTGAGACACAGGTAGAGGTTGCCTAGAGAAGGTGTGGATGCCCCATCCCTGGAAGTGTTCAGAGCCAGGCTAGATGGAGCCCTAGGCAACATGATCTAGCGGGTGGCAATCCTGCCCATGGCAGAGGGGCTGGAACCAAATGATGTTTAAGGTCTGTTCCAATCCAAACCATTCAATGATTCTATGAAATGGAGTATATATTGCAAGCAATGTTTGGGGAGAAAGATGGCATTTTCTTTAATAACAAAACAACTATTTAAACATTAAATGTTGTTCTTGTTCAAAGAGTCAGTGGCAGTCTCCAAGGCCTGACTTACAAGCTACCATAAAGTATGTGTGCTCCTTGCATTCCTTTGGTCATGGAGTACTGTGTGTTCCAGGCAAGCTGTAGAGTGAGCAACAGTTGCTCTAATTTTACCATCTGAACTAGAATTAGAGGGGTAACAGTACTAAAAAAAAATAAATAGTGTATTTTCCCTTATTGCCAGTAACAGCACAGCACTGGAGCTGCCGGGCTACTAACTGAAAGAAAAATCACAGAGTTCACAGAAAAACACCATAAAATTGCTGCTAAGGAAAAAAGCCACCAGTGGCATTTTAAACCCTCTTACCTTTAGAATAATCAGATTTCAAAAATGATAAGCAGGAATAATTCCAAGAGGATGATGGCACAATGAGTGATAATGAAATCAGAGGGATCTCTTAGCCTCAGAATGGAAAACTGAGACATTATTCTCTAAACAAATGTGCTGCTTCTGTCCTCTCCTACACACAAGCAATTTAATAGTCTTGCCAACAGATTGACACAATCTTTCAATTTTTCTCTTGTAGGCAGAAGTTCATGAAGTTCCTGAAGTTCATTTATATGCCTTTAACTCTGCCAAGTTCTTCAAATCAAAAGCTCAGGAGCTGCCTTTACCCAGTTTCATACTTTGCAACCTTAGCCCCATCACTCTTCTCAGCTAAGAAATGCTGCTAACCAGCTGAGGAACCACCCCTGCCTTCAAAATGCTCACACCAGTGTGGATAGACTCAAAAGCCTCTTGGAACTTTCTAAGACTTTCTCTCAAATTCAGACCACAAACACTTACCTAAACTCCTTTTTTTCAAAAGACTTCCCCAGTTCTTGGGATGCTGCTTTCTCCTAACTCTGTTTCATGCTCAGACAACCTTTCCTTTTAACTAGGCCCCTTCCCTGTTCAAAAGCTGTATTAAATCCCAATCTCTTAATTTATCTATACCTTTCTTTTCATGTGCCCTGTTAATCTAAAATGCAATTTTGTCTACGGCACAATTTACAACAAAAAGGGGATATTGTAGATGACCCCTGTACAGAAGATCCTGAATCTGCCTCTTTGAAGGTAGTCTGAAAGCATTTTAGATATGCCCAGGCTCTGCACTTTCCTTCCTTTGTTACCTTGAAAATTAATACCACACAGAAAATTCAGGTGGCACTTATAGAATTATGAAGAACTCAAATCTCTACCCTGATGACAGCACATTGTTTCAGAGCTTGGGAGCCTGGATGTAAAACTTTATGAGCCTCAAACATCACCTTTCTATTGAAGGATGGCTCCTAATACAGCATTAGATGTATTCTGAAATGTTTGCATAGCTCAGCAGCAATGGAAATCTGTCTGCATTTCATTCTAGGAATGGAAGTCATAAATAATTACTTTTAAAAACTATCTTTCAAAATGAGACAGAAACTCCAAACGGTGCAAAAAATACATAAAGTCCTCTGCTGAGACCCTGTAATACAAAACTCTATTTTCTCTAATGCAAAAAGCAAAGATAAAATCAAAGAACCATTGAATCATAGAACGGTTTGGGTTGGAAAGGAATTTAAAGACCACCTAGTTCTAAATCCCCCTGCCATGGGCAGGGACACTTTGCACTAGATCAGATTGCTCAAAGCCCCACCCAACCTGGCCTTGAACACTTCCAGTGATGGGGCATCACACCGTCTCTGGGCAACCTGACAGACAGATACATATGTATAAAACAACTTCTCATACTAACTTTTTTCTTGCAAGTCAGACAGGAAATAAAATACATAAGAACTTAGATTTCTTCAAAACACTCCAACTCTTGCATGATTCTGTACCTGACTAATCTCAACAAACAGAACAAATAAGGATAACACAGTCTGCATCTCTGCCTGCAAACTAAGACACAGCTGGCGTGTCAAATTTTACATCTGCCAACTGTGAAACCATGCCTGTAAGTACACAACGTAGATAATATAAAAAGCTGCAATACCCATCAATTATGTCTATTTGCCACAATGACCCTAAGTCTCCATTTAATAGGAACAGAAATAATTAGAGTGGGACTGGATTCTCTTCAAAAGCCTACAGAGCACAAAGCACCTTGCTGCTGTCACTTCACAGAAAGGAACAAACACTGCAAACACCCAAACTTTGCATCAAGCTGACAGTTCCCATCTGTCCAGGACAAGACATCTCAGATAATCCCAACAGCTTCAGAGCAAAGGTGTACCATGGATAGTTTGGACACCTCGATAAGAGAGCTAAAGTATGTATACAGCATAAACAATTAGGGCAGTGTCAACAATTGACATTAAGACGTGTCAGTGCTGTGTTAGAGAGATACCGCCTGCCACAGTGGTGGGAGCTGAAGCCCTGGAAGCAGCAGAGCCACACAGGCAAGATGCTGGGCCTGTGACAGCCACTCTTGCTTGTCAACAGAATGACTGACCCAAGTGCATTCCCTTCCTATACAGCTGGGCTGCTTGGTGTACTCAAGGTGCACAACTAGACCCCTTGCTCAGGGGTCCTCTGTGCTGAGACATATCATCTCATATGTTCATGGTTACTTATTATTTTCATGTGTTAGTGACTTCTGCATACAAGCTAACTGCAGTCTTTGCCTTGGAAAGCACACCCAAAAACCTTGGGTGTGCTTCTGCAATCACTGCCATCAACTGACTTTGTTTGGCTGAACAGGAAGGAGTTTCAGACTAGTCTAAAACACTCCTCTGCAAGGCCTGTTAGGTGAGTATGAACCAGAAGAAAAAAAAAATTAAACTCAACATTGTTGCCCATAACAGATAATATGAATTTCTGATCCTACAAACGTATACTATCAGTACCACCTTTTCCCCCCAACAAACTTTTGTCTCTTTTCGATAATCTGTGCTTTTTCACAGCTGTCTTATAAGTAATTGGTGCATTGGAACAGCCACAGTATAAAATGCTACCATGCAGAAGGTCGAGGCTGAAATCTCACCTTGATGTTTACGCACTGAGGAGTAGAGTGAGAGTTTTGCAGCTCTCAGGGGTTGCACAACACATTTTGCCATTCCATGTTAACCACTCACGAAAGAAAACTTTGGTAGAATGAGTCAGGAAACAAGTTCATTAAATACCCTCTCTTTCCTCTTTGGTATTGCCTGAGCAGCAGTTCAGCAACAACATTTCGAATAAATAGAGAAAGTAATTTAGGTCAGTTGCCATCAAATCCAAACACAGAAGCCATGGTTCTAAACGTAAGTTTTTGATCCGTCATTGCGAAAATAATCCAGGATTGCTTACCCATTGCCTATATATTTCCAGTTTTTCCTTTCCCAGTGCTTGTTCCAAGCAATACAGAAACAGTACTACTGGGAGTATTCACACACTTAAAGGCAAAGGAAATTTCATATAAAGTAAAAGGAAGTTTCTACATCCCTCATTCTCTGCAGCATACGTTTCCAGCAAAACCAATTCCCCACATTTCTTCTCTCAAAATCCCAACTAAGCATTAACCTCTGGAGACCCAGGCGGCCCATAACAGTTAGAGTCATAGAAATGAGAAGGGCACTCTATCATTTGCCTCCTCAGCAGACAGCCTGCCAGCTTGCTGCCAGGGTCACCTTTGGCAAGGTTCCCATGCGGCTCCTCCTTTGCTGCAGGACAAGCCATTTACCTCCTGCCAGAGCAGTTCCTGCTGCCAGGCTCAGAGGGACTCCAGGTTCTCTCATGGGGCTCTCTGTCTGATGACTTTTTTCTTTTTGAAGATGTTCCAGTGCTCATACTCATAATTCAGTAATTACTGAATTTGTGTAAAGGAAAAATTGTGAAAAGCTGTTTTCATCTGTGTTTCTCTTCGGTCTGTTTTTTTTTTTTTTAGTTGTTGGTTGGTTTTGTTTGTTTGTTTGCTCTTTTATCAGTGACATCCACCCAAACCTACCTAAGCTGCAAAGACCTTGAAAAATTAGAGGTCACAGTGCTCAGAAGAAGGCTATTCCATACAACACTGCTGAGCTGACCATAACAGAAAGACTGTGCTAATGCAAATTGCGAAAAACTCAAATGAGAAGTTGATTAAAATTTGCAGAGCATCAATATAAATCATCATAAAAATACATGTACATCCATAAAGATCAGAAGTATCTGTTTACAAACAGAATGATATTAAAAGGAAAATATTACAGTCACCATGTGGGCACAAAGCACTTCAAGTGTAATGATTCTCAGAATGAATATTGCCTGGATGTACTTATTTTTACCTCCCTTGTTTAATTAAACAAGCACATACACTTCCTCCCTTTAAGAGCCTATGCAGAAGGTAGACAGTGAGTATTTAATGAGTAGCAACACTTTTCCTTATTTTTTTCTGTGCTCATGCCTTAGTGTTCTCAGTCTTCTCTAAGCATATGTGGTAGAGGAGAGCTATTGCATGCTGCAGCCTCTGAATACTCCCTGTAACACACGCTTATTAATGATTTTGTCTTATAACCACCCTTTAGAGCAAAAGCATGGCATTTTCCCCACTGTACAGATAAATGAGGACCAAAGAAATGAAGGTCAAAAGAACCCGTTTGTCCGGAGAGGACGATTTGAGACAACTACACCAGGGTTCACTGCACCAAAATGCAGGCATCTGTAGAGCAGTCCTGAAGTAGCTGCACCTGAGCCTAAACTCCCTCTACAACTATCCAAGAAAAGTGGCATTTAACAAATTTGTTTCACTTGCCTTATCTACATTAAGATGAGATAAGCTTTTTTATGGAACATTTCTCTCACGAGACTGTGTTTCAGATCACTTAGCACTACACAGCAGGTGACTGACGAAGGGAAAATGTATGCAATCATTCCAATTAAAAGCTATATCATAACATATGCTCCAAGGCATTTGAGTAATACTGCGTGGGCATCGTTAATTCTTGCATTTTCCATTGCTGAAGAGATGAACTGAAAGGAACTTTGTAAAGACACGAAAAAACTTTACCCAGTATAGACAAAATCTTCTAGAAAAGTCGGCACAAAACTGCTGCTTCTCCTTGAGCACACTGAGCAGGGTCCTTTCAAAGACTTCCAAATGTAGCTAAGTTTGGGTGGATTTTTACTGGGATAAGCAGAAGAGACATTCCTGAAAAAGGCTTTCTCTCCCCTAACCAGTACCTACTGAACTGCATGTCTGTTTTCCAGTGCTTCAAAAAGACACATCTTCACAACGCAAAGTTTGTCCAACTTTCTCATCATAGACAATCATTCCTGGAAATGGCAGAACAATTTTGATTGAAAGTGCTTTACAAACAATACAAAAAGCAGACTTAAGACAGTTACCTCGGGGAAGGTGGAAGAGAACCACAAGAAAAACCTTAGTCTAAAATATTTAAGTTTTCATTGTTCTTAAAATGATGGGTTTAACCATGAGTCAGTTTACAGAAATCGCAAGTCTCAAAAAAGCCATTCCTCCAGCAAGGGAGATTTTAAAGAAGCACAGAGAGGACACAATCTTTCTTGGTTGCTTTCTCTTTACAGCTGTTATCTAGTTTAAACACAGCAGCTGATGTTTCTCCCCCATTCTGTATCCAACTAAAGAATGGCAGGATGTACTGAAACAGACCAGAAGCGCCAGTGCCTTGCCATGATTTATAACATCAAATGCTGACATTTGAAATCTGCTCTGTTATGTGAAAGCCAAAAAGTAAATAAAATGAAATGTATGGCAGCTGTTCATCTAACAGTTTCTCTAGTATATTCAAGGGTAGAGATTTTTGCTGTGACCTAGTTCCAAAGTGAGATGACCTATAAAACACATCACAAAACTGGTGATTTCATGCATATAGACCCTGTCTCCATACTAGAGTACTGGAAGAGAAATATCTCAGCAAAGGGGTGAAGAGAAAACAGGCCTGGCATGGTCTCTTTTCATTAGTAGACAGAAGAGAACTGAGTGGTAACTGGCTATAATAAAACAGCCTAAACAGCACAATTTTAAAGTGATCTGCACCAGTCAGGTCCTTGCAATGGAAGTATTTTCTACTCTTAAGAACTGAGTCGACTGAAGAATCCCCAATCACATGCTGGCAACGAAATAAGACATTGATTTACTGGTGCAAACAGTGCTTAAACTAGAAGACTTTTATACTGGCAGAAAACATTTTTGTTGATGTAAACTGCATGTCCATTTTGTGAGAAATGAGGAGTGGGCTAAGAAACACAGCTCTTCCGTTTATTTCCCTTTAAGCAAAAGTCTTCAAATGTAGGACAAAGAATCATAGAATAGGCTGAGTTGGAAGGCACCGTAAGGACCATCAAGTCCAACTCTTAACCTTACTCAGGACATCCACCCTGTTAACAAGCAGCAGATCAAGGAGGGCATCCTTCTGAGTTGGCTCCCTTAGAACCTGTTCCATAAAGTTGTCATCCAGGTTTTTTAGGAATATTCTGGCCCAGGTTGTACCAGCTGT
>JAWMRA010000041.1:32795793-32811977 GCA_035584735.1 Pseudotriccus pelzelni
CTGTAACCATCCAACAGGGCACTCCAGTCACAGGTCTCATCCCACCAGGTTCCACTGATGCCAGTGATGTCAAATCTCTGGGACTGGGCCAAAGCTTTGAGCTCCTCTTGAACAAGGTTTCTTGGCTTTGGGTCCTATTTTAAATCCCAGCTGAAAACAATTAAAGAAAGTCTTCTGACTGAGTCAAACAAGCCCAGATCAGGCCTTGGCTAACTTAATGAAAGGCACCTGGCCACTAACCTACAGACCAGTGTTTCTTGTTCTCCTCCTGCTAGGCACTTCTGACAGCACACAGCAGCACTGCTGTGGCTAGGGACTATCGGATGAATAAATGCTAGGGGAGAGGGCCACCTAGCAGAGCATATTCAAAAATCCAGATAAATGGTTCCAGAATATTTAATACCTGAATTAGGCATTTATCTTCAAAGAAGGAAGTTAAATGTGAATAACAACACCTAGTTGTAAGTTGCCTGTGGCCTCTCTCAGGAGAGGCAGGAATAATCACAGGGAGAGTTTGTTTTAGATTTTCTTTGCAGCTATGGGGGATGTTGCGCCAAAATTATATTAATGACAGAGAGGAAACCACAGGCCCTGTGTGTCTGCAGTTCAAATTCTTCTCTCTCTCTTTTTTTTTTTTTTTGGTTAATATAAGCTGCTTGAAGCCTTTAGATTTCAATTAAGAACTCATGCTACATTACTTGCATCAGAAACAGCTTTTGGACATAAAATAAAGGATAAAGAAAAATCCTATGAGGAGTTTTTAAAGAAGGTGTTCAGGGACTTCCTAAGTAATGACACATCCCAAAGCTCTGCCTCAAGGTGTACACATTACCATCTTTTCATGTATATAACCTTTGGATTACCCGCCAGAGAAAAGGGAAACTGACCCTGTAATTCAGAGGCAATTTGGGTTAGAGATGCTTGTGTGTAAATACAATAGCAAACCTTACCCTAAAAAGCCCTTTCTCTTTCATTAGCATCCCCTCTCTGTTCCCCTGTTGTGTGTGTCTTTTCTCTCCAGAGTCTCATTGCCTCTGGCACCCTACAGCCGATTTCATCCCTTGGCAAGGCCCTACTCAGCTTCCAAATTCATGCAGGTAACCGAGGGTCTGGGTCACCACAAGCCTTGAGTCACTTCCACGAAAGAGTGCTTTTATACTGGTGTGGGTTCTGCATGTAAAAATTCAATTTTATCAGCCAGAGAAGAAATGTCTGGAGGCACATAAGAAGAAAGAAGAAACTTCAGCTTGCCACAGCTTTACCTGTAACCTTGGGAAGCTGTCATATCCTTCATTACTTATCTCTTCAGGAGGGCTCGGCACTCTTTTATTGGCTGCAGTGAGCCATGACTTTTCTGATAGCGTAAGAATTGCAATTAAAGATGAAACCATTACATGGTCTAGATAAGTAGTCTTCATATAATCACTTCCACCCTCTTCTCCTCTTCCAAGAAGAAAACAGGTAAGATTTAAATGAAGCTTTCAGTCAGGTGCTTGCCTTTTTTTTAGTTTGAATGCAAGTTCAATTACCACAGAAACTTAATTTCATTACAGTCCTCCAGCGTCTACACCGAAATACAACATGACCAATCAATAATAGCTCTTAGAATATTCTGGACAGTTTACTTACAAATGAAAATCATGGGACTCACAGAAGTATGTAAGTCACCAATTAATTGCTTAAAAACAGAAAAATCCAATGATTTTTTTGCTGAACGTAAGGTAACACACAGAACAGTTTTTATCAGTACTGAGTTTACAGGCTATGAAATTATCTCTTTAAATGAACAAAGAGTGTAAACATGCATTTAGGAAAAAGATACAAAGACAGACTATTATGGGTGTTTAAAATTACTGTAGGGGAATGTGGTTTAAACAGCAAATGCACAGAGAACACAACATTTCATTCATTGTACAGATGAGCAATCCCACTGGAAGTGTAATTCTGTGTAACAAGATCATGTTGTAAGATGTAGGACTGGTGCAATTATTTTTGAATAACCATGTTGATTTCAAGATAAACCCATTCAGCTTAGATGTTGATTTTCGCCCCTACCTACATTTACAGCTCACAGGCCTTAGTACTGTCTTCTCCGAGCACTACAAATCTCCTGTGTATATGGTACAATCTCACAACGATCTGCTTCAGATCTCATTCACACCGTTTTGCACTAGAACACCATTAATCGAGATGGTTCATGTTCACAGGCAAAATAGCTAAAAATACTCATACTTTAAAATCCATCCCTTTTCAGCATAAACGTTCTGTAAAATGATTAATGAGCCCTTAACCTTAGAGTAAAGGGATAAAAATCTGCCCTACTGCATCCCAATTTAACCTCTTAGTTTATGTCTGGTACAGGCATTTCAGGAAACGGCCTGAGGAATTCTTGGATTTTCTCCCCTTGGCCAAACGTGTCAGGTGAAGTCTGGGTGTCTTATATCTATTAAAAAAATCAAGATGATGGAGTAGTTCAGGTCCAGATTTTTAAAAACACCTCCCTGAAGGACAGCCTTGGTAGATAGTGTTTTTCTGTACCTGGAATGAAGGCAGGCATGGTGCTTTTGCTGCTGTTATTTCCTTAGAGGTGGGCCCTTTCAGAGACAGGTTCTGGAGTTACAGAACAAGTTTGTAAGGAAAGAAACACCTGTGAGATCTATGAAATCCTTGTAAAACACAACAACTCCTCCCTTCTGTAATCATCTACTAGCAACATGGCTATCAAACTGCAGCAGCAAATCACACCCGGGCAGAGAAAAGAAAGTAAAAAAAAATTATACAGCTCAAATATGGAACTGTGGAAATCATACTTTTCTTATTGAAACATCCTGGTTTTAATTGCATGCAACTTACAACTTGTGCACAGTTCAAATATTTGGTGATTTTTTTCTTACGATAGTTACCGCTCTCAGGCCGTACTTCTTAGTTATTTTAGCTGAAACAGGTCATCTGTGTCTGAGAGTGTCATTAGGGAAAGCCATACTGTTCCGTCCCATCTCCCTGCCTTCCCCCATGAAAATTCTGTAAGTTTTATACTGAAAATTCATGTTCTCTACGCGTCTTCAATACCTGACAGATCTAGAACACAGAATCAAGAGAAGAGCCAGGAGGAGGGAAGACAAGGACTTTTGGACAAGAAGAGGAAGAACTAAGGTGAGAGGGTTATTGATCTGAAAAGCAGCTGCAGTACAAGAAACTTGGGAATGGTTTGCTTAGAAACAGGGACAGTAGAAAGGGCTAAAGGACACCCATGAAAACCACAAAAGGCCTTTAACAGAGGGAAATCGGCAGTGTGAGAGAAATGTGTTGGAAAATGACCTAAGCTTTACTTGGCAGAAGACAGAAGAAAAAACTGGGCTGTAAGGGGAGGGAATAGCATGTTGGGGATTTAGGACCTTCTAGAAAAGAATACTCAAACTAGGTCATTATAAAAAGGGAAAATTTAGAAGCTACAAGACAGTAATGCAGCTCAGAAACAGGATAAGAACGGAGGAAATAATGGAGGAAAGAAGCATCACATTTGCATGAAACAGACAGGAAGGAACATGGGATCCTGAAACTTTACAGCTGTTCTCTGCTGTCAGTAAATGTCTTTGAAACCCTGTGGTCACATGTGTGTATCAAGAGTTTTCTGGTCCCCAGAAAGCACATGTGTACTGTGCTGGACAGCTGGTCTGATAATCCAGTTAATAGAGAGCAGACTGGTAGGCTTAGTGACTCTCACTCCTTTGAGGAACTATTTGGATACAAATGTCAGAAGTTTAAAGCTTTCCTGTAAAGAAATCTAGGTAATGGTACATAAAAGTGTGTTGACACTGTTAAGGATATAAGCTCACACAAATACTGGGAAAAGACAAACTAAGAGCTGCTTACTTAACATGGTTATGGCATTCATTGGATAGAGAAGTTCATTTTCTTACAAGGCCCTGTTCCACATCTCTTTCACTGCTCAGCAGTTCTCATGATAAAACAAATATTCAACCCGTAGGAGAAAACAAAGTAAGTGTTGAGGGAGCTAGCAGGGAATGAGTTGGGTAGCAGGTGTATAAGGCATAAAGAGGGAACGGCAAGGAAAAGAAGAAGGTCGTGTAACATGGAGGGAACACCTGAGTGCTGCTTTGGAGTTGGTCAGACAGGACTTGCCCTTGGTGAGGCCATGCTGGCTGTCCCGAATCACCTCCCTGTTCTCCATGTGCCTTAGCACAGCTTGTTAGCACTACAAAGAGAGAACTTAGTTACTGTATACATCCACACCGGACTGTCAGTTCACACCAGTGTCAATGATGCAGGCAGCTGGCACTGACAGCAAAACACACAGTGTGTTTGATAACCAAGGAAACTGCACAGTAAGATGAGGCACTAATGTGCCATGGCATGTAGATTTAACTATCTGCTCAGTGAATGTGAATCATGCCTTGGTCTCCAGGAGAGACAAAAAACCCCATTTGTTTTACCTAGTGACACATCTTTGAGTGGGTATTTCTGGAACTACTAGAGATGTCTGTCTCATCTTCTGCCTTAAGAACAATCCAGTACATTTGGAATGACCTTGGGACACTGAGGTTTTCTCCTTGAGATCTGCATATTGCCTGAAGCACTTAAACTGTAGAAGGATTAGGGCCTCAGGAAAAAAACACCAGGAAATTAATAACTTTACATTTAGACAAGAATCTGGGCAGTGCCTTCAATAAACCTGTGGTCACATACTGAAGACAGAAAGACAATTCAAAATGAATATCTGCATTAAAAAAGTTATTATCTGTCCTGTGGGTCTTATGGACAACTATCTGGACAGTGGCTGAGCAGTCTCAGTTCTTAATTCACATTTCCCAACTGGCACTTTCAACATTTTGACTTCAAACATTGTCTTATAACATAATTTGTGTATGTGTTTTGTAGCAGTATTTAAAGTAGAATAATATTTCAATTAATACAGCTATCATGACCTTTGCATTGCACATGAATTTTCATTCAATCAGTCTCTGAAGCAACATAAGACAGGAAATGTTCCTTAAAGGTTCAAGCAACTAATTCATATTTTGAATTTCAAGGGATCTAAGCCTGTGACAACCAGGAGACTTGCAGCTGCAGTTAAATGCTAAAGTACTCTACCTATCTGCTCTGTCAAAAACTTGTAAGAGTCAAAGGAAATGTTAAGTTCATAAAAACACAAAAATAAAAATGCAGTGTGGAATCCTAGAGGCTTCCTGACTTTCCTTCAATTTTCAAGGTCTTACCATATTTATGAAGATCTTGAGTCTGTCCTTGGAGTCTCTGGAGCTCCTGTTCTTTTGGGCTTGTAAAACTCTGTAGCTCTTAAGGGTCTCCACAGCTCTGGATACTTGAGTGATACTGCCTTATGAAACTTAAGGAGCAGCCCATAAGTTCTTTTTTCTTCTCTATTTCTTGTTTTGCAAAAATTACTGAAAGTCTACACTAGACCACAAGATCTTTAAATTATGCAAGTTTTCTCTCCGTAGTGATCTTGTCAGGCAGAATTATTGCAGGGTGAGTTAGATTTCTTTAAATGTCTTCTCAAAAGATTGTTACAGCATTAATGAATTTATGTATGTATTAATTTAAATGGGTGAACTTAAAGAAGCAAATGGCTTAGATGGGGTTTGTTAAAGATTTACTAGTAAATGATTGCATGAATAAACCCCTTTATAGAAAGTTATATCAGTGTTAAACATTGAGTTCAGAAAACTGAGGGTGTTGCTCTAGTTAAAATTGTCTGGTTCTATGTCAGGGTGACTGTGGTAGACTTGGACAAAAAACCAAGCTGACTGTATCTGTTTTGTGGAGAGCACTTACAGGGTGCCACGTTCCAGCAAATCTATTCTGGCTCAAGTAAGTGCAAGAACTGTTAAAGAAGCCAGAGAAACATATGGAATTTGAATGTGCAATATGTTCCTTCATTCCTGAAGAGCACAGAGTGGTTTGAACTAATCCAGTAAAGAGATGTGAGAGAAAGATGTTGTGTGTCACAGGTGCAAACTGCTAACAAAAGGTACCTTTTGTGCCAAAGTCTTGGCAAAAGATATTAGTTTTGTTTAACTACAGTATCCTTGATTCAAAGTTTACCCCAGCAGGAACATTCAAGAATTAAAAAGTAGGTTGCTCAAACAGCTCATCGTCAGCAATTTATGAACTAGAGTTACATAAAAATGTTACGGGCCAGAATTTCAACTGAAGGTAGCATAGCCATGGCCTTTGAACCTGTCTGAATGCTCCCTTTCAGGGTTAATATGGAAGATTACCCAAGCAGGCACAACCCCAAATACAGAGACAACACAGAGCCCAGTGGCATTATGGCAAATCTTGGAAAACCAGAAAGGAAACTGCATCTGCTCAGCTTTCATTTCTTGTTTTAGACAGGTGCATTGTGAATCTTTGTAGTTCACTATTAACATTGCACTCTAATTCTCACTCCAACTCTAGCAGCTCATTAGGATACTTCATCCCAACTGCTGCCAAACAGTGAGAACTTCAAGTCTTCCCAACTTAAGTTTATAGCTTGCAATTAATATTGGCTATTTGTTTGCCACAGGAGAAGTTTCAGGTTGCCAGATTATTTTGACAGTGGGAGCAAGCCACTGCTAGCCACCACCTTGCCTCTACTTCTCCTCCTCCACAAAATGAGGGGCACGGGTGTAATCATAGGGCAAAGAGAGCTGTACTGTTCAGATTTCTCCCACCACTAGATGAAAATAGGTGATGCACATGACCAGAAAGGTTGGACAGTTCAGGTGTAAGGATTACACAGAAAAGTGATAAAGCCCACACAGATTATGCTACTTCCACACAGTTGGGTGCACAGCACATCACCATATCCATCTCTGCAAACACTGACTGAAGTGCAGGAGGTGTTTTGGAAAACAGAAAGACATTTGGAAGACCGCAACCTCCACAACTTGAAATGTAACTTTTATCAGGTAATAAAATATTTTCTCAGAAATTATGTGCTCCTATTTTCTTTAGAGATTAACCTGGTATTTCCAAATTACTATTATTTTAAAGTCTCTTTGAAACTACACAGCAGTACACTCCCCACACCAATCTGGAAACATTTTCAGCAGAGTTAAAAAAAAAAAATCTCTTCCAAGAAGCTGAACTGACAAGTTTATTTCCTAGGACCCAGCTGAGCAAGATTGTTCAGAAGTACTTAAGCAAGCACAAGTGTAACCCCAGAGAGTTCAACCGGAATAGCCACATCTACATTATATACACACTTGATTACCCTGCACAGAACCCCTTGATGCCTTTTTTACTCCAGTTTGTCTAGGTTCCAGAAACAATAAAATGTACAAGCTTCCCAAGTGACCTCTTGAAGACTTCAGGCAAAAGAACTAAACTTTGAGAAATACGGCACCTTTGAAACAGCTTATGCTTACAGGAGTAAGAAAAGTCAGTTACACACTACAGGACTGTAGCTGAAAAATAGCTCAGGATTATTTTCTTCATCTAGTGTAACCTCTTCAACTCAAGTTCCAATTTCATGCTATCAGAATGTATTTTATGGCTCTTTCCAGTTCTGGCCACACACAGTGCTACTTTACAGGATGTAACCATCTACAAACATAAGAGAGGATATTAAAGCAAATAATGCTATAATAATATCTCTAGGAGTAATATATTCTACTGCAAGTTTATACCAGGAGGATCGTACAGAATACACCAGACTTTTATGTAATTTTTGGATTACTGCCCCCACCCCAAGCAGGCTAACCTACTAATCTAGTTTCAAGCATCAGTTATTGATAAGCGACCTTACTCAATGCCCTTTCTCTTAGCCTATTATTAGCACGACAAATAGTTTGTGGGTAACGTAAGAGTTGAGGAACCTAGTAACATTTCTGCAATTCTTAAATTTCTCTTCATGGGTCATGTCCTTCCTCCCTTTCATGTTACTCGCAACTGACTTCATTGCTCTTGAGCAGAACTAAGAGAAGATTCAAAAAAGCAAAGTTTTCCTGGGCCAGAAATCAATGGATTAGGATGAATGATTTTCAGCCTTTGTACCATGGTCATAACGTAACTGCAAAAAGTGAAGGGAGCTTTCCAACAATTTTTTTGTTCACACTGCTGCCAGAAATTATGCAGGATAGGCAAACTGGAAAAAAAATCAAAACCTACTAGGACTAGGTAAAATGTAAAAAAATCACAATGCCAGTCTACTGGATCCCTCCTTATTTCTTCTTGCAGAATATACTGGACAACAATCCCATATATTTCCCAGTGTTTGATTCCCTTTTCCTTCTTTTCTTCCGACTCTACAAGTCTCAGATTCTTCTACTACCTTAAATTTCTGTAGGATAACACATTTGTTGCCAGGAAGGGAGGCATGATAAATCCAGATTTGTTGCTGAGAACAAAAGAGAGTTTCTTCAGAGAGAAAATGACAGGGAGAGACCAACCGGTAGGTGTTGCCTTTACATTTATAAACTTGAAATTTCAAACTGAGTTCTGTATCCTCATGCACTGAGCTCAATCCAGATAACACTGAAAAAAGGTTCCTGCCTTGACCAAGCTGAGATTTAGAACACAACAAAGCTTTTCATCATGTGGTCTTCTAAAAAAACAAAACCTACTAAGATTTCTAAAAGATCCTCAGTGAAATGGAGGCTGACTCCCTCCCTTGGGTATACAAGAGAATGGGGATGGGAGTTCTCCGAAATAAAAGTTCGCTGAGAACTTTGTTTAAAAGCCAGGGGTTCATTTTTCAGTGAGATCTCACTTTTAGAGAAAGTAGAGTATAAAGAATCTTGGTTTAACCGTGATGATAGATAGGGTTTGGTCATCTGTCATTTTCCAAAGAAAAAGAACAAACAAATGAAAACACCTAAATTCTAGTTCTTATCAGGAACTAGAGTTCACCTGAGCTGTCTCCACCTTTCTGGACCTGCACGACTGTCCGTTAGGGCTGCCAGACCCCGGACGAACCTGCCACTTCAATTCTTGGCAGTTAAGTAAACAGAGATGTATATTGTAATAAAAAAAATAAAAACCAATCTGTGTCTCAGAGAAGAATAGAGGGCTGTTTCAGAATAAACAAATATCTGACATTATTCTTTTCAGTATTAATCTTTTCCAAGGCTTTGAAGTTTGACAGTGCCATTTCACAAATCCCTAGGAAGCTGCTTTACTGCTAGGCTAGAAACCTGATGTGGAGCTGAAGAGGAAAAAAAGAGAAAGATCCCGAAACAGAAAAGAAATATTTTAGTCTGACTGGTGAGTATTTTTATTTCTTGCTGCCATGAATTTTCTGTATCTTGAAAAAACAGAGGGGATATGACAACTTTCAAAACAAGTGGAAACAACTCAATCCCAAATCTGTTGTTAAAAATCCTCTTCTCTACTTGACTTTCCAGAGAAACCTTACATATTTTCAGTGAGTTCAGTAAAAGTTTGTATAAAGTGTAAGCTCATTTTTCAAGCCATGGTTTGCCACATCTTCATTTCTTAACAAATATTCTCTTCCCTGTTCTTTTCTATGTGGCAGTCTTACGACTTTTTAATTATGTCCTGGCCATCTAGCAGCACTGGCAAAAGGCAAAAGAATTCTTGTTAGAGCAAGTATACCCCCTCTTTCATGTGACATAGAAATGCTTACACTTCATTAACCTTTATTATAAACTAGTCACTGGAAAAGTTACTTTGCTAGAATCCACACTATGGTTTCACTCTACAAACCACAAAATGTCAGAATGCTAAATTACAGTGAAACACCGCTCACCTCCTTATGAACCCGAGATTAATGACACGATGCAGAAGAGAATAGCACTGCTACTAGGAGCATAACAGGTCACAATTGCTTCTAAAATAGCTCATCAAGAACAGGCAGCAAAACATCACAGATGGCTCCCAGAACTAAAGCCCCACTTCTCAACTTACCCATCACTGAGACATCATATTCAACCAGCAGAGTCGCCTCCTGTCCACACTGTTTGAGAATACTCATGGCTTCAGCGTGTGTTGTTCCCAACAGTCGGATCCCATCAACACTCAGCAGCCTGTCCCCAGGTTTGATTGTGCCCTCTCTGAGGGGACATTAAAGGAATGATATTTGTTAATATAAGAAAAATTGATTTGGAGACAATATCATTTTTATGCAAAGCAATTCTCTAGAACCCTCCCTGACATCCACCCCTCGTGCCTCAACAGTTAACATTTACTTTGACAGTGAGAGTGTTCAGAGGGCGCAGTGGAAAGGAAATTGCTTTAATTGGAAAATCAGAGACTGGAAAACAGCTTACCACATAGTGAAATAATCAAGTCACATTAAATTGCAACTAAGTATAGCTTCTGCTCCAACATATGTTTGCTTTCTGCCTTGTCCACACAACTCTTTTTTCATACATACACAAACACCTCTTCCTCCAACATTTTCTTAAAAACAAACATGAGGTGCAAACACATGAGTGCAGAAACGGACTGCAAAACATGAATGTCCATTCATTTTCTTTTAAAATCTCTCTTACTTGGATAATTCCATTTTTCTTTTCTACTTACCCAAAAATAATTTAGGTCTAAATTATTACACTGTCTCCCAGGCATATCTCATAACCTATTCAGAATTATGATAGAAAAGTACTAAAACTGTCAACTTAAGAATCACGGAGAAAAACAAGAAACCAAAGGTGATGATGCTGAGAAGGCAGCAATGGAACAAAAGAAATGCTCTCTTGAAACATTTTCTTCTCAATTAATATTTTCAATGTCAAAAATGTCAACATAGGCTACAGAACATCAGTCTGCTTTACAGAAACTGTCTTTTGAGTTTCTTTAGTGTTTTAAGACCACAAGTGCATTTTTGAAAATGTAGTTTGTACATACAAATAAAGTGATATAAATATAAAATGGTATTACATACAGATACGGCTAAAACATAAATTGGAACGCAGAAGTTGTTCAGGTGAAGTTATGTGTGAACTCACATGCAGATACGTACAAATATCTTAACAGGATAATGTAACAACACTCAAACACGAGACAGTATTATTCTAAATTGCAAGAGAAAAAGATGGTGGTGTTAGAGTATAAAAGGCATAATTACGAGCTACACCATTTGTCTGAAGGATGCAAAAAAATGTGCTCTGAACTACTGCAGGCATTTGTTCTAATTATTTTGGGTTAATTTTTGAAAGCATTTAATGGAAAAGTCAAGTGCAAGATTCTAAATTAAAGTTCATACACACCACGGCATGCTGAGCCTCTGTGGTTGCCCGTTACTGTTTTTGTTGTTGTTATTATTACTATTGCAACAATCGAAGGCTAAACCACGAATTTCAAAAGACTGAGTTTGAATACAAGTATTTCACTTCAAATCTTAACTTCTGTCCCAAATAATTCACCTTTCTCCATTTCTCTTTCACATATACTCCAGAGAAAGATGAATTGTACCTGTCAGCAGGCCCTCCGGGTCTAACGCATGTTATTACAACAGGACGAGATTTATTTCTGTCATCATGTGCTCCACCTAGAAAGGAAAAAGTGAGAGGAAAGTACACCTTAATTTTATGGTTTTTATGAAAGCTCATTTCCAAAAGGCAAGCCTAAATCTTGCAGCGTGAACCTTTACAGATGGGCTAAAAAGAACAAAAAATGGCCAAACTATTAATATGACCCTCCCTTGAATTTGAACTTAAATAAAAATTACTTAGTCTATGTATAGATGAATCTTTAAAAAACATTTCTATGGAGTGGTTCTTAATAAATGTGTATTTTTTTTCTTAGAACCTTTACTCTGCAAATCTGATCTCAGTGTGAACACTTACTGTTCTGTAGTGTTTGCAGCACAGAGGGAAAAAACACCCTTATTTTATGCATACTCAGAGTGAGTGGCTGCTAGGGAATTTATGTATTGAATAAAAAAAGGTTTTCCCTGAAGAAACCAACAGTGAGTCATTGGGGTACGTTATTTAACAGCTGCATATTTTCTTCTATTCTCTTAAGTTGGTGATAACATTTTAGTTGTACAATTCAGATTATCATCATGATTAATCAGACTCCCCGCCTAATTTATACAAATACTATACGTAAATCTTTTTTAAGAAGTATGACCTTCCTGCTGATTTCAGGCAGCAGAAGGTATGTAGCAGAATCTGGTCTTTTGTGAAATGAAGTTGATCATGTTTTCTTCACATAGTTTATCAATTAAGGTTCTTCCATAAACAAAAATTAGAGCAGTTCATAAAAGCAGTACATGAAGGTATGGAAAAGGTAATACTTTGACTTTAACATAAACTGTAAGCCATAAATTCTGACATATTTCTGAGTATCATAAAAAATTATCACTTTTTTGCCTATTTAGATAACATAAAGGGTTTAAACTCAACAATAACTCACCTCTTATTACAAATCCAAAAGTGTTCCCCTCTTTATGTAAAGTAACTTCCACAGTTCTAAAGATGAGACTGGATCCCTGTACAGCTGAAAGAAAAACAAATAAAACAAAAAGAATCCAAAACTTAATTATTATTGTTATTTTTCTAATTATACACACAGACTTACATCTTTTACAATTCAAGATAGATATTGGGTCATTAAATTCGAAAGACTGAATTACAAAACAGTCAGACTAAAGACCTGTAATTAAACACAATTCTTTCTCTTTTTGAGCGAATTTTGGACCAGATATTTTGCAAAGTGCCAATGGTTTGGAAAAAGAGACATAGATGCATGTAATAGGTGAGTAATTCGCGTCTTACTGTTAAAATTATGGCATAATTTTGCTTTTCTTGTAGTTACAGAAGACTGCTAGAAAATATGGAAATACACAGTGAGGAAAAAATGGCAAATGAAATTCTTAGAGCTACCTATTGAGCTTGTTATTCATCTATGAAAACATTTATTTTTATTGCGTAAAGTAAAGAATCGACATTTTGGGGGTGTATCTCTAATATTTCTTATCTCAGATTACTAAATAAAGATGCAAAATGCATTTTGTATAATAAGGATTTTTTCTTTTTCAAAATGTAGCATGCTCCTTCATCATTGGTGAGTGAGTGAAAGAATTCTTTGACTTCTAGTCTACTCAGTGTTTTCTCTGTAAGCACTCGGGGAGTTGTGCACAGCTGGATTAGAAGGTGAGAAGCCTAATGCACAGACCAATGCATTTGGGTGTGACAATCCACTTTGCAGAATTTGAAATCACTGCTGTTCAGAGATCAGCAGACAGTTTACTACTAGCTTTTACAGGAAAAAAATTTGCCAGGGTCTAAGAACTCTTTTTTCCAGAGGGAGAAGGACACTGGGCAAAATCACACGCACTCACACTTCCCACCTTCCCACTCAAATACTGCGAACAGCACAACACACGAAGGTAAAAAAAACACCAAACCAACCCATCTCTATAAAATACGCCTTCTGTGAGCAGCAGAACTAATGAAAACTTACGTTATTTAATGTTTTTGCCTGCAATAACCAGAGTTTCCCTGTCAGGATACTCTGAGAGGAAAACGGACACCACAGGCTACCCTGCATGTGCTGTCAGCCATGAAAGGTGCCAAGAAGAGTGGTACCTCTCAGCACGGTATGCCTCTCTCTCTGAGGACTGCCCTGCTCAGGAACTTGCTCAAGTGTCTATTTCCAGGAAATGTACCATAATGTACTTTTTTTTAGAGGTTTTCAATCCCAGTACAAAAGTTACTGCAGGGAACCAGGAGAACCACCCAGTGAAATCACATAAAACTCATTTCCTTAAGAAAACAGGTGAAAGACGGCCCTTCTGAGCACTGCTCTGTGCTGCAGTAACTCCTGCTACAGCTTGAGGATCAGGACTGTGTTACTGAGTCCATGTGGTTGTTTCCTTTTCAGCAAGAGTGAAAAGGACTGAATCACGGGAAGGAGTAGACAACTCTTGCCTTCATTCCTATCAACAAAAAGTGGCCTTGTGTGTAGCTCAAGATGAATCCACACTTCTTACTCTGTTTTCTGTGGGCTGTAAACTCCACTGGGGACAGACAAAATCTGTAGTTCAGCAGCAAGGAATGGCATTAACATCCTTTCACTTGGGCAACAGCCACTCAGGTGGCTGTCCTTCCTCCCCAGCCTCAGCCTGGTACGGGAAAGAAGTCCTTAACCCTTACCAACAGCAAAAGGCAGGTGTGAGACAGGCACTCCTGTTTTAAACACTGAGGTGGCTCGTGCTGAAAATAGCAGCTGGATGCTCCTGCTGTGACCATTTCCAGATGTGGAAAGAAGCACTTGGGAGAGGCACATTACCAGTGCTAAGCCAAATTTAATCCATCACTATTAAATGACTGACATTTCCCCACTCTGAAACCATGATAAGTCCTTTCTCTGAGGAGGCAACCATGAGAACAACAGTAGAATTTCATTACGTATGTGGGCCAGGAAGGAGGTGCCATGACTTCACCACATGACTTACCAGAAACCGTCTGTGTGTAACAAAAACATTGTGTCTAGCTTGTTCACTAGAAGTTAGCGGAAACAACTAGATTGCTAATTATCTCCATTATCTACGCTTGTATGACGACATTGGAAATTCCAAGGACTTAAAAAAAAGTTATAATTTCTACTGTAATTTAGCGTGTCAAAATCCTGTTTCAGTGGACAAGAGTTGCACATAAGCTAAAAGGGGATGAAACAAAAGAAAGCCCATTGGAATAAATGCAAACCAAATAATGCTGGTAAAACAAATACATCTGCAGCAAAGTAACTCAGAACTCAGCTAACTTCATTAACGCAGATTCTGTGTTTTAGAACATGAAGTTCTGTCACCACGAGCAAACACCAAATAGAGAACATTCAAAACGCATTAAGATGGTTGTCAGGAGGTCCTAAAACCCACCAAATATGTAATTATACTAAGCCTCCAGCTGCTAGAAAGCGGTGGGGAGCTCATCATCTTCCTAGCACCAAAGACAGTGATGGATTTTTTGGCTTCTATTACAAGGAAGCTCTTTATTTAAGGAGGCATGAGCTTCCTAGTTGGCTCCAGATTTTTCTGGCCAAACACCAGCAAACTGCATCTTCTCCCCTCCAGTGAGCAGCTTGAAGGAGCACACACTCTTTTAAGCTGTGACTGGTGCAGCCCCTTGGTGCCAGGAAGCCACCTGACACTGACTCCTTCACTTTAGGTCCCAGGTTTCCAACTCTGTGTTTCTCTAGCTTTCACTTCATTCCTGATAGACTCAATTCCCGCTGATTTTCTCCTATAGACACACTGTTATAGACATAAGCACATAAAAAAGAGCAAAGGAGAGGCAAGGAAAACATTCAGTAGCATTCTGTGACTTTGGTGTCAGCATAAATTTATATTTTGAAGAAAACCCTGCTCTTGTTTCACTCACAATTCTTTCAAGTTTGTGTATCCTCATGGCCCACCCCTCTGGGTCTTCCTGCTCTAGAAATGAAATGTTGCCTGAAAGTGACATCAGAAAAGACTGGAAAGTCCCAAAGGATGTTGTTTATTTGGGAGAAAGGAAGGGTGTTGCAAATGAAGAGACACGAGGAAAAGGCAGAGGCAGAACTAGCAGATATTCACTAGTCTCATGTCAGAGGATCTTACTGTAACAAGAAAGATTTTCTTGCCATGGAATATACCCAAACTAATTTACAGTATTCAAAATTGCAAACAAGCAAAAAAAAAATAAATAGTGGAGATTGACAACTCTACTCTGTCATTGGTGGGATTTATGCTTTTAAAACATCTGAAAGCATCCCCCTATACTGTCAGTTCTTTTCTACTGCTTCAACACTCTGATGAGCCACAGGAAAAAATAAAAATAGAACATAAAAACCCACTCATTACCAAAATGACTGTCATGTGATTACTTACAGACTGGAGGCAGCTCATACTCCACTTCTAACACAACCCTTTCACCAACATTCTTGAGCAGGCTGATGATCTCATCATGGCGAAATTTGGTCAGGTTGATTCCATTCACAGATTTGATGTAGTCCCCTACATCCAGCTGGTCACTCCTAGAAAAAAGTAGATATTCCTTTCGTTAAAGACAGATCTGCTGGACCAAACTAAATCCTTCAAATTACTGTTTAGTGGTGGTAAGAAATATTTTTTCCATTAATCTAATAATAATGGCCAGTCTTCGCGAACGAAGATCCGGGGAAGGTCTTTATGCCTTCCAGCCTGCGCATTGGATTTTTTAGGTGAGACACAGTGTGCGCGGAACTGAGCCCACCCTTTAATCCTAAGG
>JAWMRA010000041.1:32816307-32918474 GCA_035584735.1 Pseudotriccus pelzelni
AGGGCTAACGAGCTCCACCTGCCCGGGGAGTGTCCCTGGCTGGAATCGAACCCTTGGCCTCGGCGGTGAAGGTCCTGTGATCTAACCACTAGGCCACCAGGGGCTCTGCTGTTAGGCAGATGCAACAATAAAAAAGCTTAAATAAATAACCAAAAAAACCCCCAAACCCCCAACAAAACAAAAAACACATATACACACACATAAAAAATCCCAAACCGAACCAGGTTTGTAGTCATGAACTTTGCTGAAAATGCAGCAAATAGTGAGGAACAGATATTGATAAAATACCTCAACAGCCAATATAATTGTTCTTTCTACAGTACAATGAACTCCCACTGCTTTAGGATACAGTGTTACAAGGGGAAAGGTAAAAGGTTTGACTATACTGCATGCTAGCACAAACTCCAAGAAAATAAGGCTACCAGCTGCAGGAAATCTAGAGAAGCACTGGAAAAATATCAACACAGATCCAGGTACACAATTAAAGCAAAAAGTATGTAAAGCCCTAGCCTTCCATCTGTAGAAAGTGGAAAAGCTAGTATCATTGCATGTGCAGAATAAGAATGAACTAAGGCTTCTGAAAGAAGTATTGTTATTTTTTTTCTTTCACAGAAGAGGCACCACTGAACTGAAGACAAGGCTCAAGACAAAGGAATTGAGCTCATCAATAACATGTGGCTTATATGTCCCATCCATTATTACTTAGTTGCAGGTGCTGAATGTGACAGCAGATAGTGTGAGACACACGCTTTTCTATTAAAAAGTGGGCAGGAAACATAATACAATTTCTCAAGAATCGATTCATAGTGATGACTTCTGGGCCCTATTTGAACATATGCCCTATCTATGAAAAATCTGTCAATTTACAGAACAAAATAGTCCTATCCTAGCCAGACTTTTTACATACAAATTATTTTCATCAGATTGGAGAGATGGGAAAAAAGGAAAGAAGAAAAAAGGAAAGAAGAATTTTCACTGCTAGACCTTTTTCACTGAAGCTTTGTCATTGAGAAAACAAGTATATCAGCTCCACTCTCATGCTGAAAGATGATTTTCCCAATACTGCATTGAACTGGGAGTACCTGCAGTTATCCTGAGTTCAGAATACAGCACAAGCCTGCAAGTCTTTCTGGTCAACAGCAACCAATGAGGGGAGAGGAGTGCACATTCAAATACTTACTAAGGAGCCTGAGCAAAAATTCTAGTGTTTTTTACACAACAACTGGCACATATGAAAGTTAACTGAGACTGCATGGGTAAGCAAGCTAGTATTTTAACTGAAGCCTATTAACATCGGAAATTCATCAGATGCTTATACGGGTTAGGTACTGTGGGCATGCAGTTGTGTTACCTTTCTTAATCTGCTCACAAATTTTCATAGCAAAACAAAGGGCCCAAAAAGTTCCTTCATAAACTTTTGAACTCCTGTTAGTGTAAAATATGCCCAATTACTGGGACAGAACAATGAGCCATTGTATCATCGGTGGCCTGGAAAGCGGTTCCCAGAACTGCAAGGAATTTTCTTCCAATGCTCATTTAACAGTAAGATCACACTGCCATGTAACTAGAAATCAGTGTAAAGGATTTCTGGAAGCAAAAGAAAACAAATACAACCAACTGGAGAAAGAATGCTTACCGAGCCTTACTGAGATGCTTAATTGAGACAGGAAAGTAATATAAAGATCAGACAGATGCAGAAATAGATACAGTAACTAAAAACTGTGATAACCCTGAAATGTCATGATGCTATTCATGCTGCCCAAAAAGGAGTCTGTACATATTAACAAAGCTGTGTGGCCACAAGAATCAAATTATGACTTCTTGATGCCCTCATCCACTCTATAGTTATCAGGAGGGCTGTAAAACATGCAAAAATGTCTCACATCAGTGAGACAAAATGTCTCACAGCAGTGCCTAGAGGGGGATTTGTGTGAGTATTTTGTATTGCCAGCTTCCCTTCTATAGCACTGACAGACTTGGAGATGAAACCCAATAGAGCAAGCCAACACACTGAAAAAGGAAAGGAGCAAAAGGGTGTGAAGCACTCCCCCTGCAAACAGGAGATAATAACATCAGGCAAAGCTGTGACGTATTTTAAGAAGCCGCACACACAAAGCAGAGGGAGAGGCTAGCTTAGAAGCATCAATCTCAGCTGATTACACTGCTAGTACTAACATATCATCAGCATGGAGAGAGTCACAGTCCATAAAGAATTCACAGGCCAAACTGTGTCAACCTTGAGCACAAAAACACCTTCACCTGGAACACACGGCCACAAACCCTGCTGCTCAGAGCACCAGCTCTTGCCCACTTCTGAAGGGACTGCACCACAGGGGGCCACATTCCCTACAGCAGGACTATCTTAGCTATGTCCATAAACTCGTGCAGCCTCATTTGTTACATCACTGGCTTTTTTTTCCCCTTGTAATTTCCTCTGGCTAAGAAATTACAAAACCCAGGGTAGACAATTTCTAGCAAGTCAGTAGGTCATATAAAGGTGACTGCTATGTCAGCAGGTCTCTTTATTCAGTGGCTACAGGAAACCAAACCTCTTACATTGATAACTGGCAGGGGTCATTCTCCACCCCCAAACTCATACTTTGCATGTTTCTTACAGGTGTAAATGTGCAATAGCGAACAAGATGTACATTGCATTAATTCACTTCTTCCTGGCAGAAAACAATGATAATCTCAGAGGTGACACTTTGCACATTACTGAGATTCTCAACCAGCAAAGCAAGATAACCTTCTTGTCTTCTCCTTTTACTTGTCCTCATGAAACAGCCCCAAATACCAGTAACAGCAGCTTGCACATCATCCATTCAGTGCCCTGCAAACAATTCTTTTCATTAAAGACTGCAAAGATAACAATCAAGGGGACAAGCAAGTACTCCTACGGCTTACAGCTATTACTGTAGGCTTATTGCCTTCAGCTATTGCTTCTGAGGCAGCTAAACAGCTTTTTGCACTTCCCTGCCTATTTTTAGTCTGGTGGCATCTCTATACTGTAACTGAATGATTTATTCTTTGAGTTAGGAACCATGTTGTAACCCATTTATATCATTCTGCAGTGCTCCTATTACTGGGGCAAGCCTCTGTCCAAAACTAAGGGGTCTGGAGACTGCAAAAAACAAAGAGTAATGTAACCTTATAAAGATTATACACTGGAAAATGTGTACAAATACATATGAAGTGCTTGGTACTGTGTCAGCAAAATGACCATACAAAATCTTTAGATACTTACCGTATTCAGTTTAATATCCTTTGAAGGATACCCAACGGGGGGCACATAACAGGGAATAAAAGGAAAGCCTAAAGATACTTCCTCAACAGCCAAGGGTAGACATTGAAAGTTTCAGGCGGTTTATGGCCACTGAACCATTTCCACGTCTCTCTTGGGGGCTGTAAAAGCTATTGACACGAGAATGTTGTTTACAGATGTGGTAAAGCTTAAGGGCACTCCCTCCTTCAGGTCTTAAGAACGGGTTCTTCTTCACTGCTGTTGCCACACATCCATGAGATAACTCCTGAACCCAGTAAATGTGTCCAAATCCTGTGCAGCACCAGATGGCCCCAAAAGATGACTTAAGCACAGATGCAATCCTGTTGGATAAGAAGGGGAAGCTTCTTCCCACCCCACTGGGAACAGCTACTGAACCACTCTGGCTGCCACTTTGCCCTTCCTACATGGAGAGGAAATGTGAAAATGCTTCACTGTCGTACCTTTGCCTCCCACACAATTGCTCATCCTCAGCTCTATGTAACCACTTGCCCCCGCTTCTCGGCTGCAAAACTTGCATTCCTCTGGGAGCACAGAAAATGACATGCCATCAAATTCGTAAGCGAGACATTTCAAACACAGGGGAATTTTCTAATATTGAGGAGCTTGAAAGCAATACTAAATTTTTTCAACAGTAGATGTGAAAGTATTGTGAGGGAGACCAGTTTCCATCTTTCTGTTTTTCATTCTTATTCTTCAGCAGCTTTACCTAATGTTTCACAACAGGATAAGCTATTCTTTGGCCAAGGTTGACTCTGTGTGTTGTTGTTAACAGCATTTGAGATAGCATGTACCTCAGATAAGTAGAGAATCACATACCTGTACAGACGTAGAGACTGACAACAAAAATTATCAACTGAGGATGATTACAACTGAGAGAAGAACATCTTCAAGATTAGTTTCTCAAAAAAATAAAGGCACTGGAGTCACAGTTATTACTTCAGGCATTCATAGATCTGTAATATCCCATTCACTGAAATTTGCTGCTGCTTAACTTTATAGAGAAGAACGTTTTTCACTAAAAGCAACAGATTTTTATGAAACCTGCCAGTACATCACAAAATACCATAGGTTCTCATACTTCCTATATCTGAAACTCATCCTGAATTTTATCTTAAATGACATAAAGCTCAGCATTATCTAAAAGCATATTTTTTGCAGAGTATCATACTAGTGACAGTTGGTAAATTCTAAGCTACAGCATTATTGGTTATCTCCACTGCTTGCAGCTGGAGGCTTTCATCGATAAAAATAAACACTTATCACTGATGCCTGTGGTTTACAGAGGCTCTGAAGTTGATGAAGGCTTACAAAGAGCCTTGGTACAACTTTTAGGACCGTTTCTGCAGCAATTTACTCTCTTCTAAACTCATACCTTTCTGTTAAAAATCTTCTATTCAGTAAGAAAACTGAAATTCTTATTGGAGCAGGGACTTGAACCCCACTCTCACATTCACAGAGAGTACCCAAACTCCCAGCTACATAATCATTCAGTCTTGCTTGCTTGCTCTGATCAATGTTCAGTTAAGTCATACAAAGTAAAATGCATAAAAACTATCTCCTCTACAATCAATTCCAAGCTCTGCACTGGATCAAGCAGAAGAGAGAATTTCAACTCAAGATCACCTGTACACTCCTGTGAGCAGCCCAGCCACTACAAAGTCATCAGGACAATGCTAGAAAAATACCTCTGCATAAGCTCATTTTCTAAATTCCAGTTCTTTTTTCTGGTAAAAACGCATAAACATTTTCACTGAAGTGTTACAAATTCTGAAAAATGTCATTTTTCATACATCCCAGCAATGGGATGGAAAAAACACTGAGAGGGGAGTTGAAGATTGGTGATGACCCTGCCCCACAGCTTTCATCTGAGAGGGCTCCTGTTAAAGACAGTGGAAAAATCTTTCTCCCTGAACTTAAAGGCTAAATAATTCTGAATGAGAACTGACTAAATAACTCTGAATGTTTATGCAATACCCTGATCCACATAACCACAGTAGACACCCACACAACTTACCTGAATCGATAACAGCTGCAAATTAATCGTAACAAGAATACTACTAACCAGACCTTTTTTTAAAAGCTTATAAAGGTAAACAGAAGTTCTAAAACTGTGAAGTTTTACAAATGAATTATTGAATACACTTGATTCGATAAATGACATTGAAATTTTCTGGGAAGCAGTGCATTGTGGAAATTTTGCTTTGGATGGGAGATCTGGCACAAATGCATTTAGTCTGGCCTTTTATCCTTAGTAACTGTTATTGACAACAGTAATGAAAAAAAAATCAGATAATGTATTTCTCCTGAGAAAGGAAAAATTAACACCCTGGCACATTCATGGTTACTACAATGTCACCACAGCTGTATATCAGTGCATAATAGACTATAAATTGCTGAAAAAAAGAGACAAAATTGTCTTAGGTTTTTTCACCAGATGTATAATGTACAGATTTTGAACATACATGCTTTATGAAACAAGAAAATGTCAACAATTTGCTTTGCCCATATGCTAACCCCTTCAGATGTGTTATGGGAGCTCCAGTCAGCAAAGCAAGCATTAATTTCTCCTACTGGTGAAGAGGAATAACAGTTTTTGGAGTTTTTTTAGAGCTATGGCTCCAATCCTGCCAACGAGACTTCATTTTTGAAATGGCAGTGTTGCTCTTCGAAGTAGTGCTTAGAAATATCTAAAATTTCCTAAGTGCTGCATGTAAAGTAGTCATTAATGAACTAGCTTCCAAGTAGCACAAATATGAATATATTTAATCTTAATCCTTTCTTATCAAATTCCGTGCTCAGTGCTCTCCAGCAGTCTTTATTAAGAAAACAGAGGGTTTCAAATGCTTCCATAAGTAACATTTGGCGGTGCGTGTGACGTGGAAAAATTACGAGAAGGAAGAGTTAGAATAGCTCCTCTGGTAATTTTCTTTCCCACATTTAACAGACATGTCCTCTGGTTTTCTCAGAAACTTAATTTTAACAGTTATAGCAGCAATGAATAACTGTGTTGTCTCTCTAAAGTGAAAATTTATTCAATTTTATTATACCTTATGTAAATTTAATTCTCTTTTTTCCGAATTATATGGTTACTTATTACAGCAGCAGCTCAGTTTTAATCTAGAAGCAAGGGAAGCAGGGTATTGTAATTATGCATAACTGTGAATCCATTTCCTATTGATATTTACAATACCTCAGCAAGCTTGACTGTTTGAAAAATGATCTGAATGTCCTCCAAGTTTGCTTGTCCAAAGTTAATTTCCTAAGCCTGTGCTCAGGTACCTGAATGGAAATGCCTGGTTTCCTAAATGGCTAAGTATGCTGATCTCCCAAAGCTGCTTTGCTCATGAAAATGCAGAACTTTCCAAGACCATTTAAAACATGCAAGATCTGCAGAAAGCTCAAAAACATGTACCAAGAGATATTAGCATATGGTGAAATTCACTTCAGTGGATTATCTAATTTAGAAGTAATCCTATTTAAATAATACCCCAACCACAAACTACTTCAAATCTGATAAATATATCTTTTTGTTTATACAGCATCAACCATTAAGCATGAATCCCATAAACCAGAATTGTCACTGAATTGTTACATAATTTTAGAATTCAAAGTGAGTTTCACTCTGCCTTCAGCTTCTGTTTATTGTTTATGGAAATAATAGAGGCTTCACAGAAGTGAAATGTGTGAGGCTTAACCAGGGCAGCTAGAAACCGAAGAAGTAGGGACAGTGAAAAAGCTTGAAGAAAATGGGGATGTAAACTATTTTCTTCTCTGAGACAGTTTGGGATTGTTCTGTGCCTACAACTTCTGCAGAAAACCTTATCCTAGAGGATGGGGCTATAAAGCTTTTAATAAAAAGGAAATTCCTAAGTGATACAGATATCATTGACAGGAAATATTTCCAGATATTCCAAGCCACACTTTTTGTCCTGAACACCGTGGTCCACAGGGAAGTTTTGCTGTCCTTCGTGCATGTGTCTTTAGGAACACCATACTGCTCTGAGGTACTGCTGCTTGCTGGCATTGGATGAAAGTGCCATACATAAGCTTTTTTGGGAAAAAAATATATAAACCCCTGTTTTCTTTATATTACATTTCTTTACATTAATTCAATTACCTTGTTTAACACTGTTAAATGCTGAATCAGCATCCCTTGAGAACGTTTGAGTCAACATTGACAGATGTACATCCATGTCAACGTGATAAAACTTTCAAAAAGGCTCCTGGAAGAAGGGAATGGTGCAAAAAAGCAAGAACCTGAGTCAAGGCAGAGGCTGAGGGACAAAAAACCAGAAGACATTAATGCCACACCTCATGGAAAAATACCTTTATGAACAGATACTTACTTTAAAAATGCATCAATTACCTTAGCATTAGCTCTTACTCTCTACCCTTAATTCAGCTACCCCTTCCAGACATGCTGGGAAGGCAGAGATAGCTGATTAGGGAGAACAGGGCCAAGCCATATCCTATGGCTCTGGGAAAATGTCCTCAAGCTAATCCACCATGCTCCTGACTGCAGTGGCTGCCCACCAGTGTGCCCCCCTGGGACAGAAGGCAACTGGCTCCCTGGTGGGCAGTGTTTCACTGTCTATTAGCAAGACATGATGTGTGGTATGATCTGCTATTACATTTGGGGTTAAAATGCAACAGGAGAAATACGTGCTGGTCATCTGAGCTGTGCATATCCTGCGCGGCACCTCCACTGTACCAGCAAATCTCAACTGTACCGCTTTTGTGCATCAATTGTGCCTGAGCTTCTTCAGCCCAGTCTCAGGGGAGGTTTTCCCTACATTCTGACACTTGAAAATTAGGGAGCAGAAGAGAGGACGATACCTACCGTCTTCTGCCTGTGCAGACCACAACACAAAGCAGATCAAGAACATCTGCCCAGACTGCTGGCATTACCATTGGCAGGGACTGGGGGAAGAGAGGATGTCAACTAAGAACTTTTCTGCTGCATGCCAGGGAAAGCAGAAGCTAGTTGCATGTGTGCTGGGAGAAGGCAATGATAAAGGTTAATATCTGAAACAGTGAGACTGTCATTCAAGTTACATAAAAATAAGTAAAATATGTTAAAATGTTTAGAAAACAGGTGTTTAGTTTGCTTCACGAAAAATAAGAATAATCAGCCACAACACAATCTTCAAAGACGAGAAATTAGGAATGGTAATTGTTTCATTAGGTTTGTTATCCCGCCTTGACTCCAGTGCTGTACTAATGTATTTGCAGTAAATTATATACTGTATTTTTCAGCCTACTTGTGTCTGTAAGTGTCTCTAGTGATGACATCTTCATTGCCTTCCTTTGGAAGCTGCTCCACAGGATTTATCAGTTCTCACAGTTGGAAAATAGTTCCCTCCATCAGTCTGCAATTTTCTTTCCTTGCTTTAACTGTCATTCTATTACTCCTAATAACATTCTTCTCCTTTTCAGAAGACCTTAAAAAAAATATGTCTCATGTACACAGTTCATTCCAGAAATCACACAGATTACTGAGCCTACGGCTTTAGGCTAGGATCCTACCAGTCCTTCTTGCTGGGCATGACTTAGCACAAACACTGACTGACCTTGTCACTGAAACACAATGTACAACCCTGACTAGGATATTCATTTGGTGGAGTATTCATTTGATTTTAAAGCAAAAATTTGCACAAGTTTAACTCAAATGAGGATGACATTAGGAGTAAAGCATACTTTTGCATCTTAGTAATGTATAAATTTACAGCATTATACTCATCCTTTTTAATCCCTCTAACAAGCTTTATTTGATTCATAAAATAATTTTAACCTGCCATTAAGAGCTGCATAAACTTTATACCAGTTTCAGTGTATTTATACTGGCATGCCAGTGGGATTGCCCCTCTTATTTATAGTCCAAATGATGCACATTAGTCTAAATTGGCACAGCCTAGGCTTAGTGAAAAACAGACCTTTCAGAATGCACATTTTTCAGGAGTCAGGCCATAAACCTGGCACCTTCCTCATGCCCTTGTGAAATACTGTCCTACTTAGAGCCCCTGCCCTGGAAGAGTTTACTCTATATATCCACAGAGACTACACAATAATTTTGACTAAGCTCACTTGTCAGCAAAGCTTCGTTGTTTCTGGAAGCTGTGACAAGTTTGAACACAGTGCAGAGTAAGAGTTTTTTTAAATAAAGTGCTGTGTGCTTTCAGGAGTGGGAACAAAGCATAGCAACAAAAGAGATGTCGAGTTGACAAAGCAATATGTAAGTATTTGTCCTATTTAAAGCTCACATAAAGCCTGGGCCACCTTCTGTTCTCCAGACAGCATCTATCCATGCACGCGGTTCTTTACGGCAAGCCTTTTAACCTGTCAAATACTCTTTATTTGCCAGTGTCTCCCGAGTCCTATTTAATCTCAAAGCTTATTTAGGGCAAGCAGTTCACCGTCTGCAGTATTCCTCAAATTCTGTGAAATGGTAATTATTAAAATGGCTTGCCCACATCTTTGCCTACATGCAACTTAGTCCATGTCTAAATCAGCTTTTTGTAATCCTATGGAAAATGTAACCCTAAAGAAATAGGAACAGATGAATGTGTGGCATACATGAAAAACTATACCCGATAAACCTTTCAACCACGAGTCCTTCTCTTAGGAATTCACAGCTGCACCTTTACAACACCTTTGGCTCTGAATCTCCTAGAAACAATGACAGCATAACTTACTGCCTGCCACAGCTGCAGGAAGAACAAATACGGATTAAATTTTTTCATAGTGTGAAAATTCTACTTAAATGTTTTGTCCCAACACTTCAGTAATGGTGAGGTGGTAATTAAATCTTTCTCCGTATTACTAGCATATTGCCAGGATTTTCAGATCTATCATAATATGTGTATGTGTGCATACATGCACATATTTAATTTTAACAATGGGTTTATTAGATTCATAAAATAATTTCAAAATAGACATCAGAAAGCAATTAAAAAATAACAGGAAATATCACACATTAAAAATAACTTGAATCAACCTGACGCAGCTGAAGGTCTCTGCAGAAAGAAAATTTTTAAAGCTCAAACTGTCCGGACTATTCTGAAGCTCAAATAAGGCCTGGTTTCAGCAGACCAACAGCATGATGAATGTCAGAGTCCAGATCACTCTACCGTGGCTAGCCTGTGCCTTGCCCAGGTTTTTATAATGAAAGACTGAGGGAAACCAAGCTGATTTTAAGAGCCAGAGTAGAATACAGAGTACTATCAGGATATGGTGTATAAGACTTCAGACCCAATCAAGTGCTAAATACATTATCATCTGTACACTATGCAAGCTATGACATACATCTGTACTAAGCTTCTGGAAAAAGAAAGTTAAGCCAAACAGGCCAAACCATTATTTCACAAAGACACTACCTCCTTTGTAATCTGAAGTCTCTAAAAGGAATCTGGTGCAGAATACAGTACACATTAATGTAAACTGCCATTGAGAAGGAAGGGAGAAACATTCCTAAGCATGGAAAGCACAAGATGCTTTCAACTACTTGCTGTAGCTTTGAAATCGAGGCAATAGCAATACCTTATTAACCATGTCAGGAAGCAGCCATATAACCAGCAACACCACCCCCATCAAGCAGAAGATACAACTGCAGGCATAGTTGGAATTTTATTCACCAAATCAACAGGGAAACACAGAGGACAGTATCTATATCATTAACCAGAGCATGATGTCTTACAGATAACAGCAGAAGTTTGATCTTTAGGGTGTGCCGAGAAATTGCATTTTTAAAAAATGCCAACTATTCCAAGCTATGAGTTCCATATTGCACAAAGCAAGCGCTTTGCAGCAGACTCAGAGAGTTGAGTTGAACACACTCATTTAGACTGTAAGAAAGCAAAGCAAGCCACTGAGACCCACAAGAATTGCTGGTTAAGGCAGTGGCTTTTAACCTTAGTCTGTCAAGCCCTGAAAGATCACAGACTACTGTGACACATCTCTTGAAAGGTCCCTAGGAAAAAGAGATGCCTTTACTGCAATCTAATTATCAAGGTGTGCAACATCACTAAATATCTACACAAAGAAAAATAAAGCCATTAAGACTAACAGGCACCATCATCTGCCCCCACAGCTTGAAAAAAAACAAGTTCTTGCCCTCCACAGCCAACACATTCTGACTTCCAGCTCTTATAAAGGCTCAAAATGGACGGCTAGAAATGCAAACACTTCTGAAAACATTTCCTAACAGGATTTAGGACAACTGTTAACTGCAGAAAGAGTACTGTTAAGTTCTCTGACGGACAGTGCCAGTTCAGCGTGCTTTCAGCTTGCCTGGTGCGTTCCTTGAGAACAGAGCGTGGAGAAGAGGTGTCCAGTCCCCTGGAGGAAGGGCACCTTTCCAGGGGGAAAAGTGCATGAGCATGTAAGGAGATGGAAGCACCAGCAGGGCAGGGTGTAGAGGATGGAAGAGTGCAGAAAGTACTGGCTGATACGAAGACTCAGTGGTGAGAGTGCCGTATGAGCAATGAGTAGGGAAGAACTCCTGTGGACCAAAGAAGCCCTCGCTGGATTTGCAATAAACAAATAAATAGAACGTGCTTAGTCCAAAAGTCTTGTGGGGAGGGAAGGGAAGACTGCTTACTGTAAGTTAAAGTCTAGGCAGATTTACTTCAAAATTAACCTGGGTTTCCATCAATCGCTTTGAAAAACAAGCACATTAAAACCCACCTAAAGAGGTCTACCAGCAGAAAAAAACTGCCTTTCGCTATGCATAATACAGGACTGAAATTACTCTTTGTGAGGCTTACAAAACATCTTGCTAACTCTTCCCCCTTGTCTCTGATACTCCACAGAAATTCCATTACTATTCCTGTCTTCTTGCCTTAAGAGAATAAATAATAGTAAGCTTATTGTTTATGAGGTTTATGGGTGTTCAAAGCTGCCAGTCACCTGCCATTTCCATGCAAAGTACAAACCCGAGCAGACTTGTCCTTGAGGGAGTTGTAGGGCAGCTGAGCTGGTGGCATTGACTCTAAGCTTTCTGAACCTATTCTGTCTCAGAACTTATCATAAAAATTTTGTTCTCTCTGTCAAAAGACACTTCCACTGAACAGCTCTGTAAAAGCAGTTCCCATGCTTCATATTCCTGTGTAAGTTCAGACTAGAGGCGAAAGATGCTAAACAACAGAGCTGTGCTTTTGCATGTTCCACAGCAGCATTCCTTTTGTCTGCTTCCTTGAGTCCACACTTCTTCCCTTCGTAGGGTCAATACATTTTAAGAGCATACACAGACTAGAGGAATAAAAAGGAGATGAGGTCTGACATAAAACATAAGAGAAAATAAATATATGCAATGCATAGGATGCTGTGTGTCAGGTAAGGAAGAAGAGAGAAGAGCAAAACAAAACCGTATCAGGTTACAGAGAAAAAAGAGAGGAAACAGAAGTATGTGGGGAATGAATGTAAAGAGACTAACCTCACTTCTCAACTCCTTCTCGACCTCCTCCCAAGCTCCTCTAATCAGTTATATTTCCTTTCCTAATTACACAGTACAGCTGAAGCCAGCCTGATTTGAAATTAACAGAAGATGAAAGTCATGAGCTTCGAGTTCTTACTCCTAATAGCAATAGGCCAATGGAGAAATCACTGGAGAGGTGGATTTGGCAAGAGACACCAAGACACCAGTTTCAGGGCAGGAGCTAATAGCTTGTTGCTTTCCTTCCCAAACTGTCTCCTCTGCTTGGGCCTAACACTTCCTGACATAAGATGCCAATGAACAAGTGAGATCTGTATTTATTTTCTGTCACTGTCACCAGCTCAAAGAACCTGAGTGGAAACTGAAAACAAGGTATGAAGTTCAGGAAACAAAACTCTTTCTACTTCTGCAACCATGTAGGAATTTTTGGTTCAGATACTTTCCTCAATCTTCTGCTTAGCAGAGAAGCACAGATAACAATGACAGTGCTACTTCTGGCATTATATGGATGAAATAAAAATATAAAAGTTCATGACGAGATCTGTATATATGTAATGATCCATACAAACAATACAGGTTATTTCAAGATGTTCTTTTCAATAAAGATTATGATGACGACTAAAATATTCCCATTGTCCCTTCCTAATAGATTTATTCAAATTAAATCAGAAGTTAAAATAAGGAAGTTAAACGCAAAATAATTACTCTGTTCACTGACATTGCCAGGATATCTTCATTACAGTCAGACTGGCTACTACATCAGTAGTAAAAGCAACAATTTTTCTTAAGCCCTTGCTCTGAAAAAGTATGCCAATTTAAGGGACCATTTGTTCCTAACAAAGTCCAATGAAAAGGCAGTGGGATTTTAAAGTTACCAAAATGCTTTAGATTCAAAACACGTGGTAGATGCTTTCCTGATTTAGGACGCTCTCCTGAAGTGGGACTACCTGCCCTGGTTTTGCAGATATTCAGGCACATCCAGGGCTTTTTGCTCTCTAAGTGCATTGTCAAAGTCAACATACATACTCACCATTAATACATTTTTCTGTGGGGAGATACTGTATTATGTTTTTAACATAAAGAAAAGTATGCAAAAATCCATCACAAATCATACCTCATAATTTCTAAATACATTTCAAAAATGGGATACTTAATATCACATTCGTAAATGCAGCTATGACAAAACAGGCCACTACAACAGCAGCTTCCCACTGAGTATCCTGCAGTGAGCATGTCTGGCTGCAAGTCTGATGCGTAATTTCTAGGTAAGAAGCAAAAACTAGGTAGTGGAAGTATTGAAGAACGGATACATTCATCATTTTAGTCTCTCTTTAAAAAAAAATACTGTAACACGTATTCTCACAAAGCTCATAAAAATAAAGGTTTCCAACATAGTGATTTACAATGCAAAACAATACAAAACTCAGAATAACAGCACTTTGATATAAAAAAGTCATGAAAGATTGTCCAACATTTTGTTATAAACACATAATCTATTTTGAAATTCCCAGATGTCTGGGCTACCAACCCTTTCTTCAAAGATTTTTTTGTGTGCTCATACACACTTTAAAACAGGCAGAAGTTTATTAAAGTGCATCAAAGTTCTGAAAGAGAAGAGGCTGCAACCCATTTATATGTACAGATATACCTACAAATACCACCATTGTAGTGGCTTTCCATTAAAAGAAAAAAAAATCCAACTTTATTCCCTTAATTTCACTTCTATTCCCTAATTTACTTTAATATTATAAGACTTCCTAACTGTTTACGTATTCTTTGCAACTTAACTCCAGTCTTACACATTTTTTAGTCTTTTCCAGTGTACTACGGAAAACATTGAATTTGTGAGCAGCTAAACAATAAAAGAGTAGTGCACATTTGCAAAGGTATGTGTGCTGATTTGACTGACCAAGTCCTTTTATGGAAACTTGGCTAAACAAACAGAGAAAAGCCATCATGAATTACAATTATAATTACAGCTCCCCAGGACAATCTTAGTGAATCATTTCTTCATGTTGACATTTTAGCTTGCCAAAAAACCCTCGAACTCTGGTAGTTTGCTAGCTCCCCATACAACTTATAATATCCCCAGTCCATTGCAATTTTTTTCTTCCCCTGCCAATTCAAGTCAGTACACTGAAAATCCTCAGGACACCCCATGGAGGAGAATACTTTGCACCTAAGAGTGACACTGGCAAAGATCAAGGATGCAGAAAGTAATGTTAATTTAGTTAATGGGTTCAGCAGGCACATATTTGGCAGACATGACACATTATGTGTATTTGTGCTCCTATTTCCCCACCTCCAGCCTTTCGCCGATTAATTTAGGCCAATCATACAAACCTATGAAGCACCATGGAGAAAGGCACAGCAGTCAACTCATCTATGAGATAGGATGATTAGCACTTAGAATGCGACTCTGTGAACCTCTATCATTATTTTAATGACACTTTATGTGCTAATTTTAAATACAACAGCTGCTTCTCTTAAATTCTAGCTACAGGATTCTGCTGAAGATCACCTTTAACATTACAATCTAAATTCAGTGAGATCATACACAAACAGAAAACATTCATATTAGCGACTCAGTGAACAGTAAGATTTGTGAGTTAGGGGTTCTAGCTTTTTTAAAACATTCTATATGAACTGGCTAAAATCAGGAAATAAATTGTGGTATCGACACTGGCATTAAAGCCAAAAAAACCATGAAATCAAAGCATTTAAATACAAAAAAAGTCTATAGAGCTATGCTCACAGTTCAAATCCACATTTTTCTCCTGGAAAGGACTATACAGTTAATTCCAGTTATGAGACACTGCACTTAAAAATGAAGTAATTACTCCCACAATAGAGTATCATCTGACCTGTCACTAAAGTTTTACAAAACAACAATTATTCTCTTCTTTTCTCAACAACATTGTCCAAGGAAAATAAATTAACTTCCATAAAATATAATTTATCAAGTAATTTGAATTTGTTAAGAACTCATCAAGGGAAAGCCACTGCTGCGTTCACATTTGGAGTCTCCGGTTCCCCCTTCCCCCATTTCTTTTATAGCAGTGTATCTATACAGGTTTCCCTCAGCTCTGCCAGCCAAGGGCTGTGTCTCTGTCAAAGCCCCTCTCTAGGCCATCCCTGCCCTTGTCTCCCCTGCTCGGCCACGCTGCCCCTGCCTACAGCAGGACAGCACAAGGAATGGCTCCACAGCACACCCCTCCCACCACAACATGCGAACTTTCTTGAAATGGGAAATTACAATGGAAATGAATTATTTGGTTGAGAGGAAAGCCTGGCAGACATAAGATTTTTCTTGGTGAGGGTCCTCTTCAGGAGAGCAGACAAACCTCCCAAAGGCAACAGTGCAGCTGCAGAATTTGTAATGATCAGGGAATTTCAATAAAAACTCCCTGCAGTTGGGAATCACTATCCACTCAAAAGCAATGCAGCCCTCCATAGGAGTGCTTATCACTGTCATGCAAAACCTTGTGCTACAGAAGCAAAGGTGTTTTATGCAAACCAAATCTCGAGAAGTTACAGCTAAGCTCCAGCCTGCCTGTTCTGGGTACAGCATGGACAGAATGCAGCAGTCAGCCATTTTGAGGGCAGATTTGTGGCTAGGATGAAATCACCGAAGCTGTTGAAGTCCACAGGGCACTGGGCAAAGACAGGGAGCCTGCATCTGGTTGCTTTCCTCCACCATCACTCCCACAGGATGCCAGAGGCACGCCTGGAGAGGTCTGGGCTGCAGTGTCTCTGGTGTGGTGAGATATCTCAACTCTCATAGATGCCCAGAGGTTTTTCATCCCCTTCTTACAGAAATGTCTGACATCTGGATAAAAGCCAGCTGGAGTGGGTCCAACTCGGATAAACTGGAACTGTCAGCCAGCACAGGGACGCACTGGGATGAATATCCAGATGCAACATCTGTTCCCTATTGCACATCTTCCCAAATTGCCACTGATCGTCACTAGGTTTCCCTTTGTTCCAAGATTAACCCAGAGAGCAGATGTGCTAGCAACCCTCAGTGGCAGAAGGGTTTGGCTGTATGGGACATTGCCCATCTTCTTAAGGAAAAAGGCCGACAACGCAGATGCCCTCCAACTCAGCAGACGGGGAGTCAACCTTGCAAGAAATAGGTCAATCAGGATGATAAAACTAACACCAAAAAGGAGAACAGCTAAAGAGAACAAGTGAATATTCATGTAGCACAGGCAAAAAATTAAAAAGAAATAAAGATCTGGGAAGCTAATTTATTTGAAATTCCCAAAGAAAGGAAGTGAAGATAATTGTGTCTGCATCAGAACTAGAAACCTGTGTGTTAGACAGGAGATGTCAGAACAATTAATGTATAGGGAAAAATTTAAGCTGATAATAATACAGGTATTGGGGAGAAAAGAAAAGCATAATTAGATAGTTAAAATGCATAATGAAGACTTTTGTTGAAAAGGGAACATGAATGAAAACAGGCTAGTGGATGATACACCATGTAGCAATGCTGTTTCTAGTTTATGAGTCACTGGAAGTGGAAGTAGATGGTGATGCACAGAAACAATAAATTATCAGCTACAGAGATCTATTATGAGAGTTAAAAGGATTCAAGAAAAAGATGGTGTTTGGCAAAATTAAAAGTCAACAAAATCTCTACACAGTACTTTTAGGAAAAAGAATCACATTGTCATCTGTCTCACTAAGTACAATGCAAAAAAAAAAGTGGTGACTACAGTATTTCTCTTCTATAGTTAAAAAATATAGATGACATAATATATCATAACAGTGTATTTCTATTTCAACAATAACTTAAAATTATGTTAAACAATGATAGCAAGATAAGCAGTCCAGTATCAACAGCTAAGACAAAAAGCTCTCTGGACCATTAATAGTAATTTTCAGTAACATTACTAAACTTTTTTTTAAAATTAGGATCAATACTATCTACAGGCTGCTCAAATTTAAATAGGATTAATTCCTTAATTTATGGAAATCAGAGGCTTGTGTTACAGAAGTCCTACTACAGGATCACTGCAGACATTTTTTAAGCATTTGACTGGTATATTGAAGATAATCAGAGTAAATAGTGATAAACAGGAAGATTAACGGGAATCAGGCAGCTTGTTCCAGAGACACACACTGTGTATGATCCATAAAAAGAACACAGAGGTAACCATCACTGCTGAACTGGACCACTGTCAAAGCCAGCAACACACGATGGTGTTGTGCAGGAACTGCCCAAGGCCCAGAACAGATGCTGAAGAGCTGAGTAAGTCACTGAAGGTGAGGCAGGAGCCCTGATGCATTGGCCAGCAGGCCAGCTGCACCATGGAGTGCCAGAGAGTGGCACGGAGACACATCCAGCCCCTGCTGACGGACAGACAGGCAGCAATGGGAGATGATCAAAGGGAGGAGATGCCCCTTGCTGCGGCCACTGAGGGTGCAGTTTTGGCTGGTTTGCCTCTTTTGCTAAACAGCAAGTCATTTGAGAGCACAATGAAGCACCACCCTGACTTGGCATCACTAGGACTGCAGTCGCTCTCGACAAGGCTGGAGATGGTGTCCCTGCCATAGCCCTGGTTCACAGCCCAGCCTAAAGAAGCAGGAGAGGCTCCGGTGTCTCTTCCTTAAACCCAGACCAAAGGGACACCACTTTCAGGCTGGAGAGAGAGGGGTCACTCTCCTACATGGTACCAGATGGCTGCACGTAAATTATGAGATTTGGCCAAAACAACGTGGGGGAGTTCTCATGGGTTTACCAAAAGCCTGCATGAAAGGAATAGGCACCTCAGTCTGGGAAAGCATGGACTGCATGGTCAGCCGGGAGCATCCAATTAGATTGGATATTAGGAAAATGTTCTTCATGAAAAGGGTTGTAAAGCATTGGTACAGGCTGCCCAGGGAAGCAGTTCAGTCAGCAGTCCTGGAGGTACATGTGGCACTTTGGGACATGTTTTAGTGGTGGACTTGGCAATGCTAGGTCAACAGTTGGACTCGGTAAAACTGAAGCTATTTTTCAACCTAAATGATTCCACAATGCTATGATTTTATAAAGACACTAATCAATAGTAGGCACAAAGAACATCATCAATAGACTATTATAAAGCCCTTTCCCACCCTCCTTCCACCACCACCACCACCCCCACCCCCTCGAACCTCTATAAAATTCCAAATAATCTGTGGGAGAAAATCCATCCTAAAGCAGTTCACATTTGAGGACAGAACCTTTACAAACATAAAAGTCGTTCCTGCACTGTCCTGGAAAGAAAACAGTGCTGTATTTTGCTATCTGTGCCATGCTTAGCTCTGTATAAGCAGACAGAAGGCTACAATGGCCTGCTGAGGGACATGGCTGAGTGTGTGCAGAATCCTCATGCAATACTTGAATGAATTGCCAGTGTCTTTCCTCAAGAACCAGCAAACGGGAGGGAAAGCCATAACCACAGCCAAAAACCAGGAACAAAGCAGAGAGAGAGGCAGGAATAAGAAGGTCACCTCTGAAAACATGTGGGAAGGGGTCTGTACGAAGCCACTGCTGGGAACAGGCAGTCTCCTTGGGGAGGAAAGACAAACTATGATGGTAGTCATTGGCAAACTAAGGCAAACACTTTCTTATACCTTAGGTAACACAGAGCTATCCATTTCTCTCAGCCTGCCTTTAGTATAGAGGGAGGTGAATGTCTCCTCCTGCAGCCTTCAGGAAAATGCAGGGCAAGGCAACAGCTCCTTGGAAATGATTAACGGTTTATATGAAGAGGGTTGCACAACCCACTGCATGAGCTGGAGTATTTTTATCTTCTACTACAAAATTCAAAAACTGCTGATACCACTGCTCTTTGAGAGGCCGCTGCACAACAATTCCGTGCTTCTTCCACTGAATCTCTTAGCCATTTCAATTTCTAGCAGAATTAAGTTGTCCGAAGTTGTTCAACTCCAGGCATGTACAACAAAGACACATGGAAAAGGCATGTGCAACCCCCCCTGTGCATTAAAGCCTGCACAATTACTGATGCACAACTATTTCTGTTCCAGGAAATTTACTTCTGCAGGTGGTAGGAGTTTCCTGGTGCTCACTGTAACAGCATGAAGTATTTACTACAATTTTATTTCCCTTAACTGCAAAAAATAAACAATCCATGTCACCTCCCAAGGACTCACTACCTTACTGTCATACCTTGAAGTCAATAACAAAGACCTGAAGCTTCAAACATGAGGTTTTCATCCTGGGATGTGAGGTGACAGATGAAAAGCACAAATGGGCAAGAACGCAAAGAGCACTGCCCACAAAGTGACTCACCAGCTTTCCCCGAACACACATAGCTGGCACACTATGTGCAGATACCCAACTGATACACAACAGCACTTTGGTTTTTAAACTAAAGATTTCCCTGTGTCCTCCGTTGCAGAATACTGGACCTGACAAGCACATCCAGGCACAAAAGACTATGTGAGACAACAGGAAAACAGAACAGACAGTAAAATATATCTGAAATGTACCCAATAATAGCTTTATTTGTCTGTTCCCCAGGGAGATCTGAATGGTTTTCTGTGCAGAGGCAGTTAAACAGATTGGGAAGTTAATACAGCATGGTTAGAAGCATTCCACTTGAGCTGTCTAACTACACAACAACCTCTACTTACCAGAAGAGAAATTTCATTCACCTAATCAAACAGCTGGAATAAAATCTGGGAGTTTCAGTAGCAACAGTGAAGAGGTTCAGCAAGGCAAGCCATCCCTGCTTTAGGCACAGAAGCTCCGAGGTCCCCCGTGCAACCCAGATGAGCTCCAACGAGGCCAGAGAAAGCAGCACCCACTTCTGCATCTTTGCATCTAAAATCCACTCAAGATGATGACTCACTACACTCACAGGCCATTGCATAGACCTATAAAAACCATCAGCCCCTCCTCTTTCACAGGCTTTCTGATCAGGAGGGATATAACGAAAAATGACATTCAATATGATCATTTTAATCTTCGGAATTATTACTCAAATGACTGAACACAGACTGATCTGCAGCACATCAGAGCAATTGCTTCGGTTTCCATCCCTGATGGATGTTGTCAATTCTCATCTTTCACAAGACTGTAGAGACCAAGACACCTCTCTGAACCCCACAACCACAGTCATCCTGGCTCAGCTGCTTGTGATGCAGCAGAAAAAGGGACTGAATACACCATCGCATAAGACTGAGTCTACACCTTATGAAAATATAAGACTTCAATGGGGACCACCAATTCTTGGTTTGCAACTCCCTCCAGAAACTGGAAGAAGCAATAAATCCTCTCTCATGTCTGATTTTTACAGGATGTGTTTGTAAAGTTGCTAACATAAAGCAGCTGTTTGGTAAAGGGTGACATTCCCACAGTATACTCTGATACAACTGTCTAGTTTAGGTGGAGATATTGTACATATTCTCAAAGAGAAATTACATCCATTTCGCTGGAAACTTTCAAGCCATTTTTCATATAAACTCTAGATTAGAGCTGGGTCGATGACAGATTTGAACACCCAAAACAAAACCCAAAGTTTTAAAAGGGGGAAGAGTTTGAATTTAAAGGAAACAGATAATGCTGCAAAATAATACAATAATAATGCAAATAATAAATCTCTTTTTAGGTCAACCTGAAATATTATTTTCAATCCAAAATGAAATGCTTCCTTTTATTTTCAAGTTACTTAATCCTTTAAAAAAATGCTTTCTTTAAGGAAAAAAAAATGCAGTAAAAAGTTCCAAAATATTTTGAAAGGAAAGAGGACAGATCTATTTTTAAAAGTGCTGAAATAAGACCCTGCAGCATCTGGGGAAATCATCTTTCTTTTTCAGTCAAAACTACTGGCAATAATCATCCTTGAAAATGCACATACTTCTGATCCCTATCTAACTCTGCTTCTCAGCAAATTTATGATTTGTCAAAAAAGACTTTTCCCAGCTTTATTTATTAAAGACGGAGGTAATTATCACTTTCTCAGCTTATATAAGAGCGAATGTGTTGCTAATCAAGCCAGTGGGAATTAGAAGAGATACAAAGCAGTTTCCACAACTCTCGCAATTATTCTAGTGAATTGTAAATTATATTACAGCATCACTTACAGTAGTAGTAATATCATCCCTCTCCAAAACTAAATGGAACAAGAAATCACACATGACACGTGAACTATCAGAGAAAAAGGAACAAACCACCTTTTTTCACTAACAGACAAAAGGGCCATATCCTGCAATCCCATGACAAATCTGACAGCACAATGTCTTAACCGATGCTAACATGGTGACGTGGTGGGGTGAGTGGTGGTTTAGCTTTGTCATTTTATGTCTGTTTTCAAGCAATCCGACCTCATCCATTTAAATGTCACAGTTGGCTAAGCTGGTATTTTCAAATGTCTGTAGTTACACCAGATGGCTAATTTGAAATGACTGTTACTAATATATGCACCAGAGGCACTGCTTTCTACAAATGCTGAGTATCAGGGATGCCCAATAAAACAAGCAACAAGCACTTAATGCTGTGTAAAACAGGTTGATTAATACTCTCAGAGACGGAGACAGTATTTTATACCCAACAAGGACATTTGTTAACTCTGAAAGGTGCAAAAGTTCCTTAAAAAAATATAATTTCACTTCTGTCAATTCGTGATTGGCCCAACTGAACACGGATAGCTGAAATTCTTCAACTAAGGGAAAATACCCTATATTTAAATAAATATATAATTAAATAAATATATGTAAAAAGCAAACATATATTTTCTCTTCTTTTCACTGGGTTTGAGCTTATTACAGTATTTTGACATTATTCTTATTGGGCATTAGTCGTGTTCAGAAATGTACACATGGTAGATGGTTTCTGCATTAATGATGGAAAGCCTGGTGACACATTTACATACTGGATTCTGGGACTCCCATGTTGACCCAGGTACAGTGGGAAAAAAGCATCCTGCTGCTGCTCAAATAATTCTTAAGATTGTTCTAAAGGTCTTTGACTGTTCCGTCTGTTTGTGAACACCAAGAGGTCAATTTTTCTGATGCAGAACATTTGGGTTTGTCCTCTCTTCATATTACTGTGCATTAATAAAATATATCACAGTCAAAATTGTAACTGCTTAATCAAAACTAAACTGTCCAAGACCTAAAAGCACTTAGAGAACAACGAGGTTCAAAAAGCTTTTAGAAAGCTAAGTTCCCTTTTCCACTGAAATATCTCACAATCTACCAGAATCATAAAACTACATGTTGAGTACCTACATGGACACTTCATAATGGCTTCTACATATCCAGATTCCCATAATGTGACCCTAAAAATCCTTGCTGAACTCTACCATCCTCTGAAGGCATGACACCTTCCATAGAGAGAGCAAACCACAATTTCCGTGTCAAGTGAGATCCCTTAACACCTGAAACAACAGTTTCTGCATCTTGTTTTTTCACGAGATAAAACAGATAGAAACATCTGATCATAACTCAGAAATTTCAGGCACCCCTCTGCCTAAATAATTCTATCATATCCTTGAGTTTATTATGAGATTTATTTTTCTTCCTGCCTGGAAATTTAATTAAATCACTCCTTAAAGGATTTTAAAAAGAACATTTGTCTTTGATAGGACAAACTGGATACTACAGGAAATGTGACCCACTGTTCAGGTAGCATTTCAGGAGAAGGACACAACTTCGGTTTTACCTGCAGTCTTTCATGCGGACCAGTGAAATACTCCCAGAAGGAGAAGCCAAGAAGATCCTTTCCCAGGTAGGCAAGTTTCTGTAAGCTGCAAGGGTACAATTTCTCTTTGCTTTCTCTCATCTTTATCCAAAGCTTCGTCAGTACAAATTCCACCACTGTGTAACGTGTCAAGTGTATATACTACTGCAACCATTGCAGTGGTGTGACTCAGGGACTCCTTTTGAGATGTGCAGGTGGAAGACATAGGCTTGAATCCTCTACAATTAAAGAGTGAACCACATACTGACAAAATGAACTATCATACAGGGGCACACAGATTTTCAGAGAAAAGTGTGACTTCTTCCATTCCTCGTCTCACTTAAGTTTAAGAAAGGGTATGTCTGGACATGCCCCTTCAGAAAAGGAATGCACAGACTGTGGAGCTGGGGTGGAAAACGCCATATTTCTGCAGACCCAAGAGAACTCTCAACTCACAGCACTCTCAGAGTTACATACTGACTAATTCAAGACAAATGCAAGTGCTCTTGCTGACTTTTTTGTCTGGCTCATATCTCACCCTGTGATGCTCAATTTTCCTTGTACACTGCCCAGGGAACACAGGCATTTAATGGGAGGTCTCTGTTCAAGTCCAGGGTCAAGCACATTAGAGAAGCATCTACTTTCTCAGCATCAAAGTGCAGATCTAGCCCAAAATGACAAAACATTTTCAAACTAATGTGGGTACTTAGGCCTCTAAATCTCAGTGAAACACTTTGTTAGATTTCACCTGCCAGCTTACCCACACTTCTTGTTAAAAGTAGTATTTATTGTTTAAGCACTTTTCCCTAGCATTTGTCATACTTGAGTAGTTCCTTCAGACAGAGAGTTTTTAAAAAAATCTGAACTTTTTCTGTTCAGAAATTTTAGATGTAGAACTGCTAAAACAACAGTAGCTACATTTCTAAATCTTACACGTGCTATGGATTTCTAATATTACATATATTAATCCAAATTATTTTATATGCGGGGGAAAGATGCCTCAAGTTAGTCCCTAAAGTATGTACTTATTTTCAGAACTGGTAAATACCTAAAGGCTGTTAAAATGAATTTATTAATTAAATATGATACGGAATATAGAGAAAGTTTCATCACTGACATTTTATTTAGCACTGAAATTTCCAGAATGTTGTGCTAAAACCAGCTTAGAGCACAGACTCAAAGGCCTATTGCTCTTGCAAATAACCTTCCTCTCTGCAAGCCAACCTTTATAGAAGTCTGAATCACAGGAATATTATGAAGATCCTTACACATGTACTTGAAAATATGACAGATAGTGAGACTACACCAGTGTCAAAAAAGCAGACAGGCTAAAGCTTTTTTTTTTTCCCTTAAATACCCTGAACTGTCAATCTCAAGTGAAAGCAAAAAGAAATCTGAAGTGCAACATGTCCTGAAGTTTTGCAGAGGGAACATAAGTGTGAAATTTGAGCTCTTTTGAGATGGTTTGGAAAACCTGAATCCAGAAAACTCAAAGATCCTACTATCTGTTTCAAAAGGTCTTTGCTTCAAGAAAGTAGGAAAAACTAAAAACAAAGAATATTTGCAAGTTTTGCAAACTAAATATTTTGCCAAATCTTGCAATGATGTATCTGCATGAGAACGCTCTCTATTATAAGAACCTGAAGATATTTGAATTGTGGGAATGTGAACAGCACCTGAGCTATTGCAGCTGGACTGGACATACACACATAGATGTGGAAAGGGGATTTGTGAGGGCTGAAAAATAAGGCACTTGCCATATATCAAACACTGCTCAGCACGTGCTGCTGCAACGGCAACTCAGAGTATAATTAGTGTTGCAAAATAACTTTTTCTAGGTTCTTTCACTGTAGTTTAATTCTCTTGGGACTGATTTTGCTTTTAACAAGTTCTCTATCCCTCAGAACGTGCAGAAAGACAAAGCAGTATGTATATGCACGCCATATGTGGTTTTGTGTGTGTGTCCAAATGTCTCACCTACTAACACATGCTTGCTGTCTTAATACCACATAACTGTGGTACACAATTTTTTTAACAAATAAAAAAGATGGTCATGGCAATGCATAAGCATAATGTTGCAAGGCCACCAAAAAGACAAAAGCAGAATGCATAATGAAGTGCTACTTTTTCCTGCCTGTAATTACATTTACATGAAAGCAACTCCAACCACTATCATTTATCATTTCTGGGGATGGAAATCTACAGCTGTATGTTACATATTCTATCCAATTAAGAGTCCTAATGCAGCATTGGAAACGTTTGTTTTAGCCTGTTACAATATCCTTGAGAAGTCTTCAAGAAATATGAAAAAGCATACAGCTACATCTCTTGCAGTACTTCATAATTTGCCAAGCATGGTAAGTTTGAAAGGCAATAACAATACAACTGGCTGCCAGCCTAATCTCCCTAATGACCTGCATTTCACAGTTGTTAACATAGTTATCAGAGTCGCACTATCACCAAAATTCTGAGGAAATGAAGTGAGAATGACAGCAAAATGCTTCTCAGTACTCATTTTTACATGATTTTTTCCAATGAGCTCTACTATTTCTATTAAGATGCAAGCTGCAGCAGTATTTTCACTGGGATGTGTTTTTTCAAATACTTATGCAGATGCTTGGAGAATCAAACCCTACAAGACTAATTAATGTGCACAAAAATCAGATAAAATTATTCATATCAAAATAACCTTTGAAAGAACTAACATATGCAAACATACTAGATGGCTCATGCTAATACACAGAAGATAATTAAAACATGGACTCAGGAAGTAAAATTCATTAAGAACCAACTATAAAACAGAATGTGATCTTGTTTGAAATCTTTCATCTCAATCTTTGAAAATTTTCCTCATCCTGAGGAACTTAGCTTCTTTATAAGACTGGGAATAATTTAACCCCCAATTAGAATTTCACTTGGATGCCTTATATACAGCATTCCTGTGGTGTAGTAAAAATCCCTGTATTAAAAATTGTTAGCAAGTAAAACGTCACAATTTTGTACAATTTGTGGTTTAACAACTTCCTTCAAAAGAAGTGTGATACTTAATCTGTGCCTGAGCACTACTTCTTCATGTACAGAAACAGCGAACATTCGCAATCTTTTAAGTTCTTGCAAATTTGTGAGTCACAGCAATACAAAAGGTCTTCCAGTGTCAACTCCTATGTTAAGCTCCAGGCTGGCTGAAAAACTCAGTCACTTAGTACTTTAGCTACTACACTGTTCATTCAAAAACTAAGGCCGAGAGGGGCATAAAATAAGTTTTTCAAGGTTTCTTCATGGCACCTGGGACTCGCTTTGCCTTTAACAAGTTTTACAGCTCTCCTGATGCTCAGAAACACACAACAGTTCCTTTCATAGAAACCTGTAGCAAACTACACCTGCATGCAGCTTAATATTTCTCCTTTACCCTTGGTACCTACACCAAGCAATTGTGGGAAGCCACAACAAACTCTCACAGACATGGTGTTTTCAGGGAAGTCTGACTTGCCAGTCATCTTTCAACAAAAATTCTTCTATGATTCTTTCTCCACCCCACTACCTTTTTTAAGGTAACAAAATGAAGGTCACTGTAACCTCCAAATAAAATACACATGACATGCTTCCCATTTTCCAGATTTTAGAAAAAGATAGTTGATGTTTCCCACTGTGTATTAATTCCTTGCAGAATCCTATTTTTCAGCACTGAAAACCAAAATTATTTCAGTGAGTAACTGGTGATTAATCATGATCAACTGTGACACCTAATTTAACATTAATTAGCTAATAATGTGCAGCTGAAGAAAGTGTAGTAGCATACCTAACATCCACATTTTTTTTCCAAGAAAGTAGTAGCTTTAAAATACTAAATTATTGATTCTTTTTACAAAGTTATTTACAAAACTACATGAAATAATTATATATTTGGCATTACTTTTCAGTGGCTTTCATTTATTGCTATTTCTTTGATATGAGTCCTAGCAGTTTACAGTACTACATTTGAAGTGTTTCATTCAATTGAGAGAATGCATCTTTAGGAAGGACTCACCATATTTGTTTTCCCTCTGTATATAATGCATCAGACCCTATAAAAAAAGCTGACCTTACTTCAAAACTGGAGGGAAAAAAGAGCTTTGTACCTTGGAAGAAGGAGCTTGCTGCTTCTTAATACATTTCAGAAAAAAAAGACAAATGGACAAACTGAGAGAAGCCATCGTTGCACTACAGCAAAATGATAGGTACAAAAGGATGAGAAAACTGCAGTGTAACACTGCTCTATTAAGCTGATACAGCTGCTTAAGTATACTTAAACCAATGGTAAAACTACTAATGTGGTGTAATTTAATGCAGTGTACCTTTCCTACCTTTCTGATTTCCAGGTATATCCCTTTTCGTGTCTGTCCTTAGCAAGATTATTAAAGCAAGTTGATACTTGTCATCACTATTCTTTCAACTCCTGGCTTAAGTACACTACAAAATTCACAATGCTAGGATGTGGTAGAATCATACACTGAGCAGAGAGTTATGAGCCATTTAAATAAATAAATAAATAAATAACACAGTTTAAAGTTTTGGGGTGACACAAGGAAAACTGCATATATCCCCTAGAGAAGTAAAGCTATTATCAATTACTTGATTGCTTAATAGAATTGTCAACTTATATCACAATTTGACCAAAAGCACTGGAAGTCCATACCTGCACTTAATGGTGCATTTAGGAAAATAACGCTGCATTAATAGTTTGAAATGCTGAATGTCTGAATACAGTTAAATGAGCTTGGGTCTATTCTCTGCCTGGGAAAAGATGTAATTGGATATACCATTCCCTTGAATTATATATGCCTTCATAAAACTTTGAAATTTCTACACATAATATGAATTATTCAACATATGTGTGAAAATGACATTATTTTACACTGGGTAAAATATTGAATGGCTATTTCCAACTGGAACAAGACTTTAATTCCTGAAACATTTAATTTATCTTTCTCAAGTGCAAAGCAACTAAGATGTCTAGTGAAATGATGAAACTTGAAGGAGGTCAAAACCAAATTCAATGGCAAAGATGTATTTCTGTAAAGACATGATTCCTAGTAGTTAAACCAAAAAAATCACAAGTCTGGAGATGCAGCTTCTCAGCTAACATCTGTCACTCAAGAGTCCCTCTCCTTACAGCTTCTTTTGGAAAGCTCACTTGCTTTCTTACACTTCAATGTCAGGACCCAGAGTCAAGGTCATTATGGGGAGATTATGTACCTTTCCTCAGGTCCAAAAATCTTAAGCAAGAAGTGTGGCCAGGCAACATGAGGCTCTGCTCATTCCCATCAGATTCAACCTCACAGTGATTATGTCCTGTGATGGTGTAAATCCAGAAAGCCCCACAGGCAGTGGAGGGGAATTAAAGTACAAAAGCCTCACACGCAAGTTCTGGCTGAAAAGCAAACTACCACAAAGCAGGACAACATTTCTACCCTAACTTTTTTAAGGCTCTAAGAAAAAAAAATTAGAAGGACAAGCATCAAATCATTTTTGCCCCATCCTGCCCTAGACTTGGGTTGTATCACTCTCTTTGTCTAATCTCCCTAGAAAGAGGATGAAAAGAGACTGGAAACTCACTCGAAGCCCATGGAAACTGCTGAGTATGAAGAGGGTCACGACTGGACTCCTGTAGTTTGTCCAGGAGACAAGGCTTCACAGTTTGTATATGCAAATAGGAGCCACTTCTGCTCCTGAAGTCAAGGTTGTTTTGAGAAAGAAGAAAATAACTACTGATCCAGATCAAGACTTCCATCAGTGGAAGTAGTTGGTGTTGGTCTGTTCTCCCAAGAAACAAGAAATAGAACAAGAGAAAATGGCCTCGACTTGCTCCAGGGGAGGTTTAGATGGGATTTTAGGAAAAATTTATTCACTGAAAGCATTGGAACAGGCTGCCTAGGAAAATGGCTGAGTAACCATCTCAGGAGATACTTAAAAGATGTGTAAATGTGGCACTTAGGGACATAGCTCAGGGGTGGACTTGGCAGTGCTGGGTTAACAGTTGAACTCAATGGCAGTAAAGGGCTTTTCCCACCTAAATGATTCTGTGAGTCTACCAGACAGTCTTACAGAAACTGTCTCAGACACATTTGGTCCATAGTTTTCTTCACACTTCTGGACCTATCAACTTTTAGTCAACCCAGACACACGTCTCAGGAAAACAGTTTGTCTTACACTCCTACCATTTGGCTTCTAGTATCAAACTAGCTCCCCTGACATAGTTTTTTTCTGCTGACGAAGGAGCTCAAATATGTTTATTTCTTGTGGTTTCATGTCATGCTAGAGAATCTCCTGAAGACGACTAATATAAGAATATTACAGCCACATCCTTAGCTCTTTTTTCCAGTGCTGGAACTCTTTCTTCACTGTATTTTCCAGCTACTTCTGGTGCCCCTGAAGTTTAAGTAAAATTCCTTTTTACTCTTTCTGCAACAAGACTATCTCTTCCAACAGATACTTCATTCTCACAAACGGTGTGAGAATATATTTTATTCTCACAAATGTCTCATCACTTGGCCTGCTACTCCACCCCAAGCTTCCCACCATGATCATCAGTGAATATTCACACTGGCACATATACTTGCCAGACAGTTATGACATCTCAGAAAAGTTTGGGCTTCCTTTTAGAAAACAGCTTTCATCCCACCAGGCTTTGCTTTCATCCACCTTTCTCACAAGCCATGCCAACCCAAGTTTCCACACCCAGCTACAGGTTCTGGAGCTCTGAGTGGGACACTGATCCTCAGCTTTCATTCTCCTCACATCTAACTTCTGAGCCTCACCGGTCAGGGTCATCACTGAGGTGGCAAAGCAGGGCAGCTTTGGCAAAGAATTCTATGGACATAAAAATGTTTAGTGTCACATAAGAGGCAGCTAAACTAGACAACCAAATGCAGGAAAACAAGTACTGACCATATAAGTATTGATTTACTTTGGGGTTTATTGTCCTTTACACATGGACTACTGTTTTTGCTTGAAAAACAATAATGTTTAAATCAAGGGGATTTCTAGGATAAGATACTATTCCATGGGCAACAGATAAATTTAACAGGGTTCTGATTTCATCGACAGGTCCCTTGCTAATAACACCTCAGCAGAAAAACTGAAATCCTGAAACAAACCTAGGATATTCCACCATGAAAACAAACAGCACCTGCAGTCAGTAGGTACATCTGTCTAAGCCAGCAAAGTAAATCTATCAGAGATGATCAGCCTACCTGGGTATGCTCCTATCTACATGAAACCATCACAAGGAGGATAGCCACCACAGCACAGGCACCACCTACAGTTGGCAGAATGAGAAAACTGGGGACGCTCCAGTGGATTCCCAGGAGTCCTGCTCCATCTGTGCAGAGGAGGCTTAGGCAGTGCCGAGAGCTCATTCCCAAGGCCGTGACTCCTATCTCATTATATTGTGCCCTACCATTTCCTCCCAAAAAGCAGTGGTTCAGATTAGTCAGCAGCACCAACACTAGCACAGCCATGCTGCTCATCAAATACAAAGCATCTTCAGCTATCTCATACATAATATAACCATCATACACATAAATATATGTATCTAGCATTTGAAAAGCTTCACAATCAGACCCTTGACAGCTTTTCAGTACTAAAAGGATTCAGCATATAATCTCTTTCTTCTTATATCTGATACCTGGGGCTAGAGTGCAGCATGGATTCAGATTTCCAGCATTTACATTTACAGTTTTGGTTCTCCAAACTTTGTTCGAAAAGCTACACAGAATGCTTTCAAAACCAAATCTGAACCACTTAGATCAGAAACAGAGAAATATACACTCACTGGCACAGACACCACAAAAGGAGCAGCTGAAGAGGAGGCCAAGAACAAAACTTTAACGTAGTTCACGATTCAAGGAGGTGGTATTAGATGAGCAAATGCTTCTGCAATATGCCGAATCCATTAGCAACTTCAAATCAGACAGACAGTCCCCATGGATTCATGTCACAAAACCTACATTTACAGGAAGACTATTCCCCTTTGCAGGAAAGGCTTACCGAGAATAAAAACCCTCGTAATGAAAACCAGCAGAGAGAATAAATTACCATAAATTCTTTGTATGTCAGCTGCTCGGATAATAACACATGAGCTTTGCGCTCTCTGCACAAGAACATTCCTGGATATCCCGATGACACCCTGATTGCAAACAAGGATGAAGAAGCTTCAATGAAATTACGTTCTCTCTTTCACTTGCACAATCCATGGTTGCTGTTCTTCCTATTTAAGACAAAGCTGATCTTAAAAGAGGTCTGATTTTGTTTATCTTCAGACTTAACTACAACCAAAAAAACTGTAACAGTACATACATGTCTCCCCCTACACATTTTTAGGAAAAGATGAGATCCACTTCATAAAATATTTAGCAGGTATGTTTTCCAGAAAAGTCTCTTAAGGAAGGAGGATTAACTATAATTTTCCAAGTCTTTACGATGTTTATGGAGTAATAAAATTTTATTCATCTTTTGCTACATGCTGTAAAGCTCTATGTTTTACTTATTATATATTTATCATTCAAATTTGAAGAACACTGGTTATCTCCTTGCTTTCATGACTTCAGCTCCTCAAAGAATTATAAATTCGAGACTGACTATTCAAATGCCCTGCAACACACTTCTTCATATTACAGAATCTCTTTAAACTATGGATTAACCTATGTATTGAAAATTCACGTATACAGAATTTTCAATCTTTTTGCACATAGAAACGCAACAATACCAGTGTGACTGGTTGCAGAGAACATGACTGTTGTAGATTTATCTCGCTCTTCTAAGGAAATTAAAAGTTAGAATTATTCCTTCCTACATTGTGCCAATATTTTACTGTACTTACTGGGTATTTGAAATACTGCATTAGCTATAACCTCTGGTTTCAGCAGTAAGATAACTTCTGGATGTATGTGGCCAAATATGTATATATATATACATGTATATTTACAAAAACACACATACTCTCGATTTTTTTATGATTTTAAGATGCTTTAATATTTTCTACAACAGTCAAAGTTAAATACTGAACTTAAGTTTGCTTTTCTTTATTTCATTCACGGATCCCTTGAAAGTATTGCATAGACTGTAAATAGTACATTGGGCACTCCCTGAATTTTTCTGCTATCAATGGTATCAATAAAAAGAATCTGAAAATTTTTTCAGCTAACCATAAATCACTCAAATGCCTGAAACCACAAAGTTTCAAACAGGTTACCAAACCTCATCTCTTTCGGTATGCATATACAAAAACGTCACCGTGGGACAGACTGGGGGACTTATGAGGAACCACCAAAAATACAAAGCAGCTTCGCTCTTTCCCACATCATCCCACTGCTATTTCCCCTTCATGGTGACATGGATAGTAGAATTTTTTGTGAAAAGATCACAGGAAATGTTACTTACTTCATTACTCTATGACTAATTATGAGTAAATGGGGGGAGAGCTCATTACAGTAATTTTTTGGCTCCTGAGTAATTCCTGAGCAATACTTAAAGGAGAGAAACTCCTCACACAATGAATGAGCACACAAGTGGATGCATGGTGCTGCTGAATGCTGCCTTCAGCACAATAATACACTGGAAATGTTAACTTTGATCCTAATTTCTTTTAAGGCAGCTGTCCATAATATTCCATTAGCATCCAGACCATACAAGTTTAAAACTGTGGCAAGCAGAAAACACACACAAATAAAACCTTTTGATTTGTAATTGGTATTTAGCTATCAAGCTCCAAACTTCCACCAAACTAGAATCAGTAAAAACAAAAACCCATGAGCTAATACACGTCTTTTATTTGTTTATTTATTCTGAACATAATCAACTACAAAATTCTCTATTGAAAGTACTGTCAAAGTAGCTTCAAAGCTTCCTATATAGACTTGGTCCATAGATTCATTTAAATAATTTTTTTTTTTTTTTCCTACCCAGGACATCACTCGAACCTTTGACAATTGTCTCAGCACATTGGCTTGGAGTTCTCAAACTGCGTTGCACGTACAGAAACAACATGTAAACCCCTTCAAAATGGCACGTAGTCGATGCGGCTAATGGTTCAACCTTCCCCAATGGCAGATATCAGGAAAAGGTTTGGAAGTCTTTTCCCTACTCTGTTGTGGAACCATGAAAAAGAAATAGCCTGGATTCAGTACTGTCGCTGTGATCTCCCCTACCCAGCTACCTATTTGCAAAAGTAGCAGCACTTCTTTTGACAGTCAGGTAAAATAAAAATGCCCAAATCACACTGTACACCATAACAACACAGCAGGTCCAGAATATGCATTGGAAGTCAAACTGACTTGTCTAGAATTGTTAATGAACACTTGAATTACGGCTAACTGAGATCTGAAATCTTGAAGAGAGTTGCAAAGCTCAGTACTGGGCAGGCACACCACATCCCAGCCCAACCACTCCAAGCTCTCAGTCTGGGTACATTGTGGGGATGTGAATCCCACGAAAAATAAGGGCAGGGTCTATACTTAACATTTCTGTAGGGACTAAGTGAAAACTGAATGAAGATTTTCTGTTATGTTGGACAAAGGAATCTCCACACTGTGGTACTGCCACAGATGCAACAAAAGAGAAGTCAGCCTTACTCCCTGGGGCTAAAGTTACTACCTCAGTGCAGCTGTCAACCAACACAGAGCAGCTGCTGTTCAATATTACATAGCATATGCACATAAGAATTGACTCTCAGACTGGCATTTGCAGCTGCTGCTGGTTTGGTGGCCTTACCTGAACCATCCTGACAAGGTCCACAACTGAAGTGTTGAAGAGGAAACTGTATCTTCTACAAAGGGAGCTAAAGCGCTTCCTAAGGCATAACCTACCTTCCACTTTTTCCTGCCAGCATTTGGAAGGGCTCCTGCTGCCTTGGAAGCTCCGTAATACTGAGTAAAAGTATCTGTCAGGCATGTTTATCACTGTGTGATGCGGCTCCAGAGTGAAAACAGAGAGAAACAAGATGTAACTAGACAATCTTCTGGACTGATGAACCTCCCAAGGAACTCCCTAACCAACACTGTGTTTCTCTGCCTTTTTTTTTCTTCCCTTTTTTTTTTCTAAAGTATTAAAACAAAACCTAAAACAGAATCTCTGTTTTCCCTGTTCCTTCTCATTCTTTGAGGAAACAGCTGTTAATTAGAAAGTTTATGCCTGTTTCTTTTTGAAGAAGGCAATTTCTTTTTACTTTCAAGCTTTGGGATTTTTTTTTGTCCAACAAAAACTAACTGTTCATATTACACCTTTGCTCAGGCTGTAAGGTTTTCTCTCAATTACTAACTCATTTTAGCTCAATGAAACAACAATTGTGGTAAAATTATGCTCAGGTTCAAGAAAATGGAGTCCTGACAAATAGGTGCTATAACAATTTATACAAAAATGTATGTACATAAGCATGTCACTAAAGAAAAAAAGACATAAATCCCACCACTGGGAAGCTTAAAATACTCAAAGGTGCCTTCCTTTTGACCGCTGGGGAGAAGGCAATGATATATCAACTTAAGCCTCATAACGTTGTGGGAAATTTCATCTTTGTTATTCATCACTGGCTTGTGATACAGTCAAGAACAACATACCCACAGCACCTTTGCAAAGTTGCACTGGTCTCCGAGAGGTCACAACCCACTGGATGCCCAGAAAAAAAACCCAACAAACAAACAAAAACCAAACGAAATTCCAGACACAATTTCTTCTGCCAGACAGAACTGTCAAATTCTAGTTCATTAAAAATATAAATGTTTCCTTGAGAGCACTGTGGATTTAAACTGTATTTTATGAGTGACATTTACCAATGCACTGTGGTAATGCAGTCACTGGAATAGCTGGTATTTCTTTACTTAACATCTTTCTCTATTCACTGTTGAGAGGCTAAGGCAGAATAAGCCTGTTAGATGCCATTTCCCGTAACATGTTTCCCCCTCCAAAACTGTGTCTCATGTTTGTCTTTTCATAATCAGTCCAATCTGGAGCAATTTTTCTGCCCCAATACACTTTCAGGGAAGTCTCTTTTTCTTCTAAAAACTTCACTCTCAACAGCATTAATAAAAACTTTGGATGAGCAGTTCAAAGGATAAGATAGAGAGGCCGCAGTGAAGACGTACATATTACTTTCTAACTTCTTGGGCTGAAGCTTTCTTTTAACTTTTGCTCAGGGCTGAATATGTTGAGATTGCATCTTAAAAGGTTCCTAAATATTAGAGGAGTGATACTTTAAATCAAATGCCCAAAAGAAGAATGGAGGCAAAAAGGATGAGCATCTTTAGAACTTCATACACTTACAAGATGCCAACAGAATCCTGGCTTGTATCAGAAATTGTGTGGCCAGCAGGACTAACAGAGTGATCGCCCCTCTGTACTCGGCGCTGTACTTGGTGAGGCTGCACCTCAAATCCTGTGTTCAGTTTTGGGCCTCTCACAACAGGACTGACCTCGAGGTGCTGGAGTGTGTCAAGAGAAGGGCAACGATGTTGGTGAAGGGTCTGGAACACAAGTCTAACGAGGAGCAGCTCAAGGAGCTGAGATTGTTTAGCCTGGAGAAGAGGAGGCTCAGGGAAGACCTTATCACTTTCTACAATTACCTAAAAGTAGACAGGTGGGGGTTGGTCTCTTATCGCAAGTACCAAGCGATAAGACGAGGATTTGACAATCCTCAAATCGTGCCGGGGAAGTTTAGATTGGGGATTAGGAAAACTTTCTTCACAGAAAAGGTTGTCAAGCATTGGAACAGACTACCCAGGGAAGTGGTGGAGTTGCCATCCCGGGGGGTATTTAAAAAGATGTGTAGATGTGTCACTAAGGGACATGTTTTCATGGTGGACTTGGCAGTGCCGGGTTAATGGTTGAACTCAGTGATCTTAGAGTACTTTTCCAACCTAAATGACCCTAAGTGATTCCAAGAGTGAGGGAACGACATGGTGTTTGTGGTAACACTACAGTAGATCAGTTTGATGATGCAGGTTTCATTAATTTATATTACTAATAAATTTATGAATTTTTAATACAAAACTTTTTCCCTTGAAAAAAAACCCACACCAACTATTAACCAGTTTTGCTTACAACTTGTCAAAACTTGGCCCTTTGGGATAGTCTCCAACCAAGGCAGTCCTCCCTGCATGCCCGCCCTGAGCACCCATCTCCTCAGGCTAGCAAAACTCCTGTGGGGAATGCAGACAGGGAAGTAGAAATGAGTTCACCTTTTGTTGATTTACTGACAGCTGTTTGGAGAAGTGCTGTAAGGAAGAGACTCGCCTGCTTAGGGATCATGTATACAGCAAGACTTTGCTGGCAGAAACACATCGACAGCACCACAGTGGCAAAGAATGAAATGCAGATGGGGCACTACTCACCAGAGTCATGCTAGGAAACAGATAAAGCTGCAAAAACGCACAAATCTGCCTAAAAATGCAGGTATAGTCTCACCCCCATTCTACAGTGTATTTCAGCTTTAGCAGATCCCCAGACCAAGTATGTATAAAGCACATGAGAGCGTGAGCCCATTCTTCACGTGAATAATAACAGCCCATTTCCACCTGGAGCCTCACCTTGCAATACAATCCTAAAACATCTACTACATAATTGTAGACTTTAACTTCATATGTGATAAAAAATTGTCATAAAATGACCCATTTTAGCTCCTACTATTTAACTCTGGGCAGCTCGGGTCCCTGTTTCTCTCACATTGTATGCACCTTTCCAATGCAAGCCATATCTGCTTCACCTCCAGCTTCTCTTGCATCCCCCTCATTTCTCTTTTTCCCATTGTCCTCTTTCCTATTTGCTCTGCAAAGCCCCCAGCAGTGCTGCATCTCTTGCTATTGCTGCTCGTTCCCCCACTAGCAGCTCAGCTCTCCTTTACCTGCTGCCACAACACCCCAGGGCATTGGGGACCATGGGCAGCACCAGCTGACTGCAAAGCAAAGGCCTGCGATGCGTACCGTCTCTTCTCTCCCACTGCACGCCACTCTTCTCCTTTCCATGTTTCCTCAGGCTTCACCTCCATTCATGTAATTCTATGGAATTAAGATACTACAAAGTGATCGGACTCCCACGGGCACCAGATAGGCACAGGCAGAGACAAATCTGGTTGCAAAGAAAAATCCAGTGCTCTCATGAGAAGGCAAGGATGGGCACAGGTTTTTGCAGACTTGAAAAATTTGCGATGTCTGTCCCACTGTACCTGGCTAGCACTTGGCTCCAGCCTGCCTCACACCTTCTGTATCAGCCTGGGATGCTCAGACTGAATTTCTGGGGAATTTCTGAATCTTGTCCTCTGATGTCCGCTATAACTATTTGAAAAAGCAATGACACTGAAGATAAACTCACGAAACATTTGCAATGCACTTCTATCCTGCAGCAAAGCTGATACTTGGAAGGATGTTTGTCCAGCACTTTACCCGTGAGCAAGCCTGGGGTTTCATTATTTACAGCTCAAATGTTTTTCCTGCAGTCATATTAAAACTGGCACCACTTATCAATAAACTGTTTTCTTAAAATAGCTTCACCTTTAATACTCAGAGAGCCTACAGACTGGCACATATTAATCTTTTTTTTTATTATTTTCCTCAGAATACTTTTGAGAGGGGAGAAGCATAGCTATTCCCATCAGGCCACTAGGGGCAAGGCACAAAGTCCCAAACACTTGCTGAACTGTTGTGCAAGAAGTTCAGCAGGAATCAGCCAACAATGTCTGCAAATCTACATGTGCTGGGAAAAACACTTCTACATTTTAGGTGTGTAACTTACATCAGAGCTGCCGTATCAGCTATCAGCTACTAATACCGGATAGATAAGGGATAGCTAATGGCCACTCACCATCTCTTTATAGGATTGCAGCTCTCTCTTCACACCTTACAGGCACCTGCATGCAACTGTATCTGTTTGTCTAAACCAGAGATAATTTGTCTGCAGAAGCCCAGTCATACACAGCTTCTCAGACTGTGAGGGCTGCAGCAGTGCTCCTAGTTTAAGTAGTACGTGCTTGATATGGAAAGTATTTTATGTCTTTTTTTTCTGTCAAAGCTTCACACAGATTGGTTAGAATGCTGCTGTGCTTTAGATCATCCTGAATAATTAATAAAGAGCTTGCTAGTTCTTGAATATATTAGTGGTGAAGAAATATTGCTTGAACTTGTGAACTGTGATCAGCTTGCTGCAGAAGAGAAAATCCTTTCTCCTCCTCTCATTGCCTCTTACAACATTAAGTTCAAAGAATTCTTTTGAACAAAAAGACAATATTACAAACTAATAATGCTCATTAAATAAGTGTGCCTCTTTTGTTCTAACATACTCAGCGCTGAAAAGCCTAAAGAGCAATTACAGAAGGAACATCTTAACAAAAATTCATCTTTCTTCCTCCCCTTCAGCAATCATAATGCAGGCACTTACAATTTCAAAGCAATCTTAAACCAATCCTGGCCAAAGGCATTCTTAAGTGCAAATAAAAAAGTCAGCACTGGTGAAAAATCTAGCAGGGAAGAAGTCATGCAGTGTCTCCTCTGCTCGCTCACAGTCTTTGCCAACTTCAGTAACTGTTCCTCAACAGTGATGAACAAACCAGAGTAAGGAGTCCAGGGCTGACCCCTGGACTACCATAGACATGCTAAATGACATAGGGCAGGTCATGGCCACTCTTTGCCTTCATTTTCTTATCTGACAAACAGCCTCTCAGTAAAATATTAAGAAACTTCAAAACAAAACAAAAATCCAAGTACTAAGGAATGTTTTTTGTGTTGTTTGCTTTTTTAATTATATTTACTACATGACAAGAACTAAGAGCAGTGTCAAAACTTCTGCTGACAGACATCCACAGCTCTCCCCTGAGGGACTCTCTCCTGTCTTCTCATGAAGAACACTCTTAATGGCTGAAGAAGGGCTGCAAGGCTGGTAGTGGCCCTGAAGTTCATACACGCTACTGGAAAAGGAAGTTTCCAGATTTTGCTTCTACTCTTTATTCTTTCACTGCAGTTTGTTTACTAAGTCAGAAAAAACACAGAAGTCACTTGCAGAAAAATAATGCAAAAAACTTAAGAGATGTGGGCATCTTGGATAAACAGGTGTTGTACCAAAAACCTTAAAGCATATTTCCAAAACCACAACCAAATGCACAAAGTCAACAAATCCATACTGACTGCCTATTTATAGAACTTAGCAGACACTTAAGAGTTTTCTGAATATTCAGAACTAATTTTAGAAAGACACAGACCCAACCTATGTTCAAAAGGCCTTACAGATATTGTTACTTGTGATTTTTACTTCATTCAAAGCAAGCTATTGCCTCAGTTCTAGTACTGTAAAGTTTTATTTTTATAAACAATTTATTGGCATAAAAAGACCACACAATTAGAATTACTATTGAAATAATATACCAGCTGGTTATTTGCTGTCACTACCTGAGATGATTCTCTGAACACTGGCAAGTTTGTAATAAGATACTATACAGCCTTGGTGACAAATCCTTAACATGACTTTAATTTCATGCTTTAAAAAAAATTCTGGGTTTGTTTACATTGCATTTGCTTGCGCACAAAGCAAAGTATAACCTACATCCAGCTAAATTCAGAATTCATTCTTTGATGCTTTAGGCACCTGACCAATTTTTAGATAACTGATCATCTTGTAAAATGGAGTGCACTATCCTGTCTTTAAACCTTGCTTTATCTCACTGTATTGGAAACATACTGGGAGCATAAAAATATATGTCTGCAGAAAGGATCTGTATGCACAGTAGGTGATAAATTATCCTGAAGATATGCTATAAAGCTTTGATGGGTGAAAGGCATACCACTCAGCTCCTCATGCTATACCCTGTGTAACTACAGCTGACATCTTTATCAGAGTGCTCCTATTCTGCTTCCATTATAATAAAATCTAGAATAACTTCGCTGATCTGTGTATGTTAAAATATGCAGTCCTGTCTCTAACAAAGAGTCCTGTTTCTGTAAGCAACTTTATACGCCAGACACAGCTTCCTAAAAGTGCTGTTCTTCAGGTTAATAAAGGAAAAATACCAAACATGTCCATACATAAATTAACCACAGTCATGGCTTTGTAATGCACTGCTTGAAAGGCAATTTTTAAACTATAAAGCAGTTCATTTAGCTGTAAACAGGACCAGTTTACGCATTTCAGCAACTTTTCATATACTATATACGTATATGGCTCACCGTTGTACTTAACACAATAACTGTAAATTGTACAATTTTTACTTAGCATGTATATGCAACGTGATTTTACCACAGGCTCTTTGGTATGCACAGCATACTGCTCAGTACTCAAGGTCTTACAGGAATAAACTGTGGGGGAGAGAAGGGGGGAAGTCCCCTAGTATTTCACCACTGCAAAATAAAATCGGCCTACGCTACAAGCAGCCATATGAAGAGCAGATTTGTGCTTGCCATTACAACTTCAAATGTGGCTTTCCTTATATGCAGTTGGTATAAGTTGGTATAAGTAACCATTCTCTCTAAGCCTAGCGCATCTCATATTGGTAACTATAAAAACAGCAACTACTTCAGATTCTTGATGCAGCTTTTGACTTACATCGTTCTTTTGGGATAGAAAAGAGATAAAAATTTAAATAATATATAAAAATTAAAACCCCCTCTTCTCAGTGCAAATTTTAGTAGGTAATATGCCTTTTCTCTGCTTTTTCAGAACCACTTAACTACTTTCAACATTACTTAAAATATATATAATACACATATATCCAATTACATATAGATAATCACAACTGAAAAGTGACTGAGCCAGCAATATTTCAGCTCAAAGGTGATAGTATGAGAGATTTATTCATAAAAGAAATCAGGTAACTCCAGCACAAACTCCCATCCACCATATACATTTTAACACCTATTAAAAAAATGTATAACTGTAGAATGTAGAAACAATACACTGGTGTAGAAACAACACAGTGGTGTAGAAAACAGTAATGTTTTTTTTTGGTCCTTAACTAGATAGAAAATCTAAATTCAAATCGTGTCTCAGCACCTATGAGAAAACAATCTCACACAGCATTGTTCTTGCAAATTGTATCACCAAATAACATAATACTTTTCTTCTATGGTGGTTGTTAATGGACACAAATATGAAGCTCCACCTGAGCTTGGTAACATGCCATTTCATTACTGAAAATGCACTGACTTCCAAAATAAGGACTCAAAACCCTGAAGTGTAGTGCACATTAAGGGAACTAATCTCATAGTCTTTTAAATTTCCTGCATGAATAATTATTGTGCACTTCTTGTTTGCCACATATTTTGCCTTAAGAGGGGGTGGCTGATACAGTGGAAATACAGAGGAAGACTTGTTGTACTGCACCCTCAGCAGACACAGTGGCCCTTGTACCCAGAGAGGCAATTAAAAAAAAAAAAAATAAAAAAAAGGAGTGCATGGGCAGGGGCTGCAGTGAAGGAGGACTAAGAGGCAGCGAGGTTAGACCAGTACATATTTGAAGGTCCCTTCCAACCCAAACCATTCTGTGATTCTACAACTATGCCTGTCTCCTACAAATGGTATAAGTTTGAGAGTAGAGGACAGAGAAGGAGACTAATGTTCCCATCCGAAGACGACCCTGGAGGTGAGGACAAGAGATGAGGGTTATCCACGGCAGGGTCAGACTCATAGCTATGGGAAGGAAGAGCAGCAGCAGGTCATTGACTGGGTTTTGGAGAGCGTGCCCACAACTGTTATTTCTGCCTTGAAACCTGCTCAGAATACTTGAAGATTCTCCTGTCAGAGATTTTTAAACTACAAACTAAGCACACAAAGAGACATAGCTCTCCTTTTTGCTTTGAAAGGTTAAAATGAAGCACAGGAGGAGGGGATTGCAATTGTTGTAAAATACAGTATTGCCTGAACATCTCCCCCTTGGACAGAATTGCTTTTGGAGAGTGTCTAGTTGCCCAGAATGAGGCATTTCTGTTTACATCCCTACCTGAAAGAAATGAAGTTAAAAGCTTACTTTGTCAAGATAGGCATGAAAAATGACATAAAGAAAGAAAACCACATATTTCCACTTGTTGATGTACAGTTAACTGCACATCATTTATTAAAAACAAAAGACACTAATCAAGTGCACAAAATACCCGTATCTTTTCATCATGGTAGGGCCTGAAAAACAGTAAAGAAATTATTTTGGGGAACTGCGCAAAGATATAGGATTACTGCAAAGAGAAAGACTCTAGCAGAGATAGGTTGGGGGCAAGTACTAAAGCAAGGAAAACTGCTTTTGGAGCAAAGAAATTCAATGAATGTGTCAAACCACTAGCAAGTTAGAAGGGAAGATCTTACAGCTGATGCAGCAGCAGGGAATTGCCATCTGTTGGCAAAAATCCTCTTCACACTAACAATGTGAAGGTCCATCCCTGTCCTCATCTAGCCTGACTGCGTTGAGCAGTCCATAACTGGTGTCTGAGATGCAAATGCCAATGCCACAGAACCCGGAGAAATAGCTGAAAGAACAGAGGTTTTACTCAAAATGGTGAAAATTCAGGAACCTGTCAATTAGGACAGTAACTCCAGGCCAGCATGCATATGGCTTACAGAAGAATATATGAACATACCTCTAGACTGTCTTTTTTATAATTGACTGTTAATACTAGAGCCAAGCATAAGGCACACTAACACAAAAGATCAGTATTATTATGCCAGTTCCTATTGGGAGGGAGTGGGAGGAGTGAGGAGTCTCAAAGGAAGTTAAGATTATTTCAAAGGAGAAAAAAACACTAGCCTGAGTTCTGTTGGATGATGGAAGCATGAAAGAATTAAGATCGCTATGATGTATAAGATTATTGATTATTCCCAGGGAAACTGTATTTAAGTGTAGCAACAACTGTCATCAGTGAGAGACTAAATTAGAGCCCAGATCTGTTTTATAAAGACATCAGCAGACAAAAAGATTGCTCTACTCACACCAGAAGAGAAAATGCTGACTTTCAACCTGATAAATGTGTAACAGAGCTACCAGAATAGAAACATTTTACACATACGAGAAAAACAGGCATTACCCAGCACAGATTTGGCAGAGAAGCAAATCTACAGAGGAGAGGATGATTAATAAATATTTAAGTTCATGTATTTTGAACAACATGGTCCCACACAGCAATCTAAAGAACAGGAAAATGCATTATATAAGTTCGATTGCAGTATTCTTCTCTCTTTCTCTGACCTCATTGTATTAGCATGTTACCCTTCTATGCTTCTGCAAAATAAAACACTAATTGATTTTGAGCTATCCTGACTAATAATCAAAGATTCTGATTTTTCAAGCTAGGCTGATAAAAATAGTTTCATTCACATACGGATGTATATCCAGCTGCACAGTAACAGCCATTAAATATTTCACAGTACCCAAGATAAAAAACAGAAGCTTCTTATTTGCAGACACACAATGCTACTACAATGTTGGAAGTTTCCACTAAAAAATTGAGCCAAAATCCCAAATCAAACCTTTCTACATAGAAAAAGAAAAAATTATCAAACATAACAGATTTTTTTTTAAGTTATTTTTAGAAAATAAGGTATTTTCATTCCTGAAAGAGGGAAGGTGTCTTAGGCAGGTTTTCACATATCTGCTTTAATAATCACACAGAACTCGGAGTGAGATGAAAGTAGTATTTTGAAGTTCTGAGCGGTAAAACCAGAGAGTACAAAGATTTACAGCAACATAAAATGCACGCTGGTCTAACAGGCAAATTAACTTCACAAGTGTGACATGAGAGTGCAACCCTGCAAAAAACACACACTACTATCTGTACTTCACCACACAGAACAGCCTTTGGCATCTAAAGGCACAGGTAAAAATATCTCATGAAGGACAGGAAACAACAGAAACTCATCCTGGATATAGGTTCTGGATAGCACTGTCAGTTGTTCCCAGTAAGGCAGACCATGCACTGACCCAGAAGAGACTCCTCTGAGCGGTCAGCAGAAATACAATGCAATTACAGCCCACAATAACTTTAGCACTTCATTTAGGAAAAAAAAAGATCCTCCTTTTAGCAATTAAAAAAAAAAAAAAAGAAAGGAAAAGGAAAAGAAAAAGAAAAAGGGAACCTGTCTTCCTAGCAAGAACACAGTCTGGGACGTGTAAGGATGTTAACTGAAAGAGCTCCTACACCCTTCTGTATCAGGAGTTCTTTGTTGCCTGACAGTAAATTGGAAGGACAGTCATATTTAAAAGTAAAAACATCAGGCTGTGTCTCTGGAAGGATGCAAAGAAGCCCCTGAATGAGTAAGAAGGAAAGCACGTTACCTTTAGCAAGTCTCCTCAGGATCTGACAGCGGCATTTAAAAGAGACAGCTATCATTCTGGCTGCCTGCCTCCCTGGCAAAGCGCGCTCGGGGCTCTGCTGGGGTGAATGCAGCAGCAGCCTATGAATTCCTCCTTCCGCACATACCAGGCGAAAGGTAGCCCCGGCGGGGAGTGACAAGGCTTAATTCCTCTTGGCTGATGCAGAGATCAGCTCCATGTCATCCAGCAAAGCTGTGTCATTCACTACTAGCGCCGTCACCACCACCTGCATGAGGAGATGAAGGGCTTACAAAGCCCTATTTCTTTAAAAGCTAGAAAGCATCCGACTGCACACACGGACGCGGATATTAGAGGGAGACGTTCCCCAGCCTCTCGCATTCCCTGACCCTGCAGGGAGCGATGGTTGCTGTGCCAGGCAAAGGGGCCCATGTTTCAGCAAGACGTGGTGATTTTTCTCCTCTTTCCTCACATCTTTCCTTTCCCTTGCTGTTCCCTCTAGATGGAAAGGGCAGAAACACCAGGAATTCTACTTCTGGGGGAGATGGAGTCTATTTCAAATGGAAAATATTCTAATCAAAGCATACTAAAGATTTACTCTTACAGATTTGTAAGGACGAAGAAAAGAAAAAGCCTGATTTGATAACTGGGAAAGCTTTCTGACAATCGCAGACAAGTATATTACAGCCATTGAAGCACAGACCACAGGGGGAGGGAGAGAGCTGGAGGGAAGTGATGGATTGTTGTGTGTGGGCAGGACCGCCGAGCATTTGATCACACCAAAATAAAATGATGCTGCATAGGAAACACACAGCAAATCAGGTTTTTTTCTCTCGCTAGAGAGCAGATTTTAGTGCACCTGAAAAATTTATTTGGCCAAACATTGCACCATTTATAAGATATCTTTACCTCACCAGGAGTTTTATATCCTCTCATGCCTATTCATACAGCAAATTAACTTGCTTGTACAATTCATTCAGAAAATTATGAAGTAGAGTACACCTCTTAAACAAGAGTTCCATCCCACCTTTATGGATCCAGAAAACTACTACAGGACAAAACTGCACACCCATTCTAAAAAGCAAAGAGGCAAATCGAAATAAACTATATAGAGTTTATCATGCCAAATCTATGCACAAATCCCAAGTCCTGCATCAGATACTCTCCTTTAGAACAACAGATAATTATTCATTTCTCAAGATTTATCCTTGAGTAATATATTAAAACTGTCTTCATATATTCTACCCCATTCATGTGTTTTGATTACAAAATTCTGCCATCTTTTATCCATCGCTACATTGACTGTTACGGTCCAGCATCATGGTGCACATCTTCTACCGTCATCTACTGAAAGCCTGGAGGAGGCATCGACAGCTTTCACACTCAGAGCCTCTTCTCTCTCCCTGTCCACTCTACACTGCATCAGCAGCCCCATGCTTCCCATATTACAACTCCCTATTACAGTGATTGGTTTTCTTTTTTTTTGGTTTGTTTTATTGGTTAGAGCAACAGCCATATTTCCAAGGACAAGGTGAAACATTCCAACAGCAGAACTGCAATTGCCCAGATAGATCTGGTGAATCGAGTCATCTGTTCACCATCCTTGTTATTGCTTCTTGTAGCTGCTGTTGTACCAGGCAGCCATAAAACCCAACCAGCAGAAAAGCAGATGCACTTGAAGCCATGGACTGATGGCTCTAGCCCTGTAACCACAGACCTTCAGACAAAGATGGACAGGGCGTGCAAGGAGGGATGAAACCAGGGTGAGAAGGTGGAGGTTTAACTCAGTGTAATTCAATGGTCTGAAAAAAAGATGGAAAATCTTGGACTATCATGGAAGGGGAAGGGGAGAGGAGCTTTGTATTTGTTTTCTCCAATAAAGAGAAAACCAGGAGAAGGATAAGTGGCTCTCTCTCTGACAATATGGTTTTTGAGTTAAAAATTTGCCACCATTCTTTCTGGCCACCTTCTGCTCAGGTAACAGGAACTCACATCAACAATACCAGTAAATACCACTCTATATCTGCTTTCCTATCTCTCTGGTGCCCTGGAAGGCTGTTCCAGAAACCATCTCAAGCCTATAGCCTCAGGACGCAGCCTCTGCTCACAGCTCTTCCAGGTTTGAGATGCTGAAGCTGCCCAAACTTGCTGCTCTCCTTCTGCAGACTGGCATCCAGAATCCTCATTAGTGTCATTGCATCGGCCAGACACCTGTCCTCGATGCCATAAACCTTGCTGTGCCCTGATAGACCCATTTAAACACTTCCCCTTAACTCAAGGGCAACCAGAAGATATCAAAAGACCATCATTTAGCTGCCCTAATATTTGTTCTTTGATTCTTCCCAGTCAGCTGTGGGGTCATCAGGCAGGCTGGTCTCTGCTCCCACCTCTTTGCCAGCATCAGAGCCAGGTGAGCCTGCAGTGCTCCACCTGCCCTTCAAAAGACGATGATTTTGGTGAGCAGCTCTCAACTCAGGAGTCCACTTTTGTGCAATTTTAACATCCTTGAGGACTTCCAATGTGCAAAGAACTGCAACAGATTGTGTCTACACCACGAGGAAGAACTGCTTGCTGCCTGCCTCTGTCTTTTGTAGCCTCCTAGCTCTTTCAATGTGTTTGTTTTGCCTCCTTTACCAAAGGAGCTTAACCAGGCTTAGTTGTGAAGTCAGATCAGAGAGTTCAGAACCAGGAGAAAAATCAAGCCTTTATGTAATGAAATGCTGAGTCCCAATGAGATCAGGTAAAAATGTGCAACATTGTAATAATTATACAGAAACTGTGATACATATGCAACACCGGTGACACACCTGGTCAGAAAAGGATTTACTAACAGTGAAAAGATGTATTCCTTGATCCAAAAAGCTTATTGTATTGTTTACTACTACTTCTAGATTACCGGTGTATATGCTAAATAGCCTCTGAAGTACTGCAATAGTCACTTCCAACCAAGCCAAAAGGATTAATTTTTTTTTATGTTTCTTCAGACAATTCTTCTGTCCTTGCCAAAGGAGGTCATGTGCGAATTTGAATTCCTCAAAAAGATTTTGGAAGACAAAGAATTTACACTTCAAGTACAGCACCGAATATAATGATATACTGTATGTACTGCACATTTTTTTTTCCTCATTTTTGCTAGGTCAAGAAAAGATGCAGTTACTGGAACAATTTCTAAAATATTCACTCACGATACACATGGTTTTATCACCTTCTTGCCTGATGATTACCAGGATTCACAGAACTATTCTTGTCCAAAGTCCTAAATTCTGAAATGAATTTAACTCTGTCATATTTTTAACCCATGAGGTATTTTTTTACCAAATTAAGGACTTTGTGATTGTTAAATGTCTCAACACTCCAAAATCCAGCCATCATTTTCTGAGGTGCCAGTCATTCAAGCTCTGTTCAGGAGTTAAAATGGGGAAGGAGGTAAAAACAAAAAGGGGTAGGTAATGTAATATTAGCAGATCAAAAACCTTCAGACATAGTGAAAGATAATTTATACTCTATATAAGACAAGTATAATTTATACTCTATATAAGACTCTTTAATAATTACATTTCTTCCTTATTAATTAACAGAGCTACAGATTTTGTTACTATTTTCCCTGGGCTCATCTGCAATAATCTTTTTCCATTGTGATCCATCTGGACAGCAGCATGAATTTATATCACTTTTATTGCTGCACTCATTCCTTTCTTCAGGAGTCTGAAAGGTTATTTATAAACTCTAGAATATATGTAACACAAATACTTTGACAACTGAATTTGTATTCATAAGTACTCAGTAGAAGGTCACTAGATGAAAGAAGCTTATATTTCCATATGATAAGCCAAGCAGTATATAATATGTACCCTATTTAACATCATTTTCTGGTTAATCTTATCAGATCACATTAACTGAAATAAATGAATCAAGGAAAAGTTACTATCTATTACACTTCTCTGTAGACCAAAAAAAAAAAAAAAAAAGTAATGAAATGTCTCTAAATTAAATTGAAGATTATAATCTTTATACAGTGTGACATTTAGATACAATCGGGAAAATTCTGTTAAGAAACAGTATTCAATGAAGAATACAAATTCTACAAAATATCAAATTGTCTTTGAGAGGAAAAAAATAAGTTTGCAAAAAATGCATTTCTTTCTAGAAAACATGACACTAACATATATGCTTCTGTTTCATAGAAATATATATACCCAGAAGACACCCTAGGTCAAATTCCACTCCTGCTGTATCAAACATTTCCTTTCACATACTAATTGAACAGCATCTTAAAACCAGTTACACCTCTCTCCCTTTTTCACTTTACAGGGGATTTGTCCATAAGAGCTGCTATAACTGTTTTTCAGATGTCACATGCTCCTATTTTTGTTTACGGGCTAAGTTTGTGTAACCACCCTGAGGCAGGCGCACCACAGACTACTCACTCACTCATAGTGATGGTACAGCACAGACACAGACTTTTCAAGGAAGCCAGTCCGTGGGGTTCAGTGGAGACAGGGATGTACTCAAACCACAGTCTCACTAAGACATTAAGGCGACCAGAAAGACACGCAGGTATCAAATGTTATATGTGCCAGGAAGACACAGTGATATCTACTGGATCTACCTGCATAAGAAAACTGAAATGAAATATTATGAAGTCTGCATGCATTAACATTTTGTACAAGTCGTTATTTTGTTTCATCATTTTACAAGCTACTGCTGAGATTATCATTTTACAAGCTACCACATTATTCAAACGGAAAAGTCAAATTTTTAAGGGAAAAGCGAATTAATTTAGCTCTAAAAATAACAAATTATTGTAAGGATATTTCTCTTTCAAAAACTAAAACATTTCCACTGTAGTATTGATACATGCTTATATCAATGAAGAACTAGGAACAAAACCAGGAATCTCAATCCTAACAGATCAAAATTTTTCACCCCAAAGAGCCGTATTCCCGTGCAGCAGCAGGCTCAGTCAGCCCACCATTTTGCAATGGATACTGCTCTGTTATGAAGATTCCACTTCACTACAGGGGGACAGAATAAAAAGGCAAGTGTGATAAAGACACCGTTATTCCCCAGTGCTCAGATTATGAAAACAGACAACTTGTCAGATTTGCATAATTTGGAGGATCTTGTAAATTTATGCTTTTATTAAATCAACTACAGAAGCTATTTTCTAGCTGTATTAACCACATTTGCAACACTGTCAGGCAATTTCATGCAGACATTGTAGCAGAATGCTTTAAAGGTCATTAAGAGTCATAAAAGGTGCTCTTGCTTCAGAGGATCCTCACTGAAGAACATGTGAAGAAGATGCAGCATGTTGAAAAACAGGGATATGCTTGTGCTGAAAGCAGTAAGACATGACAAGAAGACATCTGTTAAAGATCTGAGTTGATGCCAAAACGCCATTGCATGGCACCCCACAGGTATTTTAGCTTCGCTGCGTAGTAAGAGATTAGTAAAAAATAACTCAGGGGCTTTCCAGGTAGAAAAAACCCAAAGTCTTCATTTATTTGCTCCAAGAAAAGTTAGCCTTTCTGAACTGGTGGGTATTAAACACGTGCTGATAAAATCAGTCAATATTACCACATTCTGGGATGGATTTCTGTTGAAGTGTTTTATAACACAGCAGATTCACATCTTAATTGATTTTTTTAAAGTCTAATTTAATGATACATTTTATAAAATTTATAAAGCATTATTAAAGGAAACAGAATACACACCCCTTTTCTATATGAAAATAACTCTCTGACACACTCTACCTACAAGTAACAGCATTTCCTACATTACCCTTTACAGCAACAGCACACCAGAGCTTCTCCAAAATAGCTTTATCTTACCAGTCTGTTTCAAATACCAGCAAAAATGAAACCTGTCCTCTTCCATAAAACTGTAGTGATATACAAAGGTTGAGAGGTGTTTTTTACCAGAGAAAAACCCCAAAACCCCTTTGAGATATGTAGCACAACTCTGACTTTTCATTCCTAACTTCATTTCAGCTGCTGGCAAATAGGCTGTTCACCTTTTTCCCTGGCTTTCGTAGCTCCAAATCTTTGTTTAAAAATAGCTAGGGACTTAATAGACCTAGGAAATACAAAGATATCTCATGTATTACAAAACTTAGAAACTTCTAATAGCACAAGTATGTTGCAATTTCTCAAAGGCGATACCAAGCATAGTCGCAACTAATTGAGATTTAATTCAGAAAGAATTAAATTTAATTCAGAAAGATTAATTATCATTATCATCATCATCTCCAAATGGTTTGGGTTGGAACAAACCTTAAAAATCATCTAGTTTCAATCTCCTCGCCACCCACTAGACCAGGTTGCTCAAAGCCCCATTGAACCTGGCCTTGAACGCTTCCAGGGATGGGGCATCCACAACTTCTCTGGTCATTCTGTTCCCGTGTCTCAAACCCCCCATAATAAAGAACTTCTTCCTATCATCTAACTTACATCTCTCCTCTTTCAGTTTAAAACTGTTCCCCCTTGTCCTATCACTATCTGTTCATGTAAAAATTTGCTGTCTCTCTTTTTTATAAGCTCCTTTTAAGTACCGGAAGGCTGCTCTGTGGTCTCCCCAGAGCCTTCTCTCTCCTTGGCTGAACAGCCCCAGTTCTCTCAGTATGTCTCCAATGTTCATGGCCCATGAACAATGTTAATGGCCCTCCCCTGGACTTGCTTTAACAAGGCCACATTCTTCTTACGCTGGGGGACCCAGAGCTGGATGCAGTACTCCAGCTGGAGTCTCACAAGAGCAGCGTAGAAGAGGTAGAATCACCTCCCTCAACCTGCTGACCACGCTACTTTTGGTGTAGCCCAGGAGGCTGTTGGCTTTCTGTGCTGCATGAACACATTGCTGGGTCCTGCTGAGCTTCTTGTCAACCAACACCCTCAGGTCCTTCTCCTCAGGACCGCTCTCAATCCATTCACTGCCCAGCCTGTCCTTGTGCTTGGATTTTCCCCAAACCTTGCACCAAGTCTCTTTCACAAAATCAATGGCTTATGAACTATTTCATGTATCGCTATGTTTCTAGTATGTACACCTGCCTGTACCTTTTTTTTTGTTTGGATTACAACGGCAGAAGGGAGTGCTTACTTTCTAGAGCATTACTAATAATTTGTCCTTGCATCTTCTGAACTGGCAATTAGTAAAGAACTTGAAATCTTTTAGAATATAATGAAACAAACGAAACCCAAGGCAGCCTGTCTGTCCTCTCAGCAGAAGCAGCAGTGAAAGTACTAGGTACCACAAACAGCACCGTGCTTTCCAGGATGCTTGCAGAACTCATCGAGAGAAACAACAAATAACGACCCTGTTCAATGAACACAATCAGCCCAGCATGGGCTCCTGCCAGCAACATGCATATAATTACAGGCTTTGGGATTTAACCTAATCTCAAAACTAAAGGATGACTCTGTCTTCTAAGTAGCTTCCCACATGCTGCACTACATGGTTAAAGACTCCTGTAATTACAATTTCTGTAAGGCTTTGTACTTCGTAGAGGTTTTTTTCAATTAATTAAAATTATGACCTTCCAACTGCTACATGGGTCTCTAACGAAACAAAGCTAAGCATTCCCTCAAAACTACCATACTGGAAGTGGGGACTCTCTCTTCCACTTAGCAGAAAACAACTGGTTTTACTCTCATTTAAAAACAAAAAAAGATTATGATTCTTCTGAAAACACTTGAACAAAACTGGAATAATTATACCTCTCTCTAACTATATTGTTTTGTTTCCATATTTTTATCAATCTATTTTGCAGCCATGAAATTGGCATATCACACTAGAAAATAAAATGTGTATTTGGAGGGATGAGTCTAGAACATAAAATAAAGTCATTTAATCCACTACAAAAGATTTTTTAGGAATTAGCTCAGTAAGTTTTATGTGCAAGATATGGTCAAAAATGGAAGATTATGGCTCAAGAGATGCAGCACATAGAAGGGATAGCACAAGTAGCTTTAACCTGCAACAGCACTAACCTTTTACAGGGTGAAGGGAAATGCTGATTCACTGACACAGTTCTACCTGTGTGCAAGCTGCAGGAAGACATGGCAGCAGCTGCTTTTCCAGAACAAAATGGACTTCTACATTGAAATTGGGTACACACTAGATGTTTGCCTGCTGGCACTGACCACTGCACCCTTCCCAGGGCACACAGACTCTTCCATCCCAGAAGCAAAACAGGTACTAGCAGTACTAGGGAGTGTACCCCAGAATATGATGACTCTAAATATGACTCAGCAGATCATTCAAAGTAAGCAAATGGCCTGCACTTGCGACAACAGGCTTCATTCTACCATTGCCTGTATAAATGGGGGAAGACTAAGTACAAATATCAAAAAGATCACTACCTGCCTTGTGTAGGGAGAGCTATACTAAAACCCGATATTCATCTCCAGTATCTATGATGGGCTTTGCTTGGTTTAAATTTGTTTGTTTTTAGAAGGTTGAAAAACTGGAGAGAGTGCAGAGAAGAGCATCAAGAGTGATTTGAGCAATAAAAAAATGCCTCATGCAGTGCAAGACTCAGCAAGCACAGTATAATACTGGAAGTGTTAGGACAGTGTCCTGATTACTCAGTGCCTAAAAGGACACAATAAGTGTGTAACTCAAGAACTTCTATGTCATGTGATAGAAAAGCAGTAAAATTCAAATTAATCACCATTTGCTGACTGGAAGATCTACTGACAGATAAAACTACAAAATGGTTCTCTGAAGAGCCACTGCCTTCCTGCCTTTCCAGAACATGCAATTTTGCAAAACATCAGTTACTGGACTTGCTGTAACAATAACAGGCTGGATGTCTGCTTAGATGGGGAGTAACCAAACATCTAGATGTCTGCTCTTATCTTAAAAAGCATACAAAGCAAGAGACGAGATTGTGATGACCTCCTGCTGTCTGTATCTATCTTATGGACTGGACTGGAAGGGTCTTCAGATTATCTGCATCCTTAGAATACTAATCAGGCATGCACAACAGTGAAACCTATATAAATAAAATGTTATTAAAAGATAGAACTAGCTATACATAGTTAAACTTAACATTTTATCCAATATGTAATTAACACTAATATAAAAATCTGTTTATAATCAGAATCCTTACTGTGTTAGAAAAACTGCCCCATTATGCTCCACATTCTCAAAATGCCAACACTTCAAGAGTAGGGAAACCCTTTTGTGCACCATCTTCAGATCCTCACATCCTTTGCCTTTTGCTGTAAAAGGGGCAGCATGCACAGCAACAACCAGCAAGCACACACGTGCAAAGTAGCACAAAGGATGTCATTTACTTAGAGAAAAAAAGAACATCTATAACGTATAACTCAAAGGAAATTATCACCATGCTTTGCTCTCAGGAAACAGTCACCAAAACAAAGAAAAGGGTCCTAGGCAAGGGGTCGAAGTACTCATAACTTAAATCTCAAGAGCGAAAGGTTGATAGCCTCAAGCTTGCTTTAGTGTTATTCCTCCATGGATCATTAGTGCTATAGTGGTGTCCTACTCCTATTCATCACACTTTTAATAGCTCCTTCTAAAATAGTCTTCAAAAAAGTTTGTAGCTTGGTCAGATAACATTAACACTTAAAAGTCTGTAAACAATATCGATCAGTTTGGTTTAACATCCCTCCTCTTTTTTTTTAAATCATAGAAATCCTACAATCTCCTAAGGTAAACATGACGTCATATGCAATAATGTTCAATAACAAACTGGGAGCAGCTAGATACAGGGGCAAAACAGTGCATTCAAGAACTCCCCAACGGAAACTAAAATACACCAATCAGCAAAACAAATGTTACTCTTGGAAAACTGAAGGGTAACTGAAGAGAAAACAAAGCACTAGTCTTCCTGTATTATTGTGGATATATGATGTCTAAACTATCAATTAGTAGTATATCCCCATTTTAATAGTTTTACAATACTTCAACATTCTTACACAAAAACACACATTTCTTTTGCAGTTTCAGGTATGAAATTATAGCTTAACAACAGACATCAAGCTTCAAGTTCCATATTACATTTCCACTAGCCAACTAGCAATTTTGCCTCGAACACGCATATCTTTTTTAAAACCACAAACAACCCCATCTTGAGTTCCCCATGAGTTCAAAGGTCTCAGGCTGGCTTTTAGGGTCTTGAGAAGAATTACAGGTTGGGCTGGTCTGAATGTCTCCGCCAGCTGCCTGGACTCAGTGGGGAGACGGACAGGGCACACCAGCAGCAGCAGATCTCTGACATCTCCATGCTGCTGTGAAAGCTGCCACCTTGCTTCTTCATGTCACACAGTCAAAAATGGGGTTTTTTTTGAAGATGTTTCACATGATTCAATATATATCAGCGAAAAATTTTTAATAACTCTTTTTATTTTTTCACTTACTGTTCTGCAACTATTGTGACCCTCCAAATCTTCCCTTAAAGCTTGTCTTCTCTTGCCATGGATATCTGGGTTCTTCTAAGAATTATCCATTGGATACAAATATGCTATAGACATAAATTTTTTAATTTCTCATAAGTCAGGCCTGAAATCCATATGCCACTTATTACTGAACCCTTTCTGTTTGCTCCTCTGTTTTAGTAGGGGAAGCAGCCATAATTTAATTTAACAGCCTTGGTGCAGTCCAACAGACACTTATGTAAGTAAGGGGCAGTTCTTTTCCTAGGCCTCTGACATGACCTTTCTTAGTACAGCAGCAATAACTCCTTTTTTCAAGTGCTGCTGCTATTACTGTACAGCAAACTGAACTGCCATTTCTACACATGTGCTGGTTCCCCTATGCACCACTGCTGTCCCAGCTTTTCACTCACGGTATATCATCATATCTTGGATTATTTCCCTGCAGATGCATTAACTTGCCAAGTCATACAATATTCTTCTGCATGTTACACATTTCTAGTTGTTTTAAAGACTAAAGACATCTCCATTCTTATTACTATGTAGGTCTCCTGATCTAGTTTCATCTGCTAATTTTATCAACAGTTAACGACATTGTTAAGTCACTACTGCCTTCATTATCCTTGAATCAACTCCTGGCGGTGTTTCTCAACCAACTCTTTCTGAGGTATTTTCCGTTTTTAGATCATGAGCATTTAAAATTCAAACACCTCAGAAGATGCATAAACATCCTGAAGAATTGCATCAAGCACTAGTATTTCTCCCATTAATTTTGTATTATATTCCAAACTGTGACAGAGTTCATTATTTACAAATCCATACTGCTTATTAACTACAGTCACATTACCTTCAAAACCCAAAATCGCTCTCCCTCTTTAATGTTTAGTCAATATTTATTTCATTACTGAAATTTTATAGAAACCAGCACTAAATCAAAGAGAAGACTGGCCAAAGGTACTTCACTCTTTTTCACTCTCCTGTTTTTAAGTGCACATATTAACATACTCCACGGCATGTCATGTGCTTTCCATTCAAATGTAAGGTCAAACTCTACCTAGATGAGCACAACCAGGTGCCATCTATAGATACCAAACATCAGAGTGTTCACAGCAAGAGACAAAGCTGCCAGTGCTGTACACTTGAATTTCTTCATGTGTCATGGGCTTTATGAAAACCAGCTCATACAGCAATTGTTGTAAAGCACTTACTTTTTCCCCCCAGTGCAATCACTTTTTTTCTCCCCAACATACATGTAGGTTTGCATCATGCCAGCTGCTGCACTTTAACAGTTAAATGGAACTTGGCACCCCAAAGAGATGGCCGCGTACCGATTCTCTCTATGAAATTACTTGAAAAGAGCTACACAGACTTAATTGCACTCACAAAAGGGACTCACAAAGCAAGGAAATATTTTGCAGAGGCATATGCTAATGGTATCGCACCAACTTCGAAGACCTGCTGCCTTACCAGAAAGGTCCATAAAACTGTTGAGGTGATGGAAATGCTCCCAAGCTGCTCCCTGGAATGCAGAAATGGGACAGTAACTGTGCCATTTATTTATTTATTTAAAAAATAAGGCAGGAAGAAAGGCGCCCAGATGTTTTAACAGGAAATTAAAAAGCTAGCTCATATAAATTCACGACCCAGCAAAGCTTTAACAACCCAAGTTCCCCTCCCCCTGCTCCCCATTCCCGATCTCTCGTCTGCATCTGAATGCTCACAGTGCTGCTAATGGATAAAAATGGAAACAAATGTATGCAACAAATCACAGTGTGCTCCTGTGCCAGCTTCCCCTTTCTGATTCATCAGACCCAGATCTTCATACTGCTGCTACATATTAAAATCAATGTTCTGCCTCTTCATTATTGTCATTATTTCTCTTTCACTTCAGAAGTTTCCCTTCCTTCAGACTGCTGCCTGACCAGCTTGTCAGGACATATTTAAATCAATATCTTGTGCACATGAGTGTGTGCGTCGTGCATCTGGATGCCACCTCATTACCATCTGAATCCCCATCATTTCTGCCACGGCACAAAAACATAGGGGTAAATATCATGTCAAATGACAGAAGATTACAGCCATCTATCTCCATCACTTAAAAATCTGAAGTAACTGCAGATTTTGCCATCGGCTCATTTCATACCCGATAAGAAAACCTAAATAAAGAGTGAATGCAGCACTTTCTGTGATGCATGAATCGCAATGCAGCTCAAGCAGAAGGCATTAAAGATTCATCCTCTGCTTGGCCAGAACTGAAGTTTCAAGCTGCTTATGTCAGCTTTGCCTACTGCACCTGGGGCTTACTTTTCAGGTCATGGGGGAAAACCCCTAACGGTGCAGGCTGTTAACGGGGAAATCAGATATTCAGAGCCAGACAAATGGTGAAGTTCCTCTTTGGGAGGGAGAGGCCCTACAGGGAGCAAATGCAACCAAGAGAGCCCATGTTTGCAGGGCAATTGCTATTGCTGATTGAGCTCCAGGGCAGAGGAATTCTAGTGGTCCTGCAACAAGGATGCTGGCTCCTGTGGTACTGCCAAACACACACAGGAGGAACCAGGTAAGGCTGCAGAAAGTTGAGATGCCCACTCTTACTCTAGTATAAAGAAACAGAGCATAAAAAATAATAAATAAATAGCAAATCTCTGCTTGCTTTCACTTGGATACAAAAAGCCTTCAAAAGAGGAAGCATCTTATTGAAGTTGGTTAAAATGGAGGTACCCACTACACCCTTTCCCAAAACAACATTTCTATGCCTTGATTTTTTCTTTTAATTAGAAGCACAGCATACTACAGAAAAAGGTGTTTCATTTATGGCAATTCACATCTTACTAACATAAAGATGAGCCTACAGCTGCTAATGTCATTTTCACATGAGGCTTCGGTGAGGATGCTCTATTTTTTTCCAAACAAGTGTAACAAAAAAACCCCCCTAAAAATAATAATCCATATTTACATACCTACCCTCTACCAGAGTCAGCACATTTTCCACTGATATGCTCATTTCAGGCTGTACATTTTCAGCCTGTAAATCTATGAAAAGTTGATGATCAAGGACTCTTCACTTAGGGGATCTCCAAGCAATGCACCTGTAACAGCCTTTTTCTGGGTGTGTGGTGCTGCACTTCCCACTGGCCTCTTCATGGCTCCTTGAAATTTGCAGATTTGAGATATGCCTGCATCAAAGTTGCAGGCAAATCTTTCCCTGCCTTTCGCACAAAGTTGGGGCAGATATTAGAGACACTTGGAATCCTGAAAATACTGAATTTACTACTACAAGATGTTAGCACCAAAAGCAGTGGGGAAAAGTAAGTCGTTTTCATAAACTTTGAAGTACTTAATTTCCATTCATTTTGTGTGTTCTTTCCTAGCCTGTTTCCTCTTTCTCTGATAAATACACATAAACCTCCACTGCAAAATACAAACTCCTTGAAATGAAGTATCTGGGTCTCCATCAACACTGTTGGTTTGGTTCCCCCCTCTGCGTCCTTCCCCCTACTCCCCCAGTATAAAATCTGGAAACAAATCCTGTATTGATAGTATCCCTTTAAGGTATGAACAGAGATAAACTCAAGTTCCTCTCTCCATTTGCTTTCATAGGAACTACTGGCCCTAATCTTTGACGTAACATTTGGAAGCCTGGATGAATAAACATATTCACTGATATCTTCCCTTAAAGGGTTGAGTTTCTAGACTAAATCTATAATGCAATAAGCTCCAGCCCTGAGATGATCAGAGGCACAACAGATGTCTCATCAAGAATTTTGTGGCTGTGAATCTAGTCCTCAGCAGGGTCCAGTCCCTAAAGGCCCTTGCGCTTTCTTTCAGCTCTTTAAGCCAGAGAGGAGTGGGAAGGGAGATAGAACCATCTTGAAATGCCTACACTGCATCTGGAGTTCAGCCCAAGGAGAGCTGCAAACCAGGAGAAGACTATTCACCCACTCTAAGCAGAATGGCAGAGAGAACTAGACAGGTTTGTTTTCTTATCAGAGTAATTAATATTCAGTTTATTCCACCTGAAACATTGTTTTAAGGGACTGAATCACACAGGGGATTGACTTTGATTTTGGGAGGCTTTCATTTGTAAGCTGTCAGTTTGTATCCAGCTGAGGGAGGCACTGACGGATGGTTTCTAATATCTAGGAGTTGCTTAGTGGCGTATGACAAATGACAAAGCAGTTAGAGAGTTACATAGTGAGTCAGCAGTCCTTTCCCCGAAGGTTCAATACTAATTAAGAGGTGACTTGACACCCTTTGTGTAAAACTGCTTGAAAACTTATGCCCAGACACCAGAAACAAATCAAAAGTAACAAAATGCCTTAAGCTTCAGCATGGAAAAAAATAACAGCTCTACAGCTGTATCATAGCACATCCTTTGATACCCCCATTATGGTTTTATTTGAACAGTACATTTAGCAAGCTTACATGACCCCTGACTAACAAAACACTACTTCTTGTTCACTCAAAAATAGTGCCAGCATTGAAATGTTTGTCTTTTATTTAAAACCACACTTTGGTGGACAGGCTTCTTCTCAAGTCCATCCTCCAAATCCACTAAGTGCAGTCGTATGCTAAGCAGGACAAAGGATGAGGCCCTGCAGAAAGGCACTGAGCTAATGCTGGTGTGTAGCTCACCTCTGCCTGGCTCCCTGGATGGCACAGTTCATGCTGTGAGCAAGCCCTGTCTTTGGCTCGGGAAGAAAACTCTGCCATTAGCAATGGATTTGAGTGATTGTTCGTATCATATCTCTTCCTCCCTGTTTAACGCTCTGCCATGACCAACAAGCTCATTTCAGCCCTGTTTCATAGCCAGAGACTGACAAAAAAGACTTCCCTCACCCCATCCCCCCACCCCGTTGCTTTCAAATTGCACTGGTCCGTGGTAAGCGGTGAGTAGGAAGTAGGTAAGGGTGACACCTGAAACCCACCCTCGAGTTTTTCACAGAGAATTTCCTCCCAGTTTTAATCCATTCCAGGTCTGCCCCAGCCACAGTGAACTTGCCCCAGGTACTTCAAGCACTGCAAAATCCTATCTTGGAGGCACCAGTTTCTGACCCTAATTTTTATCAAACGCAAAAGTTTCATGAAGGGAATTATGTAAAACTTGTGCTGAGCATTTACCAGCACAAAGAATATTGCATTTCAGGGATGGGTCATATGCAACTGTAAGGAAATGAGTTACAGTGAAATGGCAGTACAAACCAGTGTAATAAAAGACAGCATCAATTAAAACTTACAAGATCAATGCAAGGGAATTTACAATATGATGCACATTAGTAGCCTGCTCAAAATCTCAGCACAGAGCAGCACTGGATACAGGAAGTCATCTTCTGAAAAACTTAATGAATCATTTAGTTAATGAGGAAAGGTCATGTCTCTGATCAGTGGGATCTAGGAATTAAAATTAAGCAGAAGACGCATATCATATACACTTCACAAAAGACTACTGTATTTTAGAAAATTGCTCTAGTTTGTTTTTATTAATTGCCTACAGTTTTAATACTATGAGAAGGTGTTTGGAGTTTCTTTGTTGTTTTAATTTTTACAGCCAATGTTCTTTTTGTTCCATTCTTCATATAATATTTAAAACATTTCCTTGGCATGGATGATTAAATCTACAGCTCTGTCTTTCCTGTCTTTCTCCAGCTGCTTGTAAACCATTTGGTGTTTCATTCTTGAATGGAGAGAACATATGAGTTAAGTCAATAATGAACCAGCTCAGTAAGACCAAATAAGAAACTCAATAAAACCCAATTGGAAACTAAAACCACCCCCCACCAAAAAAAAACCCCACAACCACACACACACGAAAAAAACCAAACCACAAAACACAAAAAAACCCCCCAACACAACAACCAAAAAAAAAAAAAAATCCCAACAAAAAACCACCAAAAAACCCACACAAAACCAAAAACCAAACAAAAAAACAACCCAAAACAAACAAAAAAAACTCACAAAAAAACAACACCAAAAACCTATGTAAAAGTAGCTCTTGTAAATTTTACTATACTAAAAATAAGTCTCCCACCACTTTTTAAACCTGGCCATAATTTTTTTTTTTTTTTTTTTCTAAAATTGAAAGCTTTTTTTTTGGTGTTTTACACCATGTCTCTGTTGGAGAGCTATAAGAGTTGACAAGTCAGGAGAAAAAGCGATTCAGTAGATTGTTAAATTTGTCACCATATAAATCCTCTTCACAGCATTTTTTCCAAGTTGATTTTCAAGGTTAAGAGCTGTTTCCCATACTTCTCTGCTATGTTAGATTATTAAACAGGTGTCATAAAAGAAGGCTTTGATTTTGTAAGAGTTCAAAAATAAGTTTTCCTTCATACCTTTATGCTACAGAATATATATTCAACATTAGAGCACTGGTGAACCTGCTGCAAACAAAAATTCCTGACGATGCAGAAGCTTCCTTTGCTCTATGCAGGACGTGAGAAACAAGCTTTTAGGAAAGGCAGCTGTATTTTATTTTGTGCTTTACAAACAGCTTTTGGGGAACATCTATTCATTTCACATTTTGTCAGGTTCTTAGAGTGCTCTTTTTTCAGCACCTTTTGGATGCTGCTCAAATGAAGCTTTCCTGCTTCTCCTCCTCACTTTAGGTTTGTCAAAGCAACAACAGAAGAAAACGCACCTGGACATTTCTGCACTGAGCATCTGGTGGGAGGACAAGACTGAAAACCCAAGATTGCTCCATGTGTGGAAAAGGAAACAGAGAAGGCTGGACCTGTTTTAAATCATCTCTTAGTATGAACCAATTTTCAAAACAGCCTCAGAGGTGGCTCTGTCACTGTCACACATTGCAGTCTCCTGCCTCAGACTGATTCAATACCTCCACAGGACAGAGGAGCTTTTTCTGAAATGAGAGAGTTTGTTTCCAAACACCTCAGGAAACCCCACCAACCACCATGCAAAAAAACAAGCCAGGAGACAAAGTCACAAATTGGAACAACTGCAACCTTTTCAGCCGATAAGAGGACCTCCTTCTCAATCAGCTGGAGGAACAGAGATGATGGTAACTGTGTATTTAAAGGCAGATCTGCTCAGCAGATGAGGAACAACAGTTTCCTGACACCACTCAATTCAAGAAAAATATTCCACTTCTGAGGAACAAGAGATGCACAGTTTGGGTATTAGGAATGAGTAAGATGTGACAAAAGCTCCAGGGTCCCAGGAACTAGTCAACTTTGGTCAACACACCTCCTAATGCACTGACCAGCCACTATCCTACATCTATTCTTCCCTTACAGACAGCTTAGTCTGGGAGGCACAAAGGCAGCATCGCTGGGTGCAGCAGCTCTTCCTCTGCCAGGGAATGCCTTCCTATAATCAGCCCTTTGTAGCAGCTTCCTTCCTCCTTGCCCTTTCCTCCTACCAGAGCTTCAGAACAAGGTGAATTGAGCTGCCTCAAGCCCTCTACCACTGAGGCAAGCGTGGTGACAGGAGAACAAGGAGCCTTCCACTCAGACTGGCCACCTCACTGCTACCCTCTTCCATATTCCCACCAAAGTCCCTAGGGTGTATTAGTAAAAGCCAGCCACCCTGTGCAGTGCCCAACCCCTGCAGCCCACTGCTGCCCTCCATTCCCACAGCTGAAACTCTGGATCCTCCTTTGAGCTCCAGATCTCGGCTGCTCCAGTAAACTTGGTGGCAGTAGCAAGACCAAGAACTTTTTCCCCCAACTCATTACCGTCATTCCGCCTTACCTACTGAGGCACCAAGAGTGGTCATTTAAGTGGCAAAACTATAAGCACTTAAGACTTGTAAAACAGTGATTAATAATGGCTGCCCAGTAAGTTCACAAACACTACTAGGGAGAAGAAAATTGGTGCAAATGTTGGAAAAGGCAAACTTAATGACCAAGAGTATCAGGGTTCACTGTGCTAATGTTATTTTAAAGACCAAGACTAGAATAAATTTTTTTTTTTAGTTTTGGTGAGGTTTAAAAAAGATTTTCTGTGAACAGAATTGAGTAACAAAGAAAATCTGTTGCTAAACCCTTAGACAGTCATCTTTCTGCAGTGTCTGCAACAAGGTGATAATTATTTAACTCTCATCCCTTTTATTTAAAAGTGAAATGTAACACTAACGCATTTATTCTCCTTTTTTGACCCATAAGCATAAATCCTTATCAGGATTTTCTCAATAGAAAAGACATTTCTGCATTATATGGAAAATTTCAATATATACAGACACATAGTAGAGCACACACCTCTCCAAGCACCCCTGTACACAGAGGAGGAATCCCTGATCAGTGTCAATCGACTCCCTCTGCTGGCAAGAGCTGCCACTTTCCTCTTCCAAAAATAACCTACGTTTTTGCTGGCAATCCACAACATGAATGCTGCAATACATTGTGCCAAATCTTACTCAGTGCTGGTGGTCGGCTGCTTGCAGTGCACGTCTGCAAGTAAGATAACCTGGATTCTAAGTAGCTTCCTAGAAAATTCCAGATAAGCACTGAATAAGCATCCAGTATTAATTTTAATTATCGTTTGCACAGTAATGTTCACAAATATGAAACTGGGTTCCATTTGCCTTTCACTTCACACAAACTTTCAGATTTCCTTAATAAAGCAGGCTCAAAATAAATAATGCAAGATTCATGAAATAGTATATTGTTTTTCATTTAAAGTATTTATGAAATTCTCTAAAAAAGAAAATCACTACTTGCATTTTACTCTGAAATTTGAAATGCAAGAGACTGGATATGCCTGAGAGAGCCCAAAGGGCTGCAAGCTGCCCCAGTCCTACCAACCGCCTGCCTTTACTCTCCCCTGGATCTAAGGGACCTGATGAAACCAGCTGGGAAGGGTGACCAGCCTGCTACATTTTTGGCTAAATTAATTACAAAGGCTGACCCAGACCCGGTGAATGCAAACCCCTTTGGCTGTCTGTCACCACCACTAAACCACCACATCTAGAAGTGTTCGACTCCCTGTCAAGAGCAGAAACCTCCGTCAGACAGACGTTTATGTGGGACCATGACTACTAAAAAACACTGCAACGCTGCCGTAACAGCAGCACCATCCCAAAAGGCTATTCTTCAGTGTTAAGACAAAATTACAAAGTTCCTTTTCCCTTTTTCAGGACCTGCCCGGACCCATAAGATACACCAAGCAGCAGTCCGAGATCCCTGCATACTTCTTTTGGGTTTTTGAAAGAGGATGGAAAGTTGCCATTTCTTTTTTAAGTAAAAACAGACTCTATGTAATTATAGGAGCCCAGGAACTGGAGACACTTACAAGATTCCTATAAGCCTCTACATAATAAAAATCAGTTTTGAGGTAGCAACAGAGGTACACAGGAATATGTCACTAAGATGATGGAGAAATTGATTTTATAGCTTTTTTCAGTAAGTTGTTTTAAAGTGCTCTCTCTCTCTCTCTGTGCTTCCTAAAACATAATTCTAAAAAATTTATTTTGTATGCTGAAGCAATTGTAAGGTTGACACAACTGCACAAGGCTCTACTACACACAAAAGAACTTTGGTTTCACATTGCTTATGCAACATCCTTCAAACCTAAACACACAAACACTTACACTTGGTGATTTGCATGCACAGTAAAAATGGAATCCAGATGTAAACATTATCAACTTCTTCAGATCATAAACAAGCCTGACACTACAACCACCATTTAAATAATCGTTAAAAATTATCTTTTTTGCTTGATTACTACTTCAGTTCCAGAAATACACTTCATTTTTTATTTAAACTCCCTGAGCACCACATGCTTCTTCATAAAGGTCTTTATCAGAAAAATCAGAAAATAACTGGATTTTATAAAATTCCTGTTATCCCAGAACGCTTTATATATAAAATAAAAAGTGGAAGTGCTGGCATGATGATTATTTAGGCAAACATGCACCATCAATAATGTCTGCTACAGGCTTGATGCCTTTTTTTTTTTTTTTCTGAGAGAGAGAGGGAAAGAGAATGGGGGTATTGGCCACAACGCTGAGGTTAATTTCAAATTTCTTTGACAAAGTACAAATGGTTCCTGAATTTCTACAGAGATGGATGCCACATGTGGGTAAGGGGAATTTTCTCTTATCACAACCAAAAGACGATTCTCCTCAAAGAAAGCACAGTTGTAATATTTCATCACATGCTTAGCAATATGGTCACAACACAGATCATTTTAAAAGCTGGGATGTTAAAACATGCTGCAAAGAAATTCTTAAAACGGGAGGGAATTCCTAAGATACCCCAAGGTAACTGCACGCTAGTTTTGCACTGACAGGCTAAATGCTGAAGATACAGAGGAGCAAAATACATTTCTTAAATTCCGTAGGCAGGGGGCACCATGCTCCAGGTATCAGCGCTGTCTTGGGGCTTCCTGCCGTTTAATTAACATTTCCCTCTCACCAAGAGAGCATCATCTTTGTGTAACAGTGAGTGAAAGCTAGGGATACTTTAGTAATTTAAAAAGGAACTGACATGTTCACAATTTCAAAATCGTGCTTTTTATTACAGGTGGCATCTCCGTGTAGCATAAAAGAAATTAGGTGGTGGTCCCAGGAAATGTTCATCTCTTTGAGTCAATAAAAACTCTGCTCCAAAATGCGACTGCAGCTTTGCAAAAGGAACACATAGCAGTGATGAAAACCAAAATGTGGGGAAAACAGAATATGCATTATAAATGACAACCTGTCTCCTCAAGCTCAGCCATCTTTTAAATCCAACAAATATGAATGCCAAAGTCATTCTTCTTCGGGGAATCAAAAAAGTCTGAAAAATTTAATCTTAAACAGATCATTTTTAAAATTAAACTCTATAAGGCTGTCTGCAAGAATTCGACATTTGCATATAATGATAATGCATATTAGACAGTAATTACCATGGACTTTTCTTTAATTATAACTGATAACACAAATAAATCCTGTGTTCCCAACTGAAGAATGTAATTAAGTCTGAGTAGTTCGGGGAAGAAGAGAAGAGAAAAAACATTGATTTTTAAATCAGGAGAACGGCACACTAGAACTAAATTCCCTTCCTCTTTCCACTCACATCAAAGAGCATAAAAAATCCATCTTCTCTGAAGAAAATGAAACTATCAACCCTGCTTTGCCCTGTTTACTAATGACACAAAATGTTTTCTCATATAGCTTTATCCAGGATTTGCAAAATCTTCTTCACTAAGAAGAGAAATTATTTTTATTTTGACACTTTAGCACAGTGAATTTGCAGAGGACTGTGAGCAACCCCAAGCAAGGGAGGATTGTTAATGAATAGGGAAAAGATACCAACTGGGAATGGAGAGAAGGGAGACTGAAAGTGGAGGTGACAACATCGGAGATCCCAAAAACATGCCTAATCTAAGTTTAGGTCAAGTAGGTCATTTAATAAGTGAAAAGTATCCTAGATTATATTATTAGAACCCAGTAATTTAAAAACACACAAGGAAAAAGCTGTCACCTTTCACAGGTATGCAAGTCTAGCCTTGAAAGCAATAACAATGACTCCAACCAAGTCAAAATTGAAGAGTAAATTTAAGAGATGCTGACATGAAATGCTGGACTGGCAACACACACCACAAACACCTCAAGGCAATCACTGGGGTGTAGCCCCCTTGGCCACACGGACTTGAAAGAAGTTCACTTACCTTTTTCAAACAGTCAGTCATCTGCAGCAAGAAACTCTGGCATTCAAATGAAAAAAAAAAAAAAAAAAAAAAAAAAAGGTTTTGCAAAGGCAGTACGGAGTGAACTTTCAACATTTCAGGCCATGCCATTCCCTGTGGAACTGACTAAAGCTGACAGTCCATCAGCCTGACCTTCCCGGCACAAGCACTCCCTACGAATTGCGGTTTGAAAGTTCAAGCTTTACATTTTGTATCAGCTGGTACTGGAACAGCCCCAGCACGAAAAGTTCAGCATCTCCACTGAGGCTCTGCTGGGCTCCAGCCACGGCCTCTTCCAGGGATGCAGAGAAAGCCAAAGGTGATCACACCAAAGTCACTCACCTTCAAAGCATACTAATACATCCTCTGGAGAAGCTGAGAGAAGCAGACTGGCTGCCTTGGGGACTTCTAAGGGAAGGATTTGCACCAAAGTCTCAACTTTATGATTAAAAGACAGCAGTCCTAAACCTGCAATTCCTTCAGTAGGATCTCTGCCTGACGTGGCTCCTTTTGCATCAAAGAGTCATAAGACACCCTGTAACACCAAGTATTTTCTCTGCACAGTGGACAACTTTCATCTACATCATCTTCGGTTCAGCTATGCCTGAGCTATGATGCTGAGGGACACAACCTTCTCAGTTAAGGATTTGATACTGTCATGGTTTAACCCCAGTTGGCAAATTAAGCAACACACACTCACTTGTTCACTTTCCCCTCCTCCTCCCCTCACCTCCACAGTGGGACAGCGGAAGAGAATTGAAAAAGTGAGAGAACTCGTGGTTTACAGTAAGGACAGTTTAATGGAACAGAACAGGAAGAAAGTAATCAAGATAATGATAGTAATAATAAAAGAGTTAAAATACACAAAACGTGTGATGCACACGGCAGGTGCTGACCACTTGCCAGGTGATATCCAGCCAGACCCTGAGCAGCAGCCCCTGACCAGCTTTGCCCCAGCTGATATAATGAGCATGATGTCATACAGTCTGGAATATCCCTCTGGACTGTTAGGGTCACCTGTTCTGGTTGTGTCCACTCAAAACTTCTGGTGCCCCTCCAGCCTTCTTGCTGGCAGGGGATGATAAACTGACTCAATGTAAATACCACTTAGCAACAACTAAAACATCAGTGTGTTATCAACATTACACTCATACTAAATTCAAAACACAACATAGTTACTACAAAGAAAATTAACTCTGTCTCAGCCAAAACCAGGAGATGGATAAATGCATATTCAGGCAATTAGCTCATATGAAAATGGGACTGCAGCTTAGCACATGATAATTCAAAGAAATCTCATCTGCAAATGGAAAAGAAAATTCTGCATAATGATACTGTTGGGTTTTTTGTTCCCTATTTATTGGTTTTTGGTTTTTTTTTGTGTTTTGGGTTTTTGTTAGTTCTTTTGGTTTTGGTTTTTTTTTCAGAAAAAACATCTGCATTGGCATTAGCTATAATAAACTGCATGTGTTAACTGTGAGCATCTCAAGGGCAGCTTAAGCAGCAGAATGTATTGGTCAAATGAGATTCAACATAAGCTTGTATTAAGAAATGGATTATAAAATGGCACCACAGAGAGAACCTTTATTTACTGTTTCCCCGTTTCTGTCTCAAATATAATAATTCCTTTGTTACCTATGTGTGGTCATCAGCTTTCCCCCTTCTCTCCTGCCCTATGCAAGTTCGTCGCAAGACTCTTAAGAGCAGGTCAAGTGACGCTCGACCCCTCCGCAGCTGGAGCTCTTGCACAGCTCTCCCTGGCTCTGATGGAGTGAACAACACTGTCAGCGTGTAGCACCGGAAAGTATCAGTCTATGTTACATTGGTTTATCAACGTCTGCAAAAAGTTGAAAAGAAAGCAACCTCTCTTCTGAGTGAAAACAAGGGGAACTACACAGCCTGGCATGCAGACCTGCCGCGTAAGGAAAATAACCTACTGCTTTCATTCTGTGTGTGGCCAAAAGCCACCTGCCTGAAAAGGCCAAGAAAGTACCTGCTTGAAAACCACTCACTGATCCCATGTCCCCCTCCTCACTAACTCGGCCAAGCTCCTGAAAAGAGCTGCAATTCACCACCTGGAAAGCAGTGCCAAACAAGTTTCCCCCACAGACCACAAGCACTCCTGTGGGACTTCGCTCACATCATTAACTCAGGCAACAACACGCTCTACAGCTGCAGACACCACCAGTCCAGAGATTAAAAAAAAAGATAGCTAAGCCATATGCTAGGAAAGAAAAGGGTATGCTTAGAGCAAACAATAAAAAAAAAAGTCTCCCTCACGTTTTTTCCTCCCCTCTTGTATACGTTGCACACAGTTAAGTGAGAGCTCTCTGTTTCCACTCTCCCCTTCTCAGGAGATTTTACTGCTATGTGTTCTGTGTGCATCAGCAGCATTAAGTTTTGAACCAAATCCCAATGCACTGGCAGGTGAAAAGAACACTTTTTTTTTTTTTTTTTTTAAAGCACAATTTAAGTTACTTCAGTCACAAGCATTTCTTTAGTCTGACAAACAGATATTTAAAATATTCACACTTATGCTCCGATATAGAATCTTTTTGCAACTAATCTGTAGTCATCTCAGGACTACAAAATACGCCAGAGGTATTTCATACACACCAAGGCGTTGTTTGCAACAGAACGAGAAATTCTGCAAATAGAGCAGATACTGAAGGAGAGGACTTATATGGAATACCCTGGGAAAATCTGCGTAGATATTATATGGTACATAGATTCTCATTCTATCTTTCTAAAACACTAGTCATTCCAGTCTTTCTTGCTAGATGCATTTGTAGCTTTTTTCCCCAGTTCATTCTTCATTTTATTAATAACTCCTGCAATGCATCATAAGGCCATACAGAAGTTTCAACACGTGATAAACTATCGTTCCAGTCTCAGAAGGGAAGCTCTTCTGAGACACGAGGCCCAAGAGAATTAAAAACCTAAGAATTTACCATAATCAATAGCCAACTGGTATCATCAAAGGCTCAACAATGGTGCAGAAAGCTTCTGAGCTTGCAGTGTTGCTCTGCAAGGCAGGGACATGCATACAGGACTGCAAGCAGACAACAGGTGGACACTTTCCACCAGGCACCATCAGTCTCTACAACAAAAGATGTGATCTGACAGGCTGACCAGCAGTAAGGCTGGCAGTTTGCTGACCTCACCTTCGTAGCTGTGGCCCATTGCCCTAAAAGATGATGCCCAAGTCTTCCAGAGCAAACGACAGATTGTAAAGAAGGAACTGTCATCCAAAAACGTGCATCAGGGGCAACCTAAGAGCATGGAAAACTTCTCACTGGCCAAGTTGTTCTGAAGAACAAGAACTAAACAGTAATCTGGGGGAATCTGAGTAGGCTTTTCCCTACGAAAAGGGGGGGAAATACCAAGATGAGTTGGAATGAAGCAGGTGTCTGAAGGGAGTAAAACTGGCAAGGCAATAGCTGGGACTGCCTCCTCTTTAAGAAGAGGAAACGGCAGCATGGCATCAATTTGTGGGAGAATCTGGAAGTCAAAGTCTCACTGGCATCCTAATAAAGGGTTGTTTAAATAGTAAGGTTATGTGAAGCGCTATTAATTCCAGCAGGGGATAAGTAGTAGGAGTAGCAGGGTTGAACTAAGAATTCAAATTCGCTTTGCTAAGAAAACAGTCAAACCCCAAAGCAATTCAAAGTTTTTCCATGAATTGTACAGCTCTTTGAAGTATTTTTCACTTTGCTCAGTTTCATAGCCTGTAATTTCAGATGGTGCCAATTCCTGTTTCTTCTTTTATATAGTCCAGTGGATCTGAAATTGCTGTATTATTTGAGTAGTGGAAAGTTAGGTGAACTGACAAATCCAGAAAAAGAAGAATTCCTAAATTCCAGTAAAAAAATTCCTTCATCCCTGTTTCACATCATGTTTTCCAAAACAATCCTCCCTCCCACTCCTGTAATTCAGTTTGCCTCTTTCTTTCCTGGTGTGATACCTGAATACAGCAGACACCATCCACAACCACTTCACCTGGTGGACACAGTCTTTACAAAACTCAGCAAGACTTGTGCTCTTTGCAATGACATCACACTGCTAAGCTGCTTAATTTGTCATCCACTAAAAATGAACACTGATTCTGCTCTGTAGCACAGCTGCTTAGGTTCTTATTTCCTGTTTTACATTTGATTTTTTCCTTCCCAGCTGTGGCTTCCACTGAATACCATCTTACTTATTTCAGACCCTTATCGTAAATTATCGAGAAGACTTTAAATTCTGTCCTGTCTTCAAAAGATTCATAACCCCTTTCCGTTGAGTGCCATACAAAATTTCCATAGGTATTTTCAAATTCGTTACACAAATCATAAAAGAAATGTTGAAGAGAACGGCGCACGTGACAAAGCCCTTGAGAAAACCAAATCCCACAACTTGGACTATCAAGACATTGAAAGCCAAACCTTCGCTGCAGTCTTTCAACCACTGCAGAAGTCACTTTAGAGATACCTCATTTAAATTACTTCCCTGGTTTGCATAGTACAATGTCAAGTGAAATAGTGTCAAAAGCCTTACTAAAGTCAGAATGGATCACATCTAATGCTTCTTTCTTAGACTTTCTGCCAGTTAGTCCGTCAACACCAGAATCAGACTAGCTCAATGTAATTTGTTCTTGACAAATCCATTTGGGTATTCCCTTGCTACTCGCTAAGTACTTGCAAATTATTTAATAATTTATTCCATTTTTTGTAACACCTGATTGATAGTTACCAATAACAACTTCTCTTTCCCTGTTAAAGAACACATCCATCTCTGTCCCTCCCTAGCCCCCTCAGAGTTCCCCTCTCTCTCCCCCCATGGATTCTTAAGAAATACAGCCTCAATGATTCAAAGATTGCTTCAGCTAATTGCTACGTACTCTGAAGCAAACTCCAAGAGACACTCCTGATTTGAAGCCATCTAAACCTTTTGCCTCCTCTCCTTCATTCTTCTCCACACTTTCGGTTTCCTTCCTCAGAAAGTGCTGAGCACTGACCACATAAGCTTCTCCCTTCCATTTCTCTCCTTCCCACACCAGTATCCCTTTTTCCTCAAATAAAAAGCTTTTCAATGGATATATGTCTTATGATAAACTCTGATTTTGTTTAAAAAGAAAAAACCAAACAATACAGCTAGGCATGGCTGTTGATGCACTCTACCTGGCTCATTTCGAAGACATTTTGTGGCAATGCCACAAAGACAGCTCAGTGGGTAGGAAGGCTTCAAGATACTCCTTTTTCATGTAGCTGGCTGGAGCCAGCCATTCCAGAAGGGGAGCAATTCCTCTCAAAGAAAGAGAAGTGCTAGCAATGCTGCTGCCTTCCCATGGGGAGCAGGGAGGGGATGAGCAGCCATAAGTTCCAAATCAGCACATCATCCTCTTCCCTGACAAAGCACTTTTGCAGATGTCTGTGTGCTTCTGGAAGGGCCCCAAGGGCTGCATCTGGGCCCTGGATGCACAAACTCAGCACGGAGACAGTAACAGAAACAATACTCATGTTTTAAAAGCAGTATTACAGGTTCAGTACAGTGTTATCTTCATTTTTAAATCAGGATCATGCAAAAACCAACTTGCATTGCCTTTTGGCAGATACTAGTGAGAGTCAGGAAAAATGTGGTGAGTGGAGCTGCATCTGTGGGAAATCGACGTACAGGACTTATGAACTGACCCAGCAGCCTTTTACACACAACCCCTGTGCTGCCAGCATCACACCACTGTGGTGAAGAAACCCTCATCCTGCAAATCCCTTCTAGCAGTAGAAAACAGATGTCAGCCTAACATTGCTGGCCAGTGATTTTCATGAAAGCCAGTTGAAATAGGAAATTGCTTATTGTTTCAGTTCATTCACTCAGGAGCACAATACATATGAATGCTCAGACTCCTGAATGAGGGAGAGATGCAGCTCCCTCTCAAGAGAGAGAGAACGAGATTGAAAAAAAAGAAAAAAAAAAGTATATTCAATTATATACGCCCTGATGCAGCCAAGCTCTAGTGCCGAACATACATAAAGCGCTTAATCATTTGAACTAAGCAACCATTTTAACTCTTCAGCAGTTGCAGAAAGCTGTTTCACCATGGCACGCTTCTGAGGAGGCTGGAAGAGATGCTGCCTATTGCCTGAACTGGATTTATGATGGGAGCGGAGCTAAACATGAAGAAGCTTCGCTTACGTAAAATATTCCTATAAAGGGACCACCTGCTATTTACGCCTGGTAAAGAGCAAAAAGCCATGCTGCAGGTGCACAAGATGACACTGATTTGTGACAAACCTTCAAGAGCCACTGGAAAGCCACAGCGCAGCAATGTGTGCTTTAGCAGCTCTCTGGACACCAGACAAAGCAAACCATGAGGTGATGACCTACATGCCAGCTCAAGAGCAATTAGCCTGGGAACTGCAGCACTTTCACCATTATTGTGAAGTGCACTGGAGGGTGCTCGTACAAAATAGAAGTCTGCAGTGCTGGTTAAGTACTCTCAGGCAGGAAGGAAGAGTGAGAAAAAAGAGGAAGAGGAGAGAAGAACAAAACCAGTACGAAGGGGAAATTATTATTTAACAACCAAGCATGATCGGCTAGGATCCTAAGACACAGTGCAATAAAACCTCTTATTTGTTTTTAAAGCATATTCTCATTATCACACTCTAGGCTATATCAGCATTTTAATTTTCATCTATTTCCAGGAGTTTATAACCAAACTCTACAAACATGTTTGTAGCGAAAACTGGCTCAAAAGTCTCAGCCTCAAAGAAGCTTCTTATTTCTGTCAAATAATTTGTCTGAACAAAATAGTAATAATAAAAAACTATAAAATTCAGAATTCCTAACCCGTATTCTCTCTCTGTTCAAGGCCTTAAATTTAAGTGTAGTGCACTGCTGTTACACTCAACAGTGACTGATCTAATTTTTTCTTTTAGTAATGGAAGAAGTTCTGTGCTCTACTATTTTCTTCCTATCTCCCCCCTGCACATTTCCTTTCTTTTCACACTATACCTTTTCCTGTGTGAATTCAACAAGTACTTCGTGTTTTCTTTCTTTCCACTCCTCTCCATCATGTTCACTCATGTCCAAAACACACTCTCTTTCCATCTCATCTCACACTGCACAGACCTCTTCCCTAAATCTAACCTATGCCTCTTTCATTCATCATGATAGCCGAAACTGAAACCAACACAGAGGCAAAATAGCCCTTATAGTATCAACGTCAAGAAGGAAATATCCTGTACTACAGCTATTGAAGAGGAACTATTCCCCTCCATCTCTCTCGACACATGGAGATGAAGGAGAAAAGCATTGCACAGGTTGCAGTAGCCCTGTTGCTATGCCCAGCATGGTAAAAGGGCATTTCTCAATTTTTTGAAAAGGTAAGATGGGGAAAAGAAGAGTTAACAATTATATCTGATTACATGACTGACTTGGTTAGAAAATGTTACTCTAGCAAAACAGAAGCACTACATCATGGATAACTCATCAAGCCAAATACAGAGCAGGCTTTTGAAGCCTTTAGACAGTAAAATGTCTTGGGTGTTTCTGCTACTTTGAAGCCCCAGACACCTCCACCTCTTCATGGCTTTAGACACTACTGCATTATAAATTACTGAAGAATCATTAATGCAAATGTTGGACCTGTAAGTTGGCATTTCTTTCCTTTGCGGACGTTTCACCTTTATTATTTATTCAAAAAACTTGGCGGTGTTAGGACCTCTGACTTGCAACTTGAAACACAACTCTTACAGCATCCCTATAAGAATGACACAAGAGATTGGTCAGAGGTCATTCTGGGGAGCTTACCTGAAAGTCTATGTCTACCTTAAAAGAAACCCCTAACAGTTGAGTATTTAATTTTTAAGCACTAAGGATTACAGAAACAAATCTTCTAGTTAAACAACAACAAAACAGAAAACCCCACACCCATTAAAAAAAAAAAAAAAAAAAAGAAAAAGAAAACCAAACAAACACAGTTCTTAGGAGCAATGTCCCAGAACACCTTAGCTATCTGTCATACTGCTGACAGCCAGAGTGCACAGTCTATTTAGTTTCATGCAAGCCTGGTGGATAACCGACATGGCTCACAGTGTATCACTTAGACTGAAACTACTGCCACACACCATAAACAAAATCTTATCCTACTGTAAGACTTTGGAATAAAACGTATTTCTCCTCCAGTCACACATTTGCTGAAATACACGGACCATGGATATATTTCTACTTCTGAGACAGCCTGTATTTACTGTTGTCATTCAGCTACAAATCTTGTGCACACCAGCTTTCAGGCAACTCTGGAGATAGTACAGTGCAACCTGAAATGACAGGTTCTCGCTAACAGCACGCACGATGTGTGCTTAAGTCTTCATTTACAACGATTTTACTAATTCACTGCCCCCCATGCAAAAGATGTTGAGTTTCTGAGACGCAATTCAAATGCCCCTGATGGCTCCAGCCATTGTGGTCTCTCAGCTCTGTCACTTTGCCCATTCTGACTCCACCCTTGTCTCTCATTATTGCATCTTTTACATCCTTTCTGCATTTCTCCTCTCTCTCCAGACATACTACTCCCGTACCAACCACCCTACATTTATTTCATCCTCCTCTCTCCTATTCCTGAAATTTGTTTTAATATTCCCTCACTTCTGTATGTTAAAGGTAAATGAGTAAGATTCTCCAGCTGATACAGAACTGAGCTTTGTTCCTGCATCCCTTACAGCTGTGTGACCCTTTGCAAACCACTTAGGCAGAGTTTCAAGACACAACGATAAAGTATGTCTAGAAAAATCACACAGCCCATTCCAGACAGCTGTATTTCTGGTGGGTTCTGCCCACAGTCCCACAATGACCTCACCAACTAGTGAGAGAAGGTTCTGGTGGCATACACCCAGCCTGATTCATACACTCCAGAGTACCCTGAGTGGTGCCCAACCATTTCTCAGAAAAAGAGCTGAGATTCATAACAGGGTCAGTTCTGGGAAGCCACAAGTAAAGGTTGAGTATACCTAATAAAACTGTACTCCTACCACCATTTTAAGTCATTGATGATTGGTAACCTAAAGAGCTAAAAACCCAAATAATCTTTCAATACTTAATATAAAACACTGAGTATAGCACAGAGTGTGTCTGTAAGCCCCAAACAGCCTACTGTACCGGGCAAGAGAGGAGGCAGCACATGGGTACATAAAGATGGGCAGAAAGGACAAGAAACCTATCAGACAACTCTGGTCCAAGCCTGTTCAAGTCCCAAACACATCAGCAAGCTCACCAACAACTAAACCATCATATCATGTACTGAAATACAGCAATGTTTTATATCGTGTTTCTAACTGGTTTTCTAACAAGACATAGATAAATAATTTAAGCATTTGTCAAGATAAATAATAAATGCAATTAAAAAACTACTCCAGTGCTCCGGATAGGATACATTTCTATCTGCAAACTTCTCCAGCTTTCTACACCTCTGTAAAAGTGTATCTATTCCTGTCTTTATGTTTTCTAATGAATTTAACTGTGTATTGCTTATCAGGCAACAAATACTTCTTAAAAAGGCATTTAAGTTTTTCATACTTCTATATTTAAGCATAACTAACTTACCAAATATCCATTTCTTTAAGCTCTGGTTTGTATGGTTTTCCTTCTATGTGGCTTACCAAAGTTAAGATACAACATCAATGAAGGTTACTTTTGCAGAAAGAAGAAATGAAAACTCAATTAAAGCTTTATTTTAAAAGATCATATTTTTTTACTCTGAAAAACTGAAGCTGCACTTAGCCATTTGCAGTTACGATGAAAAAAACCCAACCAGATGGCTTGAAAATGGAACTGATTTAATTCCACTGTAAAAAACACAGAGATACAGAAGATCTCCAGCAGTGTCTGCTATGAAAACCCTAATTCTTAAACTGTTGAAAAGCACCATAATATGCCTAGTTAGTTTTCCCAATCCAATAGAGAAATAAAACCCAGCAAAGTAATAATACTTTTTTTGAGCTGACTGACAGGATATTTAAAAAATCAATTTAATAATTCCATCAAGGTGGTGACCAGGGTATCTAAAAAACAGTATGTGTTCTGAATAAAGCAAGTACACTACAAGGAACTGTGAGAGGAAGCTGGGCCTGTTCAGCCTCAAAAAGAGATGACTGAGACGGGCCCTCATCAATGCCTAAAAGTATCTGAAGAAAGGCCCTTCTCGGTGGTGCCAGGCAACAGGAAAAGAGGCGAGGGGCACAAACTGATGCACAGGAAGTTCCACCTGAACATGAGGAAGAACTTTACTGTGCGGGGTAACCACGCACTGGAACAGATTGCCCAGAGAGGCTGTGGAGTCTCCCTCACTGGAGATATTCCAGAACTGTCTGGACACAATCCTGTGCAATGTACTCTAGGATGACCCTGCTTGAGCAGGGAGGTTGGACCAGATGACCCACTGTGGCCCTTCCAACCTGACCCATTCTGTGATTCTGTGAAGAGACCCATGTTATGTGAAGCGTAAACAAGATTTATCTTTTCTTTTTTCCCCAGCTGTGAAAAAGGATCAACATTTCAAAAATGTGTATATGTATTATCATAAATCTAATTATAATCCCAGTGTTTAGAAGTTCAGGAAGCGTGGGAACATTTTGAAACTATCCATAGAAACTCTTAAGTCTCAAAATTATGAAAATCACAAACTTGAATTAGGTTTTTTGTCAACAATATCAGATATAAGAACTGAAAAAACAAAACAGCATGTATAAGAGTCCAGATAAGGGAGTGAGGGAGGAAGAAGGACAAGATAAGTTACAGCAATCAAATTACAGTTACAGAAATCAAATTCTGGCAAATTATTACACTAGACAATGACAATGTACAATTGTATTACTATTACAGTATAGTCTTGCATAGAAAAACTGTATGCGAATACACAGTTTAGACTTACACCATTTGCACTGAAACAGTAACTCTTTAAACTAAACAAACTCTTCAAAATGGAAAGAAGAGACAAAATATGAAAACTCAGGGTGATCTCAGATTTAACATGGGCTGAATCAACATGAGGAAAGGATTCACCAGCTACAGAGATAAAGCAGTCATCATAAAATGTATGCCACCTTTTGTCTTTTTAGTAAAGATTATTTGCTATTTAAAAACCATCACAACAAAACCTTTTAATTAGCAAGCATAAGCGATGCTAAAGGAAGGGTGTGGAAAAGCTTCTGTTGACTGCAGGACCAAGGAAAATCATGAACTGGCAGGAAACCGCAGGAAGCATAGTGAAAACTGAAGAAATGAATGGGGTAAAACATGCTACAATTTCTATTGATTTTCTTAAGTTATTTTCTAAGATACAGATATTTTTGTATATTTTTGTTTGTCAAGGCAAGACTTGAATGCAAGCTATTCTCTAGACACAACTGTGTGCCACAACAACTTTTCCATACGTTGTTAGTTATGAACCAGAACGCCTGAGCCAACAGCTGTTTTGGTGACCCAAACCCAGGGAAATAATTCAAATAGAAATGAATATGTATATGAATAGTTAACACAACAGTAAAAATTATTACCAATAATTTTTAGCATAGTGAAATACCACATAATAAGAAAAACCAACTGTAAGGCCAAGCACAGGCCTAGCGCAACAACCACGGAACTTGACATGATTACAGAAACAAACAAATTTATTTCTAGTCTGAATTTAGTGTCTACATAATGCAATGAAACATTATTGTCCTCTTTTTTTTTCCTTGCAGAAACAAATAACGTGACCACTAAAGCACTACAGACATTCAAACTTGAAATTAACTATGATATTTATATCACACTGAATATGAAAAACAACAAAGAATAGGGACAGCAAAGTATAATTCATATTTGAAATAGCAGACTAGAAAAGGGACAGTAATGAAACAGAAAAAAAACCTGCCGATGTCTTCAGTATTACCTTAACTGTATTTTTGAAGCTTTAGTGAAACCATCAGTGCGAAACTGTATACAACCAAAAATCCTAAATTATTGTCAGTTTTGTAAGCTAAATTTCTGTTGTGCCTTTCTGAAAGCTTTCTAAAATGAGTTTAATTGTTAAGGATGGTTATTCTTTAGTAAAATGAGGCTTTTAAATACTTTATCAGTTGTCTCAACATGTTGATAAGCCTAAAATGATTTTCAGTTGCTTAGATTAAATGACTTTCTACTGTACTGAAAAACAACGAAACAAAATGCCTTATCACTCTGGGCTTTTTGCAACTGCTTCAGGAAAATAAGCTTTGTCTTAAAGCCACGCTTAACTTTGCTTTACGCACAACAGACCTCCATGATGGCTCTTTGTCACGGTTTAACCCCAGTCAGCAGCCGCTCACTCACTCCCCCATCAGCAGGATCAGGGAGAGAAATGGAAGGGTAAAAGCCAGAAAACTCATGGGTTGAAATAAAGACAGTTTAATAGGGAAAGGAAAAGCTGCACACTCAAGCAAAGAAAAACAAGGAATTAATTCACTGCTTCCTATGGGCAGGCAGGTGTTCAGACATCTCCAGGAAAGCAGGGCCCCATCATGTTTAATGGTACTTGGGAAGACAAACAACATCACTGCAAATGTCCTTCCCTTCCTCCTTCTCCCTTCAGCTTCCCATGCACTCCCAGTTTCCTCACCAGCGCAGCCACATAATAAAGCAGAAAAGTTCTTGGCTCTGTGTAGGCACTGCTCAGCAATTACAAAAACATCTCTATATTATCGTCACTGTGTTCAGCACAAATCCAAAACACAGCCCCATATTAGATACTGTAAAGTAAATTAACTCTACCCCAGCCAAAACCAGCACAAACTTTAAGCCATAAAATTAGTTAGTCAAAATAGTTAGAGGCTTTCCATGCTCAATATTTCGTTCTCTACTAACAACATCTTTCCTTTTAACTATTGCTCCCTATATCATCTTCAGAAACATCCAACCACTAGTGAATTTTGTTCTTAAAATTAATTGCACAGGAAAACATTGCCGCATTACAAAAATTTAACAAAAGTCAGAAGATAGCATTAGGTGCAACAACTACACTACATCTTCATATCTCCTATAAAAATCAGACTTTTACAGGTCCATAAGGGAAGCTGTAGAAACTGTGTCATCTCTTTTTGCCTGTAGCCAGACCAACATATTGAGATGTCTTTCTAATTGAAAGTAATGTAATGTTTTGAAGAGTACAAAGTTCCGTATAGTACAAGCCACTGAGAAGAAATACAGCACAGAAGTGTTTGACTGCGAAGTGCCAGCCTACATTCACTAGAGTTTATTTATTAGGTCTGGATCAGTGATGGACCAAAGCCAGCTGCTAAGTGATGGTCAGACTGGCCACTCTGACCTTCTAGAGAGATCTAACAGATCTAAGATAAACTAACAGAAAGGCTCACATTCTATATAAACCCTTCCCCACCTACCCCAAAACAGCAAGCCCTCTTTCCCAAGAATAAAAACAGAAGGAGAACAAGCAAAACAGGAGGATATGCTTCACACAGTGGGCAGCAAACCAGGGGAACTCATGGCCAGAGGACACTGTTGTTGTTTAACATATTTCAAGAGAAGAATGGATGACACCATGAAACAAAGACATGTTGATTGTTATTAAATACAAAGCCACTTCTTCAAAGGTCCTAAAGCTGAAAAAATAATTGAGGTTCTGGAAGGAGTATTGTCTATGTTTGCACACTGATTTGGCTACTCCATAGGCATCTGCATACAGATGGAAACAGGACAGTAAGACATTATGTCTATTCTTATGGACACAACCTACACTCTTCCAAATATGCCCTTAATTTTTCTAGAGGTCACGGTCCCTGCCCTGCTATATTGTCTCCATGGGCAATGGTTCAGGCATACTGTAGTCATAGTGCCTCCTAACACAGGAGATCTCTCTCTCACCCAGACTGCTGAAGACTGATACTGACCCTCAACTCAGACACAGATCAAACCATGACAGCCACGGATCTCCAAGCCCTGATACAGCAACCAAAGTGCACTGCAAGTGTCCACTAAAGTGGCACTGCTCGTCACTCCACCCTATATCTCCTCACTTGAGCACGGAGTCCCAGCAAGGAAATTGCTATCATACACTCTTCAGCTTTCTGCATAGTGCAAACCCAACCAAGGCCAAACTGAGCTCTCTGCCCAGGGCCCAGAACGCTCTGCTCAAAGGACCCCCCTTGTCAACCCCAACCTTGCACCCTCCTATCCCACACAACCTGGATCATCAAACCAGGAACCTATCCAGAAAAGTGGGCAATATTGGATATTTCAAGAACCTGCTGGATCACCCCCCCTGCCACCGCTCCTACTAACCAACCTCTGGGTTTGGCTTTGCCACCTTGTATTACCGTAGCCTGATACTGCCTCATGAACCGGGTTCAGTCCACAGACCAACTCTGGCCATCTGTGGATTGCACAACTAATGGTGTGCAGATATAAAGAAATCACCAACCACAGAAAGGTTTGTCTTATCAGCAACAACCCCTTTATTCTCTTCCAAGAGATAGCTGGGGAAAATGTGCCCTTCAGCAGAAGCAATTCACAAGAGATTCAGCAGAGCCAACAACTTAGTCAGCAAGGACAGAGGGGCAGAGCCAGCCCATTCATTTTAGACAACAGAAGAAATACAGCACAGGGGAATACTGTACAAAGGAAAGGTTTTTCTTAATTATCAGTTCACATCAAAATAATGTTATTATTCAAAAGTATTTATTCAAAAGTGGGTAGAGATTTGGGTAAAGAAATACTGTCCAGGTTGTAAGATTTGGGTGACTAAAACTGGGGTGTTAAATCTAATTGCCAAAATGCAAGTGACCTGAATTTCAAAGACACGGAGACTGGGGTTTGAGGGAAGCTGAGCACCACATTCTACTGACATGAGAATTACCACTTCAAAGAAAATATTTAATAAAGAAGGACATATTTCTTATAATTATTATGAAGAGTTGATTCATAAATGGCATCAGTTAGACTTCTCTCTCTCATCAAATCTCTTGGTTGCGGGAATCTCAGGCTGCCTGAGTGGCTTTATCAGAATTTGCTCAATAGTTTCTCTATAAAAAATTAAAGATTTTATAAAGATTAATAGTTGGTACAATTATAACTAATTATAGATAAGTTCACAGGCAGCCTTCAACAGCAGTTCTAAAGGACATGTCTTCATGAAAGCACGCAGTGATAGCTGGAAATTCACCCCTCACCAGAAAACCAGTCATCCATGCATCATACAAGTACAGCTGAAAACTTCAGACCATACAGCTCCATCAGAACACTGGTTCTTTGTCATCTTCCTCTTTTTCTTTTTAAATCCATTTGTGCCACAGGCTATATTAAGGATCTCTCAAGGGCAGGAATTGTCTTTTAATTACATACACAGGGCTTATCATTGTGGGTGCCTTGTCTTGCTGGGAGCTATGTGCTCCTCTGTCACCCACTAGAAACAGGAAACTGTATCTGTATGTGTGATCAGGCTTTCTCACACAAATGCAACATCAGTCTAAGGTGATAGGTTGAGCATACCCAGGACTACCACACTGTGTACCCAGCAAGCTGCGTGCAACACAAACACTCAACTACTCTCCAAGCAGCGGACCAACTGCAAAGGACCTTTCCCTGAGGAATTTGTGTACATTCTTTTTGGTTACTGAAAACTTATCTTGCAAGAGCTTTCACCACCTTCTTCCTTAGAGGAGACTTTTCGACTTGTTTAGCCTGTTTCTTATTTACTACCCAATATGACTGTCTTATGTATTACTTTACTCACATTCACATGTCAGTGTACTGATGCATTTTACCTTTCAGGAGGAAAAACCCTCAGTATAATCTCTTACTTCTGACAACATATTCAGAACCAGAATACTTGTACTCATTGAGAACGATGGCAAATAACTATGGTCTGCTACGATCTTTGGCAACAGGAGGGTTTTTCCTACTAAAAAATAGAAAAGAGACAGACGAATGATTCTGTGAGCCATTCACCTTGTATGAAAAAAACATGTGGAATGATCTTTAAGGCAATTGCTTAAAATGGCATATAATACCAAAAGCCATATTATTGTCTAGAGGATATAAAATTATTTTCTACCTTTTAGGTCATAATACACAATTCACCCTGCAGCACAGAGCCTTACTGTTCTTGGCTGCAGCTGGCCATCAAGGGTATTTCGCAGGGGAAGGTTTTGATGGAACCATTGCACACAATGGCAGTGGTATATTCTCTCACACACTACAAATCTATTGAGTAGGGTTTTTTTTCTGAAACTACTGCTGTTCCACTAAACATGAACTGCTTATGCCTCCATGAAGTCCAATTATTGTTCCAGTAAAGCAATGTTAATTTGCTTTATTAACACTAATGATAAAAGGTAAGTAAAAGTAGTAAGGACTGTAATAAATGTTGTCAAGCAAAGACACTGGTAATTGAGGTTATGCAGTAATATAAGGAAAAACTACTACTGGGGTGACAACTCTGAAGTCAATAGGGTTTTGCCAAAATGGATATAGACCAGCGTCTCTACTCCTAAGCAGTCGTAGCACAAAGAGATGTTTATCACCATTTTAAAACAGTCACGTAAATTCAGAACTGCAGACACGTTAAGAGTGCTGCATAGTTTAACACACGGATGAACAAGTAATTAGACTTATTTGTTTGCGGATTAAATGCCTGTAAAAGAAAAGGCTTTTGTTTAGTCTGAGAAAAGAAAAAGGAAAAAACTGCCAACTGTTTTCTCACATTTTCATTCTATGCTTCAAAAAATTATAGAACAATGAGATTATGCTTTAATTTTCAGTACAGCCATGCCTGGATGATTTGGGGAACACTGAAAGAGAATAACAAAGTGCAATGTATCAAAACAAGAATTCTCAGAAGTCTCTTAAACTCTGAGAAAACATACACATCATTAAATTTTCGGTTTCTCCACATTCTAACCGCAACATCTTCTCCTTGCCAGATCATGTGAAAATACTAATGAATAGAGCAAGGGATACCTCAATTCCTAGTCTGCTTTTCTTAAAAGAGAGAAAAAGACCATCTGAGACCATGTATGAGCTCAATACAACCCCCCCACCACTACCACTTCGTCCCTACCCACACTTTTAGCTATCAACACAAACGGAAAACATTCAGCCCTCAATGACAGTGAAGAGTCATGGACTCTCAGATCTCAATTTTTAAATTTCAGTATGCAATGGGTAACACTTGCAGCAACATCCCAAAGAGAGGGAAAAATCCTTTTCTTCCCATGAAATAAGTATCCACGACACAAACTGTGTCAGTCATATGTGAAGATGAAGACTTTACATGGTGGGGAATAAATTCCAAGTAACGGAGGCAGTACGGGGAAAAGAAAGATACTAGGCAGGAGAGAAATAAAGACAAAGCCCCTAATTTAATCCTTCACTTTTTAATATTGATATACTTATTTTATATGACTACTATGCATATGTTTCAGCATCTTCCTCAAATACAGTATTTAATCGAAAAAAGAGGAGTATAAAGAAAGAGAAGTAGAGGTGCTCAGGTGAAACCTCCATCCACCTTTGTGGGTTCTGTTATATTAATATTACAATCAGATGTACAAGGTTGAATATTGTGTGTTCACAGAAATTCCCCAAATAGATTCTCACTGGAGACAGAGGAAAGATCCTAATACACAAAGTATATAACACATAGGAAAAACAGGAAACCAAAATTACAGCAGACGAAAACAGTACATGTACACCAACTGTGCTAGCCAGGATGTGTCACAGTGCAGCGGACTCAAAGTTTCCTCAGCAGTCTGACAAGACCCATTAGCATCTCATAATAAAGCAAAGAGTATCCCAAGGCTCCGGAAAAACACCATTTGGATGATTTCAAATGAGTGAGTCATTTTATCAACTCATATCCTGAAAGTAACTAGGCCATTTCAGTCAAGCAAAAAGTGAATAAATCTTTAGTTGCCCCCAACAATCTTCTGCATTTTTAGAGTAAACTGCAAAAAGGATTGAAATGTTCCTATCAAGAATATAAAGCTTCTATAGCAGCACCCTTTCTGAAGACATTTAAGTATTTTTCAACTGCACAACTTGAAACAGGAGTGGTTTTGCCTGTCTGCCCACCAATGTGGAAAGCACATTCACAGCCTGGCAAGGAGGAGGCAGGCAAGATGACAGGAGCTGCTTCCCCCATGCTAAACATTACTTGTTTCTCCATGGATCCCTACACTATATTTTTCCTTTGTGAGGACAACTTCAGAAAGCCCGACAACATAATAAAGCTAGGGAAAGACAACCCTGTTATTACTGCTGCAGAAAATAAAACACAGATTAATGTCACTAAGGCACATGTCAGAAGAGATAATAATGATGCGTACAAATGAATCTTCTCATCAGGAGCAAGGAATATAAGCACCACTGAAAACTGAGTAATAATTACATACAAATCAAAAATGACATTGCCAGCTGCTAAGCACACATTATTACCCAGATTACCAAAGGGTTTGTTTTCCACTTTTTCCCTTAAAACTTGCTAAGTCTTCCTTTTCTATTCAAGTGACAGAAATTATAAAGTAGCAAAGCAGGCACTTACACTCCCCAGGAAGACAAATGCTGGCACCATGGGATAGCTTGCTGCTTAGAGCTCTAACTACCCATTGTGCCACGATGAAGGTACAGATGTGCAACGGAGGCTGGTAACAGAAAATAGCTTTTCTGAGTCAAAACACAGAAATTGGTTATAAATTGTGATAAATGCTCAATTTCCATTTTCTGAAGCATCTACTTACTATGTGCCACATACTTTCAGGCCTCTCTCTTACTTCTAAAGATTGCATTTATGCATGTTCTAATCACTGATGTTACACTAAGATTCAAACGCAGGGCAATCACATTCAATCAGTCATGCCCTCCCAACATCAGCCAACAAGGGTCTAGCGTATAAAAGCCTTCTTTGGTTGTATTCCTCTGACTGCATTCCTTGCCATTTTTATAATCATTATTTTATCTGTCTTCCAAAGACAGAATATAAGATCAAGTACCACAATTGCACACTTTTTCAACTAATAATTTCTTTTACTCTGATCCTTTTTAACCAGAGTTCTATCCTTAAGATATAACTGAAGACAAGCACCAGACAGGTTCTAAGTGAGCTATTTACCAAAGGCATACTATTAAAAATCTCGTATCAAGAAGGCAAGACCTAACACAATATGTAAAAATAAAGAGTCAGGAAATGTTAATTTTTACTGATATACATTTAATCTAGGAATTTATCATCTGCATTCCATCTGTCAACTGAATGAGACAAGATTTTATTACTTAAATGACACAGTGAGAGTTTGTATTAAGGATTCAAGATGCTAGAAAGACAGACCATTTATGACCCAGACAAGAGAATTGCTTTTTCCTGTAGAACTTGACTGAAAAATCGCTACAATCATTTTTGCAGGCTGTAGGTATGGAGCTACATCTTTCTCCTTTACATTTTATTGCACATGACCCATGAATTATTTCCTCAGTCCCATAAAGATTACAACCTTCCCATCTATATTACACCATTATAATTTTAAAGTACATATGTGTTGTTAAATATAATCCTTTCTATTAAATAAGAGTAATTACCACAAATAAAAAGTAAGTAACAATTAGGGTAGCAATTAAATATGTGAAGTTTATTAGACAAGTTGACTAAAAATAACACTTGTGGTCAGATACTGGTATGCCCCTTCTGCTAGCAACACACACAAGCACAAGATACTTTCATTTACTTCCCTCACAAGACTGCTGAATTTTAAACTTCTCCCAACAGTACTTAGGATGTAATCATTTCTGGTTTGACAAACTGCTAAAATCATGACAGCATTCTTAGCAGAAATTGGCACAACAGCAAAACGAAAAAGAATCAACTCACTTTCTGCTGAACATTTATTTTCAGTTGGTCTGTAAAACCAAGATCAATTTGCTACTTACAGTGATTGATAACTCCCTTGTCCTTGACGAGGCACTCTGTAAATTGTTACAGATAGAACAGTACATACAATACTGTTACAGTGTCTATTTACTGTGTATTTGTTAATATTTCATTGTAGCAATCTCTCCTTTTCTACTTGTGTGACATTTTTCTGATTTTGAAGTGAAATTTCTCATATTTGTTCCCGTCGCTCTTTGGCCTGTCAGTGGGCACCACTGAGAAGAACCATCCTCTTGACTCTCTCTCATCACATGCATTGGTAAAATCCCCTTGAGCTTCCTCTTCTCAATGCTGAACAATCCCTGCTCTCTTACCGTCACCCTCCATATGTCAGGTGCTCCAAGGCCATAATCATCTTGAGGCCTTCACTGGATCTGCTCCAGTATGTCCATGTCTGTCTTGCACTGGGGAGCTCAGGACTGGACCCAGCACTCCAGGTGTGTCTCACCAGGCTGAGCAGAGAGGATCACCTCCCTTGACCAGCTTGGCCACAAGGGCACATTGCTACCTCCCAGTCAACTTGGTGTCCGCACCAGGATCTCCTGGTACCTTGTTACCAAGCTGTTTTCCAGCTGGTCAGACCTCAGAAAATAACAGTACATGGCGTTACTCCTCCCCATGTGCAAGGCTTTGTGTTTCCCCTTGCTGAACTTCATGAGATTCCCATTTGCCCATTTCTCCAGCCTGTCAAGATCCCTCTGAATGGAGCACAACCATGCGGTGTGCCCATCACTGCTCACAGTTTTGTGCCACCAGCAAACATGCTGAGGGTGCACTCTGTCCCATCATCCACGTCATTAAGAATGTTAAGCAGTACTCCTCCCAACATCAAACCCTGGGGTACACAACTTGTGGTTGACCTCCAGCTGGACTTTGTGCTGCTGATTACAATCCTCTAAGCCTGACAGTTCAGTCAATTTTCAGTCTGGCTCACAGGCCATTTATCCAATCCATACTTCAATGGTTTGTGAGGATGATACAGACGACAGTGTAAAAACTCAAGATAAGGAACATCCACTCTTCTGGCTGTCCAGTTTAACACATTTCCAAACCGTGTTCTTGGTACAGTGAGAAGCCAGTGAGCCACCACTAAGATGCCTGGCAGAGTCCTGACAAGGGCCTTTCTCAACTTACAGCTTTTGGCTCAAATGCCCCAAGAGAACAAGGAAGAAAATACCAATACACAGGCTTTTCCCTTTTCCAGAGAACACTTACAGAAACACAGATTTAGGCCCTTTCTCACCAAAAATACTCAAACCACTCTGACCCTCTCAACTGTTACAGAAGACAGAAAATAGCACAAGTTGCTCATGCTTTTAGGACAGGCTGATATGATACTAGAAACACTATGGATTTTAGTGTAATCTGCCACATCCCACATTTGGCTGTAGATTGCATTTCTGCAGTATAAATTTCTACAGTGTTCAGTGACTAGAAGGAGCATATATGCTGGACATTGCTACAGTAGAAGTCAAAATGATGCTCCATCTTTGCAGGCAAGGCTCAGAACACGTGAGCAAGCAAGTATTTTGATTAAAAATGGTCCTGCTACAACTGGATAAAAGCTTACCTGCTTTCATACTTCAGCTCTCTCAGTCAAAATAAAAATTTCACGGTATCTCTGACAATTAAACTTAAATGTCACATTACACAAACTATCTCCTGAAGTTTATATATAATCTTACCTTTCTTTTTGCTTGGATTTAGCTAAGACTGTTCTACTGGGGATACCTTGAGGAATTTTTCTTTAGTAGATTAATTTAAAAGCTGAAATTCCACTGGGTTGCAAAAGCTTTGTCTTGAAATGTAATATGCACAGACAGCAAATCTACAGCAGTTTCTTTCAACAATAGCAGGCTTATTACTTGCACTGCATTTCAGAGCCTCAAACACGAAGATGATAGGGAAAGCACAGGCTCACATACTGCATCCCGGAACATACAGCATTTCTATTAGACTCTCTTTTGGGAATCAACTATTTCAAAATCTCCTGATTTCAAGCAGATACCAGTCCACCACCATTTGACTAACCAAGTCCTTCATGGCACAAAACCAGCCTGAGTTCCACGTATAACCAGAGTATGAAGGTCATTTCAACAGGCTAGATGAGTGCTCTGTTTAAACAGCTCACCAATGCTAACAAACTGTGCAAACTTCAACCGGGCAAAGGATCCAGCCCTGTTTCCAGCCTGCAGCCACACTGGGAGCTATATGCATGGTAAGTTTCTTTCAAAAATGTATCTTGAAAATCCTTTGACATTTGTGTCTAGTTCACAATAGCATTTGTTCTGACTCTTGGAGTCAACTCAAAATGTAAAAATTTCTTTTGATTTGGAGTCCACAGCTATTCTGAGGTTTTTTCTCACAACTCAGTGAGAAAGTTGTCAAAGCACTGGCTTCCAATAAAAATAAAAGTTACAATGATTTCAGCTGATAATTTCCTCAACTTCTGCCCTTACAAACAGATGTATCTTCAATATTAGCAGAGCTGAGTGCACAGCTTAGGGACAGGTCCTCTATCTGAACATAACTACAGCAATCTACTTTATAGGTTCTCCTGTTAAAACTAACCTAGAGGAAATGACTGCTACTCAGTACGGAGTACATTGCAGTCAACAAGAACTACTGGGATGTACTTCTTGCAATATCCACCTATGCACTGTCTTGAAAGTGGGTGGTCATGGTCATTTGCTAGCTGTTCTTCACAGGTTGGCACATTAGGGCGGATGTTTGTTATTGACTGGGAAAGCACTGAAAAATAGGTCATGTACAACAAACTGAGGGGAAACAAGATGTCCAAGAGGGAATCCATCCAGTTCTTCTAAGCATGAGCAAACGGGCGCATTAGTAGCTGTGGCATCCAAAGACTACAGTGTGAGGGAAAGCAAACAAAATCCAACAAGTAAACCCCCCATCTCAGCCACTAAGGAATTTATCTGTGTTGGTCTCTACTATCTACTACTCTGCATTTCCCTTTTACAAGCCATCACACAAACTTTAGTGCTACTCTTCCTAATTTAATGATTAAAAGCATGTATACCTTATCAAGATTGGTTCTCCAAAATAAACTGCTCTCTACAACCTCCAAAACAATTCACTGATTGCTATGAGCTCTGCACTACATTTGCACTGAGATCCCCAACTGAGGTAAAATACTGAGACCAGACAGTAGTACAGTTTCTAACTTTTATGGGGAGTACTTGGAAAACAATTTTAACTGTCCAGAAAACTGAAAATCAGTTTCATATTTACATACCTACATTGTATGTATATACATTCATCTCATGTCCACACTAATTACTGGGGGGGACGAGGACATGTTCCTCCCCCATAAAAGCAGTTTTGGGCAGCAGCAGCTATGCTTCCAAAAACACACAACACAAGCGAATGACCCCTTCTTTCCCATTTGGACTGTTTCCAAAACTGCTACTCAATGGGGCTAGAAAGAAATCAGGTAAACATTTTGAAGATCTTTAAGGAGATTAGGACAAAAAGGATGTCTGTCCATTTTTTACACTCAGTAGAAAATGAGAGTGGGGTGAGAATTTATGTTTATTTGGAGATTTACTGCACAGTTTGACCCGGCAAATGCAAAACATGACCCCGTGGAGCTGGGGCAGCTCCCATGTGCTGTGGGGAGGAAGCTCTTCCTAGACCACTGGTCAACACAATGCTCACCTGTAGCTTAATCAGCTCTGGCAATTCATCTCCCCTCCCAGTTCCCACATCTGAAACTGGGGAAGCAGGGACGAAGATGACTGAAAGCAAAAACGCTCTGAGGAAATGAAATTAATCTCAGAGGATTTCCTGACAGAAGAGTCTTTCAAGGCACTCTGACATGTTCTCAGGGCAAAACTACTGTCATGCCTGGCAGTCAAGGCTCAAGCGATGCCTCTGTGATGCTTCACGCTTCAGTGGCACGCGTGGCTGTGCTTCTTGGGGCCCAGGCACGCAGCCGGCACTGCTTCAGCTCCGTCCGCTCCCTTCTCCTCACAGGGAGAAAAGGGACACGCTACTTTTTTATGTGTTAATGCCTCTTACATTTTTTTACATAGGTGCATGCAGATAATACCTGGATATATACAATAGATGTAATTACATATGTAAGAAGAAAAACTAACAAGAAAGGGTCAGACTTTGAGGGAAACACTGTGTACGGCTGCATGAATGACAGCAAACAGACCGAACCTCACCCTGCTCTGTCTATCTGCTGTATTGGATGGAACTTCCTTTTTTTTTTGTCAATTTTTTACAGTATTTTTAACTCTCTCCTAATTTTACAGCAAAGGCTGACAAGAACAAGGACAACTAATGAAGTAGTTATGAAAGAAAACTATATAAAGTAAATATTATGACTGAAAACAGAAAAAAAAAAAGAATTATCTTCAATATTTCAATCCCTGCTTTGCTTTTTACTACTCTGAAAATATCATTCAAAATGAAGATGTGTACAAACATGCATACATGGATACCAATCCCCAAATTTCAGAAGAGCATAAAGAGTATATTTGGGGCGTCTTTGCACTATGGGAAATTCTGGCAGAGTAAGACTTTAAAAAGAAAAGTCATGTAATTTCCCTTTTACATTTGTTAGTCACATTGCATTATTTAATTGCATCCTTTTTTAATGTACTTTATTGTCACATCCAGAGTTGAGGCATTTTCTAACAAAAGAAGAAAAATACTTCCCACAGGCACAAAACACTTTGAAAGCCTGCAGTTGTAGCACAGTTTCAGTGATAAAACAATACAGTTTTATAGCACACAACTGTCTCTACTGCACTCTATTAACTCTAGCCCACTGACATTACAATCACCCTCTGCATGTTTGTATTTTAATAAACTTCTCCAGAGTTTGCTTTTAATTAGAGATATATACACACACCCAAAACTACTGGTTCTTACTCTGTTTTTTGATAATTTAATTTGAATTAGTGTTCAAGAAGCATTGAGAATTGCCATTCCAGCCAGCAAGATCTCTTCATTACCAGTAACAGCTTTGATTTCTGTAAATCTGCTTACAGTGTCCATCACTATGACTCACAGTATCTAAGAGTTGAACATTAGGACTTCAGAAAACACAAGGGAAGGAACTGTTACTTCATTGCATCCAAATACAAATCCCAAACTTTTGTTTTGGAGGTAGGTCTTTTTAGCTTTAAGAGTTGTTGATTCTCCTTATTTTTTGGGCCATAAAATATTTCTTCACAACAGGCATACTGTTGAAGTCCTGTCACATGTTCCAGCAGCACAATGATGCTGAATCTATAGCTCACCAGAACTATACATCCAACCAGGTGCTGCCCCCCGCTGCCCCCTTCCCCAGGGGCCTCTTGGGCAAAGCCCATTGGCTTGCCAGCAGCAGCCCGGTTGGGATCCATACATATCTACCAACAGATGATGAGCACATGCAGAATGGAAGAGCAATTACCAGCTCCGTCAGAAGGAGGAAAGGTGGGAGCTCAGTTTTACAGCCAAAACAAAAAACATCTCTGTATTTGAATTATGTCTAATAAAAAACACAAAGTAATCTCTAACTCTATTAGACATAATTAGCAACTCTCCGAGGCCCTGGAATCACAACGTTATGAACAAAACTCATGGGGCAACAGGAGACAGGCAGCTGTACAGTAAAAGGAATTCTTTAATTACTTCAGTATGTTGACAACCTGGATCAACTACGATCTTTCCAGAAGCCAATGCAGTATTCTTCTACCTACTTCAAAGGCCTCTTATTCAGGCCGTGTTTCCATGAAGTCAAATCAATATTTATGCTGTGAACGTTTTTGTACACTGCTGATATAAGGTTATGGGCAATGGTGTTTCTAAAGAAGCATACAGCTTCTGAGAGATCAAAATGCAGCTCTGAAAACAATCATAGCCACCACAGATCCTACTGCCTTATAATTTGCCTTTTCAAGGCTATTGTCTCCTTTTATGCTAGACTTCTGGTAATTTCAGTCATTTAGAACTATAGTCTCACTTTCTTTTCCCCCCAGACTTTTCAAACTGTGCGATGCGACTGCCATCTCTCAGACAAGAATCAATGGGAAATAACAAACGAATACAACCTGGCAGCTTACCTTGAGTGACTCGAGTCCTCAAGAAAACAATGCTGTCTACTGACAGAGAGCTCTAGTAGCCCTCTTTAGCCCATTACAACAGAGATCCTCTCAACCAGGCACCCCTGCTACCCAGAGCATCTTCTGCTCAAGCATCTGTGGCTCAAGCACCAGGTTAAGCCACGGGTTTGCAGACAGCCCACTACCAAACCTTATGTTCTGGAGTCCTTCCTTTCTGACCTGTTTACCCCATGACTCTAAGGCAACTACATTACACAAATATTCACTACTAATGTGATGTGCATCGGGCATATGCCTCTCTCAAAAACAGGGTTATTATGAAGAAACTGGAGTAAGTGTTCAGTGATTCAATGCAGCTCTAGAGAGCACTGCAAACCACTCTAGACAGCACACTGTTCTGCACCCAAGTGGATTTTTAGGAACTGAGTGATTTCTTTCTTCCCAGAAGGCCAAAAGGCTTCTCTTAAAATATCTCAAGTGTGTGCATGCACCCACACACAGTAGTGCACTGTAGTACAGGCCTTATCACCAACAGCTCACAACTACAAAGACCTCTTCCAATGCAAAAGATGTGCTGCTTTTGTGACCAGAACCATGGAAAAACATGCCACAAGTTGCAATTTCAGTTTATTTGTATCACACGTAGCTATTGCAAATTTCTTGCACTACCATGCCTGATGCCTTGAATAATCCATGCACACTTGCATGTGTGTAAAATGAGACACTGTGTCATTTTAACACCCCTTCACAGCACAAGCACACCTTGAACCACTGCATGAATACTTAAATGTGCAACTAATGCACAAGAAATAAGACAGAAACCACCAAATCAAATTCTATCAGCCAAGCTCACTATGCTAAACGCAGCTCTCCACAATCCTGGTATCTTCCATGCAACATCTGCTATTCCATTAAGCAGCACAGGGAAGCCACAGGGAGTGACAGCAGAAGCTGGAGTTCCTGCCCTGTATGTTTGGGTTCAATTCTGAAAAAAAGAAAAGCAATCTCCAAGCAAGATGTGAATGTGGGTTAACCCCACTAAAGCACTCCCTATAACCACTGCTTGTAACAAAGTCTAAGCTGAACAATTTGCAGTAAGAATGTTCAAGAGGTACTCTGCCTTCCTTCCAGTACACCAGCATTACTATTACATTACAGATCTCACTGTGTTAATCATTAAGAGCTTAGAAACTCATGTTGAGAGAGGTATGGCAGCAACACATGGATATATTCACTGACATTTAATGTAGTCACTTTGATTAATTATTAAATCTCTAAAACAGATTTGGTGCTTGAAATGGCTTTTCAAAGGGTCCAGTATTCCCATTAGCAAATGAACTTTACTCTCAACAGTTGGCATTAGTTGCTTGGAAACAATTATTTAAGACATCTAAACATACTTCATTTAATCCACACACCCCCTATCTGGTTTCCCCAATACTGATGAATGCATTTCTCGCTCACTGGATTTACATATTTTTGGTATTCCCTACACAGCCTGACATTAAATTTTCAAAAATAGCATCTCTGCAGTCATTGAACCTACACTTCATTTCTTCAGTATGTCCATTTTCAAAGTCAAAAGCATGAAGACTATTCAGAAAGACAAATCAAATTATATGTATTTTACATATATAAATATATATATAAATATTTTTCTCACACAGACAAAATTTCTACCTAGGGACAAATACATGCAGAACAAAATCAATTATTCAGGCTAGGCAATCAGTCAGTACAGGAAAAGACAGTGCATCAAAACACCAAATATATCCAAGGTAAAAATATTGCAAGGTATTTTTGTTTCCTAATTCAGTAGGTGGCTGTGAAAAAAAAAAAAAAGTCAAACAGCCAATATCTAACCAGAATTAATTGGACAAGAAAAAATTCACAGCTACGAGCATTTGATGGCTGCAAACAAAGAGTAAATACATCTTGCTGACAAACAGAATTAACTGTTTTCTATTTTCTTCTTTACCATGTTCAGCAAAACTTTATTTTTCTTACAAACATTTTAAATGCTTTGCGGTAAAGTACCAGTTAGGTGACTAAATGCAGGATATGAGTTTGCCCAAAAAGGCTGAAAACAGGAGCTGCTGCATCACTGGCTTTCATGAGAGGAGACGAGAGAGAACTGGGGCTGGGATGCAACCTTCAGCCTTCACTTGGGGAGCAAAGTCAGGGAGCCCCACCAGCCAAAATAACCACATGACCACGACAGATCAGCTTAACACCAATGCAAATGAACCTTGAGTTTCAAGCAGTGAGTAAAGCTAGAAAAAAAAAACAATAGGAATAATTCTTGGCCCCACATAGTCCCTCAAGAGATCAAGATAGGATGTGGCTGAGATATTGGAAGGAAGCTTGGGCCTTCTGCTGAAGACTGTTCCCATGTGCTAAAGCAGTGCTCTAAACCTGGCATTTAGTTTATACCATTCACTGGTCTCACTTTAGAGTCTATGTGGACCAATCAGTTTCATTTTGGTAGAAACAATCTCATTCCCTCACAATTTTTAAGATTGGTTTCAAATTAAATAAAGTGAGGAGTGAAAAAAAGGCTTCAATTTTTTACAATAGTGGTGGCCCAACAGGTGTCTTAGTGAAAACAACGTTTCCGACACAAAAACACTGGAGCATTATTTTTAAGGCAGTTTTAATCTTATAATACATGAAAAACAAATTGTAGACTGACTAACATTTTAAAATAATTTCGGAACTCTGCATCTCTGAATTGCTCCTAGAGTTAAAGGTTATCCAAAAGTCACAAACCCTTTCCTCAGAGTAGACACACAATCCTGAGATTGGCACAGGCTGTTCTGTACAGAAAACAATACACAGAGGGAGGGGGGGAAAGCCCATATTTGCATCCATTTGCACATTTCATTAAAATCCTATGTAGACAAAACTGTTCTTAGCCTTCAAATTCATCAGCATGTGAAGATAAACCGAAGTTCACGTAGAAATCCATGAAGTATTTTGTCTTCAGTAGGACCACATCTGATGTACCCAAGGAGAAGGCAGACTAAGACTTGGTGCTTATTTAGAAAGAAAATACTTTTGCCTGATAATGAGGAGAGATGGGCATGGGCTAGATTTAAACTGGATATTGGGAAATATTTCTTCATTGAAAGGGTAGTCAGGCACTGGAACAAGCTGCCCAGGGAAGTGGTGGAATCACCATCCCTGGAAGTGATCTAGATGTGGCCCTTGGAGATGTGGTTTAGCAGCGAGCTTGGCAGTGTTAGGTTAACAACTGGACTCAATGACCTCAGAGGTCTTTTTCAACCTTAGTGATTCTATGAAACGGACATGGTCACTGTCCTGACTCTGGCACCTCCTCACTCGTACCTTTGTTCCCACTGTAAACAGCAGAAGCATACAGACTACCAAAGATGTAAAAAAAAAAAAGACAACAAAACCCCACAAATTTTGTCCTACATTTCAATTGTTCTTCAAGAAATGACAGGGTAAGATTTGCTTTACAATTTATCAGCAATTAGTATATATTAGTAAAAGAAATTGCTGGTGTGCCCATATGCCGTCCACCAGATCCTGAGCAGCCCAGAAGTATTGACCTCAGGGGACAGCCAGGCAGTCTGCAGACAGGCCTGGGAGGGAAAGGTCACCAGCATACCCAATAGAGAAGAATGCCTTCGTGTCCATTAAATATTTATCTTCTTAGTCCCTACGGCAAAAATACAGAGCCAGGGAAATAATTTACAGATAGAAACCCAAAGATGTTTGAAGTGGTTTTGAAGATGTTTGAACCCTTGAGGATATAGAAACTTTGCCTGTTAGGGAAGTTGATCATTTTTCCCCTCCACAATTCAAACAGGTTCACTGTGTGGAAATGCAGCTTATCTACACTTAAGGAGCAGCATAAGGGGATTTTCTACACACTGTTCTTGAAATAAGTTCAGAACAGCAAAAATAGTCACTCAGAAATCAAAAGTCATGATTCTTGAAGCAGAAATATATATATACACACATATATCTGAATAAAAATTTCAACATCAAGTGTTTTTTCCTCTCACAGTTGCTCTCTTAGAAGTTCAGAGGAAGAAGCGCCACACTTGTCCCCCCCTGCTCCACAAACACCACCAGGACCTTCCTACAGCAAGGACAGTTGCTCAGTTCTGAATTAGACTTAAGTCAAGCTGCAGACACAGAGACCAAAGCTTTGTACCTTTGATCTCCTGCTGCAACCCTAAGTTCCAGGTGTAAATGATTTACTCTACAGTGACTGCACCTCTAGAAATTTGCTGTGTTGCAAGTTTTTCAGGTCCTTCTTTTCACACATGTGAAGAAACAACACTGAGCTGCTCTAAGCAAAGAGATCGATATTAACACACAGCTCATCTTTAGCCACTTCCAATCTTTTACACCCTACCAAAAAACTTCAAGGTGTCACTTACCTACCCACACATGTATTTTCTAGGTGCACACACAAATGCACTTAGCTACTGTACAAAATTCAGTCAACTACAGCATCCCTCTGTTTCCATACCACAGGGAGCACACATTCATTTGCTTGCATTCTGTAATAGAAACTGGCTTTCACACAGTAAAGACCAGCAGTCAGGTCTTCTCTAAAACTCCACATGAAACCATTTTCCACTCCAAGTGAATAAAAATAAAATAAATTTAAAAAATCACTGTACTTGACAGGCAATTTAATGTATTTAATATTTACTACAATATATTTATCTACTTCAGTTTTTGCTTCAGTGGAACTGCATTTTAGGGTCAGTGTTAAATAGGTCTCACTTTTTGTCTTTCTTTTCCTTTCTTCCTTCCCCACCACCTGCTCCCCAGCAAGCATTGCAGTTTAAAATGTTATTATTATTACAGGTTACAATTTAAAATTTTAAGTCTCATGTATAAAAGGTATTGGCAAGAATAACTGGCTTTTCCAAAGAAAAGAAATCAGCAGTTAACTGTATTAATCAATTATCATTGAATTCTGTGCTCCAGGCTAGTGGTTCCTGTCAACAGTGGTCCTTCAGACCAAGGTTTTCCTCTTCAGCTTTAATGAACAAGGTTGAGATAATGCACTGAAATGAAATAATGTAGAACTAATCAACTATGTTTGTTTTTGAAGTCTGAACAATTTCCTTGAGAACCAAAATGAAATAAAATCACCATGCTTACAAATTATCTTAGAAGAAACAACACAGGGGTGCTGATCTCTCGGTCAACATGTATTTTGTCTCTGCCAGAAATGGATATAGCATACAGAAACACTCTACAAACAACAAATATTCGGAAGAAACTCTTAGAACTACTATCTGGTTCTACCCATGCATATCATTTTCCTTCGGGTTCACTGCTACAGACTGCTGTATCTAACCTGTGCCAACTAATGGAGTTCATGCCTGGCACTTGCAGGACCAAATCTTTTGTTGGCCTACAGTAAGGCACAGCTGAGACAATACAAAAATTCACAAAAAACCCACTGTCAACTCTACAAATCTGCTTGACAAAATAAACACCAAGCAGAAAAAGTGCAATTACTCCCAACCGATCTTTGAGAGTTTTGTTTTCCATGCAGCAGCTACAAATAAACAAACAAATAAATCTTCCCATGCATTTTAAGATGCACAGAAAAACATACTAAAACCCCAGACCACAATCTCTGACTAAACCAGCTGAATTTGCAGATGCAAAGGCTATTTGAACTTCACTTCCTCTGCTTCTTCCCCAGACAGCTTCCTATTCACATTTTTTTGACCTAGCCTTAAGTTAAGGCATCCCCAGCGGCCTTGGGTCAAGCCTAAAGGCAGGACGTTCATCTTGAGCTCTACACTGAGCTGTCACACTTAACAACCGACCATTCCCTCGCTTCCTGAGGAGCATACACTTGTCTGTTTAAATAAATAAGTGAGAAGAAAGAGCAGCTGGCAGCCAGAATACAAGTAACTTCTGCTTTTTAAAAGAAAGCCACATACCGTAGAACATCAGCAGGCATTTTCTGCTTTGTATTAGTAAGACACAGACCTCTGAATCCATCCTTTCCAGTCTCAATACAACTAGAAAGCCTGTCCTCTCGTGAGGTTTAAATGACTACAGATGGAATGAGTTGGCTTTCTCCCCTTTGCGATAATGATTTGATGACAAAACTGCAAGACAAATCTTTAGACTGCACATTCAGGGTGTAATGTGTGCCATAATTGTATTTTTCAAGTACTTTAAAGGACTTCAGGATACATGAAGAGAAAAGGGTTCCACAATGGTAATTCAGAAAATATGTGAAATTTCCTCTTTGGGAAAAAAACCCACATCAGTAAAACAGGGTCACTCAGTAGCCCTAGCCCCAGCTGAAGAATTAAAGAATATATGCATCACCAAAAGGGAAGGGGGGGTGAGGGAAGGATTAAAAAAAAAGAAAAGAAAAAGAAAAAAAATTAAAGCGTTGCCATAGTACACAGTGGACTGAAAGCAATACCAAAATGTGTGTTCTCTCATTTAGATATCATCACCTAACCTCTGTCCCCACAGCACTATGGTCCTTGTTGTTGTTTTAGACTGGACTTCAAAAATGGACAAGTTTTCTAGATTCCACAAGCTGAATTTAGAAGACTACAGTTAGATAAACCATCCAGGGATCTCCTGGGAAGCTCCAATTTTCAATCAGGAGAGTAATCAAAATAAAAACTCAGGAAAATTCAGCTATTAAACTATTACAGATTTTTAAATATTGCTGGTTTTTCAGATTCTTTAAGTTTAATTTAGCTGTGCATTTAAAAAAAAGTAACTTGTGACCAAGAAAATATTACCAATAACTACAAGAACAATTTTAGCTGCTTAGAAATGCAGTTAAAATGAGCAGGAGTGATCGTAACAGTTTATTAATCACTTCCATAGGTTACTCAAGATCACGTTAAATTTTTCTCCTTATTTGTACATGTCCCTATATCAGTTGGTGTAGTTTACATAAAACTAAGGCCACAAAGCTGCTGCTACTTACCATCCATTAATTAATCATATAAGACATACTTATGAAGTCATTAAGACTTAAAAGACATTGTATCACAAAATAAGAGATCACTGAGCAAAACTGTGCTTTCGTCCCTGGAAATCCACAGACAATTTACCAGCGCACAGAACACAAACATACTGAAGCTGTGTAAGAATTCAGTCCAAGCAATTCCTTTCACAGAAATTTTAAAATTGTCTTAATTACAATTCGGTGAGAAAGCTGGAGGATTTGAGCATTTTCTGTGTATTAAAGCTATTTTCATCCAATGGAGTGGTGTGTTGCCTTGGCCTGCTTCTCCACTCACACTGATGAAACCTCCTTAGTAATTATGCCACCAGCACTACATTTTTGTAAGAGACTTAAACCAACAGCTAATAAATTTCTGTCATTATCTAAAAGAAATAAAACAACCTATTGTGAATGGACATGTGGCTGTAAAAACCTCAATTATCTGTACAACACAAAGGACCACGAACTGCAGGCTGTAACTAGAACAGCCTTTGACAGTTTTGCTCAGTCTGTGGAAACAATTTGCATGACACAATCTGCCCTATAAAATCCACAGCCATTCAGATTCGTTATAAGAGCCTGAGTTCAATGAAGTAGTAATTTGGGGGGGAAGGAACTAGGAAGGAGCACTATTTTCTAACCAACCAAGAAAACACCACAAACACTGAATTGCAGCACACAGATCAAGCACCAGTTACAAAACAATAATGTTCAGTGCATTCTCCATCCCTTGTGACAGGCCTGGGAGCAGTGGTGTCTTAAAGGGATGGTCGCACTCTTCCTAGCAGACAAACCTCTCCTTCTCCTACTGTAGTGCAGGGCTGGGTATTCCTTGCCGGAAGAAGGCAGCAAAGACACACAGCAATTGGGAGAGCAGATGAATGTTATCAAAACCTACCACATTCGTAAGTACACATTTATTTTTGTGAGATGTTTACTGTATACTAAGAAAAACATAGACAGAAATGAACAGCAACAGATTTAGAGGTGCTGGGGATGCCTGCATAACTCTGGGGATGCCTGCATAACTCCTCCACAAATCTGTGAAGCCCAGGTAAAATATGGGCCAAGTTACAGACGGAGCATTTCAGAGACTACCAAAATGTCACTAAATTCATGGAGATTTCAGAGAGGCCAGTCATACTGCACTCTATTTAATTACTGATGGGCAGCTATAACCACAAGCCTGAACAGCTTTGGTTTCTCCATTTCAGAAGTCATTCCCTTCTCCTTTTAGCAATGAAAGGGAACGTAGCATTTTCATGACAAGCCATGTGAAAATCTACTACCATGCAATGGAAAATCCACATTCCTGCTTTCCAAACTGTAAACACCAGCAGACGTATTTAGATTTACTAACAATTGACCTGAGCATTGCTGCTACTGCTGCTGGCAGTGCTCTGCCATAGATCCATGCTCTCTCCCAATTTTCCTTCATAGGCATCTTCTCAGTTCCCCTAAACTAGGCTGTCAGATCCACATCACTATCAGACAGCGTGGCACACATCCCTTTTGATTGCCAGGCATTTGGTGCTAATACAGCTGGCACTGCAGCCTGCAGCTCCTGCTGTGACTCATCTCTTCTTGACTACACAACTTAACTGGGCTCCTACAAATGGCTTTAAATTATTTCTTACTCCAACCGGCAGAAAGCAGGGGCAAAAAGCTAATATCTCTCTGTGTTTAAAATATGTTTGCATACCATCCATTTTTTACTGCATTTATTTGTAATACATGGTGAATCCTTTATTTTCCATTTAACAGAGATGCTACCAGCATGTCTATTAAAGAACAGTTACAAGGTGTATTGTTGAGCGAGGAGTTTTACCTTTCTGGAGAGGGACAGTGTGATCAAAATAAAATAGACCTGGGCAGCCACAGAGCTTGTTAAACACACCCAAAGGAAGCACTTGTGAACAGACTTGAAAATACAATTTACTGAGATAACACTTCCCATGATATCTGTGTATTTTTCATTTCACTTTCTTTTTTTGCAGTTTCATCCAAACAGTATTTCCCCCAGGGCTGTCTCAAATGTCTCTTTCTGCTTTCTGCCTTCCACACTTTTGCTCTTCCCTTGGTCATCTTTTCAAAGATCGTTCACCTAAAGTGTCTCTTGTCATCTGCTCAAAGTGCCCAGAGACAGCCAAAAAATAAAGCCGGTTCCTGCCTCCTCTGTCCCACAGTTGCCCACAGTGCTCCCTCACAGTGTCAGCACAGGGAGTGTACTACAGAACTAACTGAAGTGCTACATGAGCCATCAGATCCTGTGGCCATTCACCAAAATTTACTTCTGCCACCTTAACTTCAAAGAGAATTTGGTTCATTTACAAAAAGCATTACATCCATAACCTGCTGTTATGGAATTTCCATGTTATGCTAAGCCCCAAGGAACTGCTGGCTCCGTGCACTCTATGTCATGGGTTTGCAAAAGTCCCCCTCCTTGGGGATTGAAAATAGTTTGTCCAGATGAATTTCCGGACAAGGGCCAA
>JAWMRA010000041.1:32918537-32934928 GCA_035584735.1 Pseudotriccus pelzelni
ATAAACTTCTCTCACCTTAGAGCAATTTGTGGGGGGTGTGGTAAAAAATTGTCCCCTAGGCAAACCCATGACACTCTACTACATGCACGGTCACGCGCACAAAACATAAAAAAAGCAAACTTCAAGCTGCAAGTGCCAGATTTAGGAATTCCTCACTTTGACCTCCTTTCATACATGCATTATGACACAATCTTTAATTACCTGATCTTCTACTTTTTACATGAGACCTTGTTTCATTTAATGCCCAAATGAAATTATTTTCATTTCTACCTGATAAATTATTTAAGACCTTGTTTTCCCCTCACCGCTCAAAGTGTAATTCAGAGCCTTAATTCCCACCCACTGTTCAAGCTCTTCTCTCTGGACAGACATTAATTTCTCCCTGAGTTCTTCTATGGTGTTCATCACTATAGCATTTGACAGCTTAGCGAACACTAATTTATTTTCATAGCATACCCATGAACAAGAGGTACCATTAACCTCATTTATAGGTGGAGAACACAAGTACATGGAGATTGTCATCAAAGGTATGCAACAATTGAAAGGCTGCAGCCTGAGGTGCCATATGGCTGGATTTTCAGACTAAGTTAGGCTTATGTAATTTTTGTATATGCTAAACAAACCTCCCCTGGTATGCTACAGTAACTTGTGCTGGACATCTGCAAATTCAAGCTCTCAAGTGAGGGCAAGGAGGGATAAGCCCTAACAGGAATGGTGATGGGAAGGCCTGGCACAACCCTGCATCAGGATTTAGTACAGCCTCTGCCACACCAGCACCACAGCAAAAGTGAGCATTCATTATGGACTCTTTAATGAGAGGCCAAATGAAGGTTCTAAGGGTATCCTCAGCTCTACTGCCTTTTAAATTTGGACTACATGTCCTCAGAACAGCAGTAGTCTTGCATGCTGATTTGTGTATTGTTTCCTGGGTTTCAGAGGGAAACTAGAAAATCTTCTGAACAAAATCAGCAGCATTAAGGTGCCTGTGTCATCAGCTGTGTGGTCATCATGGACTCCTGCACCCAGCCACAGCACAACCCCTGCTCTTTTCTGCTGAAAACAATTAAACAAAGTTGCCCGGTAATGTCTGCACATATGAGGAAGACTACCATATCTGTGTTACACAAATGCTATCTAAGGTAAACAGGTGTTTATCTTCATGATGATGATTAATTAACAGCTCCTGTCATGCCCTGCTGACAAGACAAAGCAATCATTCTGTAAATGTTTATAATCTCACCAGCAAGGGGCTTATATTGTTTCTTTGTTCCACTTATTGTTTTCAGTTTTCCATTGGAACTGAAGGGCAGTATTTAAACTGACACCTCAGTAGTTTCTTCTACCTCCCTCTTTAATCTTAGATCATAAAACCTGATGTTTCATTCACTTCCCAATATCCAAGGGGAAAAAACAATCGTATTGCCACGTGTTCATGATGTAAACTGACAAAGTCATGATTAAAACTAAGACCTTATGCAACATTTCATGAAGCAGGAAGCCCAGATCTCTCTATATTTCTTTGTTTGAACATGAATATCATATATTCTAGACACACTAAAATATAAAGGGTGCACAATTCTCTAAAACACTGGAAGGTAGAACTTTACACCAGCAGCCACTATAAGAGGAGGAAGCGCCACAACGAATACACTTCTCGAGCAGGGACAATCAGGATTTTTAATTATTCAGTAAAGAATAGGACTGGAAAGTAAATGAAAGAAAAGTAGAACAGAAACTGTACACTCGTAATTGCTAGAAGGGAGAAGTGTTTACAGTTCATGCAAAGAATTATATAACTCAGGTCTCATTATTTCAGTGGCTTAAAATAAATAAGCTGTTTTCCCTCAAGTAACTCCAAAGCAATGCTTTACCATCCATGCTCTGTGCTGCTTTGAGGTTAAGGGCCACTTGAAGAAGAGCCACAAAGGGTCATTCAAAAAAGCAATTCTACTGGTAACAAACTTAAACTGATTGTTGCGCTACCATTTTATGGGTGGAAAAAAAGTAAAATTTTTGTGGCCTGCTTCATGCATAATGGAAGTGTTTCACCAATACCAGCAGACACCTGCCTGGCAAGAAGAAATGCATTGCTCCAGTCCTGCAGGGAACCCCATAGCCTCAGGTTTAGATTCCTCAGACCCTGTGGCTGGATATCACACTACTGCAGCAAAAGTAACAACCTGATTTAATTATCTTTTAATTTATATAAACAACATAATGCAACTAAAGCCACTGTTCAAACAGATTAAGCATATAAAAACACAAGCCTTATCCCAGGACTTACATGCTTTAACCAATATAAACCCGAAAAGGAGTAAAATAAAATTTTAATACATGCATATTTCTTATGGGCTTGGAAAACCTAAATAATTTCACAGGACACTGAAGAGCTGCTAACATTCTCCTTATTATAATGTACTCCTACTAGGTTGCTTGCCTATAAAATAATATGCAATTCTTCTCCTCCACTTGGGTTCCTCTAGAAAGAATACATTCACTAGCAACCATGATGAGCAAGATGGTAGATAAATGGGATCACCTCAAAACACATGCACACCTCATCAGAAATCAAACAATTCTCTGCAAGAGGAGGATTGACATGAAATACCAAACTGCACTAGATGTTCTAAAAAACCCCCACAGTTTTCTAAAAGCTTTTAACATCTCCATGTGTTGAAGAAGATGAAAAAGAAAGAAAAACAGCTTAAGGGTACAACACCTTTATCTAACGACTGCCTGAATTTCATCCAAAATGGAAAATACTGCAGTTGGCACTTGGACACGGAAGTCTTAGCAGTGGAGGCAGAGACATCACCACTTTCTACCACTTTTGTTTCATTCAGAAACTCCTGAATGGGAAATTTGATATTGCCTGTTCCAGCAGTAAAGCTCAAATACTGTAGCTGCCTTTATCACCGTGCCTGGTTTGCAAACTGACACTGGACGGTAGCCTGGTGATGACAGCGTCTGTCTGGACACGGGCATGGCATCCAGTTCCTGCTGAACTCGTGCTGTTGGGGCTATCCAGACCTCAGGGAAAAAAGTGACTTATTGAAGACAGAAATATTCAAGGACTATAAGCTATTGAAAGTCACCAGAGTTCAACAATCACAAAACAGTCATTACGGTGAAGGATATAAGAAGTTTTAATAAATTTTAGTTCTTTTTTAAAATATTTTTTTCCTTGTGCTTTCAAAGCCTGCCCTATCCTCTACTCAGGTTACCAAGCCTTTTTTTCCTTTTAGGCTGCAACAAATATATTACCTCTAGTTTCAATAAAAGCTGAAATTTTACTGTACTGACACGACAAGATCTGTAATAGGTGGAGAACAACTCCCACAGACACACACACCCAGTTAAACTGTGGATTAGCAACACACACTCTGTAAAATGAAAAGCGGTGATGCTGCATTCCTCAGCCTTAAGATCAATTAACATCTCTGCAACCTGAACTAGAGATATTCAATGCCCTTGTCACCACGTTACTCATAAAATCATTAACTCTTCTGCAACCCCAATCAAACCTACGAGACTGCTGCAAACAAGAACTATTTGTACCAATTTACAAAATGGAGACTATCTTGACAAGAGTGATGTTGCTACTGACCACAGCATTAAGAAACCACTGGTGTATCACTTCCCTCGGTGTTTTCTCTTATATATTTAATACAGCTTTAAAATCACCCAGGGTATGAAATGCAAACGCATTTGTTACTAAGATTTTGGCAGCTGCGGGATTTTCTGACCATAACATCAAATCGTGTTGGAGAATAATGCCCAAGTGAAGTTTTTCTTCTGAAAGCAACCCAAACACCGTATCATACATCCAATATCAATTTTAACTAATCATTACCAGATTTCAGTCAACAAAAAGGACATTTGCAACTCTGAGTTACATAAAATCCTTCAGTGTTTTCCTTTTTAATCTTATTTGCTGGAGGCTAGGAGTCAGATACCTTACCTTCACTTTCCAGGAATGACACAGGGAGGGAGAATGGACAATTAACAGAAAGCAAGGAAAGATCATCACATTTAGAGGACAACTTCAAAGAGGCTGATTGTCCTAAAACTGAGGAACTAGATGATTCCCACACCAGAATTGTGGAATAATTAATAAACAGCATCACAGGGGAAAACAATAAATGACTTCACTGCAGACACACTATGGCAGACTACTTTGTCTAACATATCAATGCTCTTGTTAAACCATATATACTAGGCCTTGACAAAGGGTAGAAGAGAGTTATTTATGGGACTCTGAGTGACTAAATGGAACATTTTAAGGTCAAGGCTAAACTCATGGGACCTTTCAGGTTAGTGGGCATTTACTAGCAGAATTCTTTAAACACTGCTTTTCGGGATCATTCTTTAATATTGTCATTGCATCAACACAGAAAATAAAATCTTCATGCCAATGAACTCTGCCGTGAATTATGTTAAGAGGAACAACATCAGAAGAAGAACCACCAATGAAAAGAGAGGATCTTTCAGCAGATGGATGACAGACATGAGAGGTAACATAAACAAGACAAAATTTAACACGAAATGTTCACAGCAATGCCCTCTAAACTTGCATGGGCAGATCGTGACAACCATATTTCATGCAACCTGTGAGTTTCCAAAATCAGTTGGAAGGAACTGAAATCCTTTGCAAAATAAAGACTCACTGCTGAAATCATTTTAGTGTGTGGGAAGAAGTGTTTGTCTTGGTCAGAGGTGACCAAATCAGGCTGGATCCCAAAACTACACTCCTGCTCAAGACTAGGCTGAAACTCAAAGGTCTTGGCACAACACCCCGACTTCAACAGAATGACATATGTCATTTTTGGGAGCATTCCAGGAAACTCTGCCACACAGCATTTCTGATAGTCAGCAAATAGCCATTGTAATAATATAACAAGGGCATTTTTCATACCAAGCATCATTATAAGGAATAGGTTGAATGGCAGTGCCATAATGCTGCTCAAGATAGATATGATGCTTTTTAAAGTGTTTTATGCAATACGCACCAACTTGTCTGAGTGGGTTGAGTAGCAATTTCATCACCCATCATGTTCACACTGCGAAGTCTCACTGAAACAAGTACGATGCCTGGACTACTAATGTCAATATGTGCCTGTGTACCAAAATTATTACTTTAGTTATTCTAGCATTATATAGCACAGTATCTTCAGAAAGATGCGAGAGCTGGTGTTGTATGTCAAAGCAAGGTTATGCATTTAACTGAACCCAAATAAAAAAATACTTCTGATTCAAGAGCTGGGGTCTCTTTTTTTTTACCCGGGGAGACTGAGGCACAACTGCACCTTCTCTTCATCCAGCTGTGTCCCAGTATCACAGCTAATGTGGCCTTCTATGACAAAGCTTCAGAGGGATAAGGGCAGTACACCTAACAGCAGGAGCTACAATATCCCAATATCCAGGCACAGCTGGGCTGAGGACAAACCGAAGTCACCTTTTTCCTGTGATTCCCAGAGGCCTATTCTGTTTTTAACTTTGTTTTCTTTCTGTTTGATCCTGTGGTTATTCTAATGCAGTTTCTGCATTTTTCCATTAATTCTGCCTCTGTACAACACTCTAAGCAATATTACGAATGGGGAAGAGAAAAGAGTAACAAGCTCATAAAGTGATTGTCTCAGACAATCTTCAAATGTACTGGCTAAATGGATATGTATCTCATAAATGATGATGGAGGAGGGATGCCTAACAATGTAGAGAGAGGAAACTAAATCTAAAAAAGCTCCAGCTCCTTTCAGCTGAATGAACAATAGGTCCTTGATTTCATTAGCTCTGATATTCTGAAAATCATACCAATAAATGCAATCATTTTCTAAAGCACACATTCTTTTAAGTATATGACTGCAGAATGAATGGCTATTAAAAGCTCTGCAAATACTCTAAATTTACACTGTAAACAGTATAACACCAGACCATAATTAAATTAAATATGGACCATTTCATTGTCCCAATTACAAGAAATTCAATTTGAAGACAGCATTTATAGTAGCACCAGCAGCATCTTTTCATATTTTGCACATTGCTTTAAGTAGCTACCACACCTATCCAACCAAAACATTAACACATAGAGCACATGGAAAGGACCAGACAAAAGCACAACTGTATTTGAGATGGTAACTCTATAAAAGACTCCATGGCTCTAGTCTCCTGGGACATGTTTGGTTTAAGCAACTGTGAGAAGTGGCAAACCCCTTGTGCATCCAACTCCATAGGACTGTGCACTGTTTTGATCATTTAATCTGCATACTTGAACACTGTTGTAAACACCACTTCAAAATCTGACACACATTTCACCCAGTCTGAAATACTTATGACCTCCACAGGCTGAAGTGTACACGATCCTTTTATTTTCTAAGTAAAAGAAAACCTATTCGATATTTGGTTCAATCTTGGTGCCTTACATTAAGTTAAGAGTTAATAATTTATTAATCATCATTCAAGAAATCCTTATTACATTTGACAGTTTTTTGAGAGGTTTTGCTTTCTTCTTTAAAAGACCTTCAAACAACAATCAGCTAGGGAAATATTTTGACATATGGGTTTGACATGTTCTTTTGATTTACATATTAAAGCAAGACAAAGTTATGTGCTTTCACTAACGTATATAATTTTCACATTTTTCAGTGCTAAACAGATTTAAAATTCTTAGTTCTCATATGGCATATTTGATGTCACTATGTTACCTGTTATGACTGCACTACCCCCAAAATAGGTCGTTTTCTTGCAAGAACTCCACAATAACAGCCAAGATAATTTATATAATTTAAATATTATCAGCATGATAAATTTTCTTAAAAATGGAAAGAGAACAAAATTGTATCAAGGACAAAACCAGTAAACAACCAAGCATCCTACATGAGTTCACTTTTAGAGATAGGCAAGCATGGTGCACTGAGAAAACGCCAGTAAGAAAAACTCTTGCTTCCCAATTTTCCGTAGGATAGCAGTTCTCTGCTGCTGTAAGGCACAATCACATCTGTCGTTTTATCTTAAAACAAATGTAAGGCACTTATGATTTATTTTGTCAAGGGGGAAACAAAGCAAAAAAGATACTGACAGTCACTCACATGTACAGAACAACAAAAAGAGTGCATCAAACTTTAGCAGCTCAACAAGGCACAGCTTCACTGCAAAGGTCCCAAACCACCATCCAGAACAGCAGAAACCTTTTAAAAAGGCAATTTCTGCGCATGACTGGCTCTACTGCCACCACCTCATCCTCACAGCACTACACAAGACCCCAGGCAGGGGTTGAGCATAGCTTCCCTGCCTCCCACCTGTCCCTGTGGGCACCTCTGGGCACATCCCCTTTTCCAGAAAACCGTGGCAGCTCTGAAGCCTGACAGGCACATGGGGCAAAAACTAAGAAGCTGCAAGGTCCAGTGCACAGTTCACAAATGGACTTCTGAGCAGGTGGTTTATTTTGGTTTTGGGTGAGCTGCTGCTGCTGCCATCACGTGAGTGCCAGCAAACACACACACACACCACCCCCCCCAATTCTCCACGAGTGGTTCTGGACCTGGAGCAAGGAACCAGCCCACTTGAGTCACTCGCTACTGTAAAGACCAAGTCACAGCAGAGGCTCAGAAAACTCACTCTCCCTCAACACCAAACATTAATCATCAACTCCAACTTACAAATGAGTGCTCACTGCCTCTGTAACGCTTCAAAAATACCCATGCAGCTTTCCAAAGGCACTCTACAAAGGCTACCACCACCCTACCCACTTCTCAACACAGAGTGTTTTAACAAAAGGTTTCCAGCAGTCAGACTGCACCCGAAACCTCACCAGGGTCTGCAGACAGACCCTGTTCACTTTGAGAGCTTCTGTGCCACTTCAGCTGCTTTGTATTGTTCAGCAGCAACACAGTCACATAAAGCCCTCACCAGAACTGACTTTTAATACATACATGGGGCTCAGGTTCTAGTAAGGGAGGGATATTGTTTGCATTTCTGGAGTTTAAACATCTTAAAAGCGTAACATTTATCACAGCCAAAAGAAAATGAGGTTATGTGAAATACTTACTTCGAAAATGTTCTGAGGCATAATAGTAGACATCCTCATAGCCCTCATGGTAATCCTCCTCTGGCCGGTACTTTTTGCCTTTTCTTCTTCTCGATCTTCTTATCTGCTTGACAAAGCCCAAGAAGCGCTCCATCTCCTTCCTCAGCAGCCCCAGCCGGCAGCCCCCTTTGCCCTCTGTTTCACAAAGAGCTGTCCAGCATGAATTAACCGCAAGCACCAAAGCAAAGCTGCAGCCTCCCACTAGCCACTCCAGTACCATTAAACAACCCCTCCCTTATCTCAGCTGTGTCTAGGAAGCATATTGTTTTCCCTTTAAAAGAGAAAGGGATAAACAGAGATAAGACTTTATCAAATCGACTGACTGGAATATTTCAACATGAAAATAAATAAAGGAGGAAAACATTGAAGAAAAGGGAGAATTTCAGGATTTTAAGACGCTATTAAACAGCAGAGGACAAAGTTGAAGAGCCCTGCCTGCCAGCAAGGGGAAACCCAGCACTGAGAGCTCCCTATCCTGTGTCTCCATCATTTGAAGAGGGGCCGGGAGGCGGGGATAGATGTTAGTCAATGGACTGAACCATATCTCAAGGTAAAACAGATTTCTATTCGCCAGTTAAACGCTGCCCTCATATTTACCCGTGCACAGGCTCAGCAGCCCATTTGATTTCATTTGTTTTAAGAAGAAGAAACATGCCAATTCATTTCTGGCATCACACACGCTGCATGAATAAATAGCAAAGTGGTTTAATCCGTACACACAGCCCACTCACCGGCAAGTGTGTACTGAATGTGTTAATTGGAGCAGCAGGGAGAAAGCTCGGCAGCTGTTAAAAAATGACACATATACCCACTGGGCATTAGTGTATTCTAATCACTGCTAGATCTAAACATTAAAAGGCAGTCCGCAGACAGGTCTCCTATAGAGCTGGCCAGCTATGTGGCAATAGGCAAACAAAGGAAGCGACATCACAAGCACACCACAACAATACTCGTTCAAAATCCTGGCAGAGTTCTAAACAACTTTAAAATTAACATACATCAGACTACCCTTTGCACAGGATGAGACAAGCAAAAAATCAGAAAAGGGGCTGGCTCTCTTCTCTTGCTGCATGTCTGAATCCCACATGCATTCCCTAAGATAAGGCTGGAATTTAGTCCATGTTTATGATGAAGTTTCCCTGTGTTTCTGATGAAGTTTCCCTGCTGCACAAAAACAGTGCCTGCCCAAATCTATCACGCTGACATCTGCCACGGGGATTTTATTGTACTCGTGCTCCCACAAGCTAAGTGATGTCTCTAGTCCAACAGGACCTTTCCTGTCTGCTGGCACGAGTCAGGAATCGATCAGTCACCTCAGTCAAACCATGTGCTGAACATGGTCACCTGCACCCATGCTCCCAAGAGAAACCATTTTGCACCTATGGGCATGAGGAAGTCAGAAAGCCTTCCTGTAAAACAGATGTTACAGGGTCATCATATGGAAAACAAAGAGCATGCAGAGGTAAGATTAAGTTTCTGGTGATGCAGGCATTTCAGTGAGTCATTATTTTGCAAAGAGTAAACCAGGGCACTATTTTTAAAAGGGTAAAAGAAAAAGTAACACGAAAGTCAGGATTGTAACTTACCAATTCTGATTCAACAGAAGCATGCAGGGACTGATGAGTATTTAGCTGCAATTTTCTAGTTTTTAAATGTGAATGTTATTAGTAGAGGTCAGCTACATCTGCTATATGAGGGTCCTAAAACAAGTGCACACTGAAAGCTACCACTGGAATTCTTCTGCGCTTATTCCAGCTTTCCAGGTATTTTAAATAATATTGCCACAAACCCACACCTGTTTATCCATAAAAGCTCAAAAAACCCTGAATGCTCCTACCAAACTCCCCATAGGAATACAGACTCATCCTCCTTGACCTCACCAGCCCTGCTTTCCCGCTGTGAAAACGCAGCCACTGTCGCTAGCTGATGAACACCCCCAGGGCACCACCAGAACTATTTTTAGTGCAACTTCTATAAGGAGGTTGTGTTTTATTACAAGTCTGGCTTTATCACACAGCTTTCAACTTTCAAATGGTAAAGACCTTAGAGGAATATTACAGGCATATTATCAAAAATAAAAAAGCCAATAAAACCTCATCTACGGACTTTAAGAAGGGATCACTGTATTTTTGAAGGTTTCAATTTGAGTGTCCTTCTGTGCTCTGCCACCAAGCAGCAAAAACATTAGTGTCATGAAACATGAAAACCAGACAGCCTACAGCAGAAGCAGCACTCTCTCTTTTCAAAGAGGGAAATGTTGGTTTAATGCTGTATTTGCCCCTGTTGAGGATTCTCCCCGACAGATGCAAAAAGTTATTTTTGTAGGTGTCAGAAACATTCAAGACAAAAGTCTTGCAGCCATCACTGATCCCTGAAATTATAAAGCTCAATTCAAAATGACAAAGCTATTTTTTAAAAAGCAGAAAATGCAAACTTTCCTGCATTTAAAATGTCCTCTAAATGAGAGCTGAAAACTGGAATTGCGCAGACACGCTTGGCTTTTATCAAGTAAATACGACCTTTTCCAGTGTCTCTATTGCTCAACATGCTGCTGTAGCAGAAGCTTCTGTGGGAGAGGTGGCTTTCACAGTCCTCAGCCCCAGGGAGACTTCGGTCCTTTCCATAACAAGACAAATACGGCAAATAAGCAGATTAGGGAGCAGCCAAATGATCTCAGTGAGCACTGTTAGCAGAAGATGCAGCACACCGACTGCCTGACCACTTTCCAGAGAGAACCGATCTAAATTTGAGCAAATTTTGAGCTTTGGAAAGCATGGCATTACTTTGTGCAATGGATTTTCCTTTCTGTCTTGTGCTCACGAGATGCATCACACAGATATATGGCTGATGTAGTAAAGCAGAAAAAAACTGCACTAAATGGTATTACTGGCCAGTCCTCATGTTAGTAGCTCCCACCTATCCTGTGTGTAAAGTATGAAGGGGTTAGGTGGAGCAGCAGCTCTCCTTGGATAAGCACAGGGGGTTTAAGCTCTGCTGCACTTCACTGTATCACACCAGCTACTACTCTCTACAAAGGCCATTCTTCTACAATGAAGATGCAGAAGCAGGCCTTTAGCTTCTAACACACGAACTGACAGTCTTGCCAGCATGTAAACCACACACCCATTTCCTTTTGCATGAATGCAAACAGCAGAGACAAATAATTTCAGATTTTTTACATTTTTTTTTTTAAACATAGAACAAGCTGAGCTTTTGATAGGATTTTCTCTGCCCTAAAATATTCTCATATTCAGGACAATTTAAAGAGAACGAAATACCTTAACTGAGGACACTGTTGTTACATATTATATGAGGCAGACTATTGAGTTTTTCACTATACTAGAAAGATTTCTGAACAAAACTTGTTTCATATGCATTACATACTACCTTTACAGTTTAGCTGAAAGTACTGGAGACATTCATTAGCTACTCCTCATGCCATACCTGTAAATATTTTATCACAGTCCTACTTTCAAAGGTATACACAGAGAACTCAGTTTCATAAACGCAGTTTACTGTAGTTAGAAAAAAAAGAAAAAAAAACCAGCTAAACTACTGATTTCCCACTGCTCATTGATTCACCCCTCTGCAGTTTCTTCTGAAGAACAAGTCATTTCTTCATGGAAATGAACATAGTTCTTGCAACCTTCTGCTTGAAAAGGAATTAAAAAAAGCAGAAATGTAATAGACACCTATGGCAATTTCAGAAAGGTATATTGATTTCACAGGAGGAGCAGAAAAAGAAACAAACATTGGCTTTCACATTTTTAAAATGCAAAACATCAGAGATGACAATGAGTTTCATCCCTAATGACAAACAGAATAAGATAATTATGCCCAGAAGGCAAAAAATCAGGATTATATCAAATGTTGGTTGATATTCTGAAACTCCCTCTGAACTGAAATTTGGAGAATCAGTGTTCTGGTGTTACAATGCCACAACAGAAAGCTGCAGTTAAATATGCCTCAAGCTCTTCGGCTTATCCTTTCTCCCTAGTCCAATCAAAGCAAGCATTCTATTGTCATTTTCAAGGGGACTCCTTAGAAGGTGCAAGGATTGTCATGCTGTCTCCAGCATGACTTGCATAACAAAAATTTTGCCAAATGACACCAATTAGATAATACTTACATTCTTCATTTTGATAACTAATTTGTTTAAGTTAAGGAGAAGCTCCATCAAACTCGATCTGTCTCAGGCCAGTGAATTACTGGAAAATATTTCACAGCAGTAATAAAACATATATAATTAAAGACACTGTCCTTTTCGAAAAGTTGAGCTGAAGCACAAATGCTTTTGCAGCCATGGATAATTTTCTAGAAGAGAGATGCCAGCATTTCAGCTTTAACTTGTCTTTATACCCACAGCAAAGATTAGGTCTCTCACCATGCAAAATATCTTCACCGAACATTTTATTCGCACAAAATTAGCCTTATGCAGTTAACAAGGTAAACTTTCAGAAGTGACATACTTGTTTGCTACAGCACTTTTTCCAGTATTTGGGGAAAGCAGTAGGAGGAGCGATTTGGTATCCATGGATAAGCCACTAAGGTAGTAAATATTTAACATGTATTCCCATTTGAGTGGGCTTGCAAAAATGATGCTTTGAAACTAAAGCCTATGCATGAAGCAAACCTCCCTAATGTTTTGTATCATAAATACAGAACGTAACCAGCACCAAGTATTAACAGTTCTGAGCAGGTATTCTGCATCCTGTTCATGAACATGCTTCAGTATTTAAAAGAAAAACATTTTAAGCAGACAAACCCTCCTATATCTGCCTCTCTGGACAGCCCCTAAAAGTCATCTTCTGGGGGAAGGAACAGCCCTCACTGGGAGGCAACCATGTACAAGAGAACACAGAACAGAATGGCAGCTGCAGAGATCTACTTTCATCATGTTACTCACATGGGAAAAAACCACAAAACTACACATGCACAATACAAAAATTAAGATTAATATAAACAGTTTCTGAAGGTTGGCCTAATAAAGGAAATAGTTCTTTTCCCACCTCCCTCAAGCCCCTAAACATAAAGGTACAGAAAACCTCAAAAGGGAAGAACAGATGGTTTCTTCTCTGGTTCTCTTTCATCTGAGAGGTGTCTTTGATAATCCACTGTCACTGTTTTTGTAAACCAGCAATAATTAACAAAGGAGCTATTCCCCTTATTTGTCTTACAGTATCATCTTGCCTGACCTTCTAATTTTTCAAGAGATGTTTGTTCACATGCCGTAATTGCTCCTATTAAGGCTGCAATTTTCCATTCAAAATTTGCCCTAAATACCTCGGTGTAAAATATGAGCTTATCGATTTGAAAATTATCAAACACCTGTAATTTACAACCTATTAAGCACTAGAAGAACTTATGTTCCATACATGAAGAAGCAGTTCTGCATACATAGTCAATGTTGTGTGCGAGGTGTAACTAGCAGCACTCCCTGAGGGGCCCCACCCGAAACCGCTCTGTCAGGCCAGCTTCTGAACATAAGTTCTGTTCTCTTCCTGAAGACATCTGGAAAGACCATCGAAGGCAGGGGACATACTAAATATTACACTGCACATCTCTCCTATCTGACAAGAGAAATAAATGCAGAATAACTACGCCATGTCTAGAATACTGCTGCACGAGAACTGGATGGTGGTAAAATACTGGTTATCCACTACTCTTATTTTTAAGATCTGATACTCTGATTTTAATGCATTCCTATTGGTGTCACAAGTCATACATTCAGGTTATTCATTGCTCACCGAGAAATCACAGACCATTGTTTTCTTCTGCTCCCGAACTGAAGAATGCAAGACTTGAGAGCTGGAGTTCAGCTTTTGCGTCACCTAGTTGTAAATTAAATTAACTGGTAAATATTTATTCTTTTTCCTTTTTTTCTTTTTACAGGTGAACACACACATATTTTTAGTACTTTGAGTTCTCGACCATATTTTATGATATATGTTATTTTATATTAACATTCCCAATGGTTTTGCTTTTTGCAACATTTTCTCACATAAAAATGTGAACGTAAATGTGAATGCCAACACAGGGGATGAGGATAAAGCAGAACACAAATGATAGAGGATGAGGCTACTTTCATTTAGAGGGAACTGGGGGGCTGCTTCTGTGTTCAATACAAGAACGCTGCTTCTCATATATGGAGAATGCCGAGAAATCTTTGTAGTGCTGCTTTGAAAGGGTCACTTGTCAAGTTGAATTTCATGCAGAATGTATGCTTCAGGGGAAAAGACACTTTTTTTCCTCTTCAATTCAGCTAAAGCCATTTGCATACATTCTATTTTCTTCTTGTCTCTTTTGCCTATTTGGCTTTAAGTAAGTGACTAATTAGAATATAAAAATATGCATTAAAAAATGCTAACTTTATCACCACCAAAGAAATACGGTTCAGGTAAAATTATGTACAAAAAAAGTTTGAATTTGCTTAATGTTTTGTGGCACCAATAATTCTGCAAGAAAAGCTAACCAGAGTACTACTCTAACCATATGTAAAACCCCTTCAGGGTTGAAGCAGTGGACTGATTTTTTAAAATACTAAAACTAGAACACAGTTCTTTGCGAAATCTGAATAAAAGGTGTTTTCATCTTTCTAAAGAAATGTAGCAAATGGCTAGCGGGAACACTACCAAGATAGCGCATACTGTGTCTGCTTCATGCACAAAGTGTATCTCAAATCAACTACAAAATACATATGAAGAAATGGTTTGAAATATGGACATGGTTTTTACTGCTCACTGAATAAAAAAAACGTATTTCCCTAATTTTCAATTCTTCAACAACTGCACATTTCAACTCTAACCATTATTAAAGTGTACGCAGAGCACTGGAGAGAATGAATAATTAATTAATGAAACTACAGCTCACCAGAATGAAAATACGTAGCAAATATGTTACATTAAGTTCTTACACAAAAGCATCAAAATATTTTCTAAAGTTGCAGATCATAGACCTCAAGAGCTATAGTGTGCCGCCAAACAAAGTTACAGTAAGTGAGATTTCACAGTTCATTCACCGTGGAAGACCTGAATATGATGTGTAAGATTTAAGGTAGGTCACAGGAGAATCCATCACTAAACATCTCTTTTCACGTAAGAGTTCATGCACGAGACTTCTTACTATGTGACGTTAAATGGATTTACTTTCTTTTACCTCATGAGATCAGCAAAATGGTTGTGGATAAGGAGCCTGCTCATCCTCCCATAGATGCACCCTTATCCTCTCCCCCATCCATGGCCACAGACTCACTGAGCAGTGAGCTCTACACAAACACACACACATATTCCTATAGACTATCTCATTCTACTTCCATGGGCTTAAAGAGATTTCATCATGAAACACAAAGGTCCAACGTGATACAGAACACAAGAACAGAGCAACCTCCATACGCCGTTTTATATAAGTCCTCCTTTCGGTCCATCTTCTGCCTAATACCAATTCTCTGTATCAGTGATACTACAGGAAAGATCTAGATTTAGAAACCCTCTGGTGCAGAGGAACATCTGTACTTCCCAGCAGCACCATGGTGGGTGTTTTACCCCTTCTCTTACCAATATTTAGTAGTAAAGAGCAGTGAAAACCTTGTTACGCTTCGTTATTGAAAACATCCACCAGTCAGATATTCTGCATTTCTCTGATGAACAAATTAATTCAAAAAGAAACGTCTGTAATTTGTTTAATAAACTGAAGGAGCAGTTAGAAGTAATAAACAATGGGCAACAAGAAATCTGAAGAGAAAAACACCAAAAATCTGAAGGTAATGGAAAAGTCCCTCTGGGAAAAAAACATAGACATTCAGAAAGTGATTCATATCCTGACCCCTTTATATTTTATCAGGGTCAAGTTACAGTGGATAATTAGAAAGATTTTATTGCATGTGAGTTCTGACAAGAAGAAAGTTCTGTTTAACCATCAAGAGAAGACAACTACAGATAAATTCCTCATTATGATCACATAAATTTACAATAAAAGACTATGTAAATGTATATGCAAATTAAACCATCCATCTGGAGTCTACTGCCCTAGAGGCACAGGCCAACATGATGGCAATGAAGAATCCAGTTTTTCAGGTGCATTAACCCTTCTCCTTCTCTCGCAATACCTGCTACATCCAGTTTTAAGTAATTCCTGTTGTCCTTGCAGGATCTGAAACTGCAAAGCATACAAAGCAAAAAGAACAGAGACTTGAAGGGCAAAAGGGCACCTTCACATGTAATAATGGCCAGTCATTGCGAACGAAGATCCGGGGAAGGTCTTTACACCTTCCAGCCTGCGCATTGGATTTTTTAGGTGAGACACAGTGTGC
>JAWMRA010000041.1:32935028-32982548 GCA_035584735.1 Pseudotriccus pelzelni
AGGTGGATTGCCTTACAGGGCTAACGAGCTCCACCTGCCCGGGGAGTGTCCCTGGCTGGGATTGAACCCTTGGCCTCGGCAGTGAAGGTGCCGCACTCTAACCACTAATGAGACACAAGTATGTGTCCACAGAACTGAAGGATCACCGTTTCCATCCACAAGCTCTCAGTAACAAGGCCTACTGAACATTAGCGTGGTACCTCATTTCTCTCACTCCAGCAGCAATTTGAGAAATGAGAGCTTCTGAGACCTGTTTCTGTATGAGGTTTGACTTACCTTCTGTCCCCCATTCCAAGGGCACAGAGCAGGTTCTGCCATTCAGTTTGTAATTTCTTTCCTAGTTCAAGCCCACTTCCTTCCACCTGGGGGGTGGTGGGACAAAAACAAAACAAAACCAAAAAAAAAAAAGAGAGAGAAAATCTGATTTATGCTACTGCTAAGAGGTTAACAGATGAACAGATGAAAAACAGACAAAGTAAATACACAGACTTCAAAACTGTCTGCTAGTCCTCCTCCTTGAGAGCAGCATTCTTGCATTTGAATGTTAAGAAGCAAACCAAAGGGGGAAAAAAAGTCATTACCTCCTGGGCTTCTGAAACTCACTCACTTCTGATATAAGGTTTGACATTTTCGGCTGTAAATTCATTCTTACAATAACATTTTTGCCATATAAAATTGTGTGACTAGATATAAAGTAATCATCTGTTCAGTGTTGCACCTTTTACAAGGTAATAATACAGGGTTGAACAAATAATTCTGGTTTTGTTTGTAAAGGCTACGAGATCCTTGACCTCAGCATGCATTTCAGAAGCAACAGGATAACTGAGGTTTCTTCTCTTCAATAGTTGGTGGTTCCCAAATGAAAGAATACTTTGAACTTACATTCTGTGGCACTTAGCAGAGACAAAATAGTCTTATTTTTCGAACTTCTCTTCTATGATTCTTGTAGAAGTAAATCTTCAGGATTTACTTCATTCCTCTCCTGTGGCCCTCTTCATCAGTAGTAAACATACAAATGCTTGTCAAGCTGTTCTCAGGAAGTCAATTCTAACACACCCACTTTAGCACACTTTTTAACATACATTTTCATCCTCACACTCCGCCCTGTTCTCTTCAGTCGGATCCGTACCCTTGGGCATTATTTCTTTCTTGGTCTATAGGTTATGATGCAGGAATCTGCTACTGCAGCTCTTGGAGTTTTTGCACCCTATGATGTATTTGGACACCTCAGGAAAAATGTGAGTATCAAGAAATACATAGCATTCCTCTTCGTTGATTATAAAAGCCACACAAAATGAATATAGTGCTCAAAGAGCAAGTTCCTTATTCCTTAATGCATATGTGAAGTGGCAGAGTTCATAATCAGTGACTTCAAGATTCAAGAGACAAAGATACTCAGAGAACTCAGTTTTTATCAACACTAACCAAATGATAAAAGAAAACATTAAGGGAATTCTGCACCATACCAGATAAAGTATTATCAGTAGTGTGCAAAAACAACACAGCCAACTTCTCTATCCTAAAGGGTTTTGTAACTATTGCAGATACCTCAGGTGAGAAACTTCTTCAGTCTTTTACATGCTCAGAATACACCTAGTTCTAAAAGATGCAAATTCAGACAGATGTGTATTTTACAAAGTAAGTTGTTAATTATTGGTATTTTTATTAGTCAACCATTCATATTTTACTCAGAAGCACTAAACCAACTCTGTAGACACACTCCTGTATTCTCCCTGATTTTATACCATATTGTGCAGAGTATCACATGATATTGACTGACAAAATTCTTTAATAAACTATTTCTGAATTCGGAATTCTTCTTTCTCTTTAAAAACAAAAACAAAACCCAAAATAAACAAATAAACAAAACACAAACAAAACCCCCCACAAAAAAACAAACAATGAAACAAACAAACAAACAAATAAACAACACACAAAACCATAACACCACCTTAGGTCTGAGTTTAACCCCTTAAAAAAAGGTGTTTCAGGTATTAACAACTGACCATTCTAATCTCTACTTTCGAAGTTGCTTGGCTGTAAATTACTCATGCCCTACCTATTCAGGCAGAGATGGTATCCTTTACATACTGCTACAACAGAGGATCTCAGTCCAGAAATCCTCTAAGAGCTTAACCTCACACACTGTCCCACTAAACTGAACACAATGCCTGGTGGTAGCAAGCACCATGATAAGGAGCAGTTGCTGCATCAGACGCTCCCAGCTGCGCTGGTATTGCCATATCCTAACTTCAGATGCAGTTGGGCCAAAAGTTTAGTTCTACTTAAGAAGTACTTTTTTTTTTTTTTAAATGTCACACTCATTTAAAGAAGAAAATTTTACAATGCGAACTTTTTGTTGGACCTAAAGATCACATTCTGGAAGCAGAAAGTGATAGCTTGGCATTTCATTTTCCAAGAAGTCTAAACAACCACAATAAATTTACAAATGTAGACATGCTGCACTGTTAAATTTCATTTCACGCTCAGTAAGCAAACATTATCAAACTGTAAGTACTGTCATCCTCTGTCTTTTTAGTTAGAAATCTTGTAGCCAATAAAAATGTGACCTTGAAATATTTCACAGATGGATGAAGTCACTTAATTTGCTAGTCACTTTGTTACAAATTTTGCAGAATTGCAAAGTTAGGTCACATTTACTCTAATTTCACCTTGAAACAACTTTACAAACTGCATCATCAGTAAGAGTCACTAGAATTGCATTAATGAACCATGCGTCTGAATTGTCATGAAGAATTCAGTTTTGAAATTAAAAATGCTGAGATAATACAGAAGCTAAAGGTAATTATCTTTATATGTGCTGGTCCTAGAATTATTTTTAGCATCAAACCACAAAAAGTAAGTCCACATTACTATTTTTGCAGAGATTCTAATACATTGTCCAAACCACAAGACATTTTCTGTTTATTAAGCCAGTGTTAATATACGGCCTTATGTGAAGGGATGATTAACTGTTACAGAACACAGATGTAAAATTCTCTTCATCAGATTTTTTCATGTGAGCTGAGTCTACTTTGATGTGTATTTTAAAGTGAAAACTAAAGGAAAAATTCCAGCGCTGTTTACTCAAGGGATAGCTATTGTTTTCTCGTACTCCTATTGTATTTGATAATACAGAGTCACTATACAGAACAACCAAATATACAGAACTGTATCCTTTTTTAATGTTTAGTTAGCTAAAAAAACCCCATTAATTTACAAGACAAAGTAACTCATTACCACTTTAAAACTTACTAGAGCGCTTCTTTTTTTTCAAAGAATAAAAATTCATTTCAGTCTAATTGCCACATAAGAAGACTAACTGAATAAGAATCATAAAACCCTGAAAAGGACTTGGGATCTCTAGAGTTTTAAACTACTGTACTCAAAGAAAGAAGTTGAAAAATAAGCACTTTGCATCTTTCAAGGAAAAAGAAAATAAAAACCAAACAAAACTTAATTTAAAATACTGCTTGGTTGCTCCTAAGAACGTTCTGGTTTTTTGTCCCAAATGATTTCCTACTAAAAGATCCACCATCTTCACCCCCCAACACATATCCAAGTAACTGATTCCCTACAGGGTACAGAGCTATTCTGAGATCAGAAAGACTGCAAAGAATAAAATGAAGCTCTTTACTGCCCGTGTCTGGAAACAGTCACTCTCTCTCATACACGTTCTTTCCCTCCTGCCTCTATTCTCATGTAGAGAAGCCCATTTGAAAAGCGTAAGGCTGCTGCCCAGCACATTGACCCTAGTGGCTTATATTCCCAGTCATGGCTTCCTTCTAAGTCAACCATGGTTTGATTTCAGATATAAAATGCAAAACACTTGGACTAGACTCTCTCTTGGTCACTATGTTAATTTTTTTTATTTTGGTTAGTGTTACCTTTAAAAACAAATTCTCTGAACAGTGGCATTTACTGAGGCCAGTGGGAAAAACTTTTGTCACCTTAAGTTGACGCCCAATCCCTGGAAATGTTGAAGGCCAGGCTGGATGAGCCTCTGAGCAACCTGATCTAGTGGGTGACATCCCTGCCCATGGTGGGGCAGTGGGATCTAGATGATCTTTAAGGTCCCTTTCAATCCAAAACATTCAGTGATTCTATGTCTTCGAAGGAGGGGTTTTTGTCGATTCTGATTTCAAGTTTTAGGATTACTTTACAACAATGGAAAGGAAACAGCAGGCATGAAAGGGCAGGTGGGGGACGACCACTTCTTTTGAACAAAGAGTCCAAAATCTGAGACCTGGTAGGTAACAGCAAAACCAAAGCAAGAGCTGGAGGAGAACGAACAACTTGTACATCTGGCTTTAAAATATATTGGTCCTTTAATACACTGTGTGTCTGTGTTACAGAATTGATGACTGTTACAGTGCCATTTTTTCTGCAAAAAGAACATAGCAATGGAAGAATTTCTGTTGCCAATTTGGAAAAAGTCTAATTGTCTGGTTTAGGAAGACTAGCTTATACTCCTTAATAACTTGTACACTAGTTGGCCTACAATCAAGTACTATACTAATGGGGACACATTAATGATTTATGAACATTTATGTCTTTTATTTTACCTAGTGTATTCAATAAACTGTTGATAGAAAGATAATAAATTATTAATCATATTTAAGCTTATCAAGCAAGGATTTAAATTCAATTTAATGAGATGGGTTCTATCTGCCAATACAGTCCATCTTCCCAGGATCCCTTCTGATGCCACTTCCAAGAGGTGAAAGGGAAAATGTGATACTGAATATTACCTTGGAAGCAATGTTTCTGAAAACTGCATTGTTGAAGGCATTGTGTGCCTATTAATATTTCATAAGCTGCTTTGAAACCAGCTCCTGGACTGAAGTAAATGAGAATTTCAACTTGTAGTTCAAGTGCAAGTTTAAAGCAGACAAAATTTAAGAGACAATCTTGAAAATTAAAGACATTCTTCAAGTCAAAAGACAAAATGCTAAACAAGTCAAACCCTTCCCTACTAACTCTTGGCATTTAACCTCCCCCTCAGTTTTCCCACTTGTATCTACAATATTTTGAAGTCCTATATTGGCAATATTGTTCAGCATATCAAGTTCAGAATCTTTCCATTTTTCTGCAATGAGAAGCTAACCTATTAAGTGGGCTGCCATTCCAAATAATCCTTGCTTCTAAACAAAGGGAGGAGAAAAACACAAGGAAAGCCAAATACACACCCATTCACCAAATACAAGGTGAGAAAACATTCCATATTTCTGTGACAAATCATCTCAGGACTGAGGTGTTAGGAATATCTTTTCACAGTGGGCAGAGCAATGCTGACTTTGAGCCAACCACCTCTTGAAAGATCTTACTGCTGCCTGTCAGTATTTAAAGGGAACCTATATAAAAGATGCAGACAGACTCCTTAGAAGAGCCTGTTGCAATAGGACAAGGGGTAATGGTTTTAAATTAAAAGAGGGTCGATTTAGCTTAGATATAAGGAAGAAGTTTTTCACAATGAAGGTGGTAAAACACTGGCACAGATTGCTCAGAGACGCAGTAGATGTCCTGCTCCTGGAAACATTCAGAGTCAGGCTGGAGAGGGCTCTGTGCAACCTGTTCTAGCTGCAGCTGTTCCTGCCCATGCCAGGGCAGGGGGTGGACTACATGGTCCCTTTCAACCCAAATTATTCTATGATCACAGTGATTCAGATACCCAATGGGTAACAGCACCTTGAAACCATAAAATCATGCATGCGGCTTCACCACTGCCTCATCCTACCAAGCCTCTTTCCATTTCTCATTCATCCACACTCTTTTGCCCCTGAAAGGGCAGCCTGAGCTCAAAGGGCCAAATACCACAATACCACCAACTCCAGAAGTTATATATATGGGCTGAAAATTAATTATTCACCACACAAAAACATTTTCAAGGGATTTTTTTTACACTCACAGCAAGTTAGTAGACAGTGAATGTTCCAGCAGATAAAGTCACAGTACTTGAAACAATTATTAAATTGGCAGCACAGAGTTGCAGGGGGTTGTGTAGAAATGGGGCTATGCCAATGCCTGTGTACATTTGCTTAAAAATTCATGCAGAACAATGTTTAAATTATGCTAATGGCCTGATCACAAGTGAAGAAATGCAATATTCAAGCCACATGCAGACTTTCTTCCAAACTCATGTGTATTTATTTTTAAGGGGCACATCAACATCCATTAAGCACCAAGAGAATTAATTTCTTCTTCCCAGTCACAATTATGGCTAATATGAGTCAGACTCTTCCAGTAGTTTCAAACAGGATCTAAAATTAAGGACCAATCATTTGTGATTATTTAATAAGTCCATGGCATTTTCATCTAAGACATGTGACTACTGGACAAAATCTCAGAAACTGGTGGCAGTTCCACTACATATGCATGAGGCAGACTTTCTTCAGTATTGCAACTGGAGACAGTATGGCTTGGCTTGTGGTAATTCTACAGTCTCAAAGCCACTAGAACTCATGGAGACACAAGACTAGAAAAAGTCAACGTCAATCTTAAAGCAGAAGGAGGGAGAGACAGGAAGATCTTTTACATGGTTGGTATTAAACTTTCACTCAGGGAAATAATAGGATTAAAAAGTTAAACAGAACAGTTAAACAATAAACCAAGAAATAACACCAGGGAAAAAAACCGAACAGCCAACCTGGATTTCTTACAATTAAATCATATTCAATTAGCAAGCAAGACAGCAAACCATGGAGACAAGAGAACACAATAGATATCATATGTGCTAATTATTCTCATACGTACGTAACGTATGTCACTCTCTTTAAAAAAGTTTGCCTATCTCAGGGTGAATGCAAAACTGACTGGAAAGCTATACTGAATCCAAACAGAAAAGTGAGCCATTTGGAACTTTTTGGATCCACTGCTGTTCAATTTTTTACTTTCTATACATTATGCATATGTAATCCTTTATGTGGAATTTCCACTTTTATCTATCTAGGTCATGAATAAATCCCAAGACATCACCAATCTTAGACCCACTGCAAGCACTCTGGAGGAGCAGATTAGAATAGAAAATAAACAGACTGAAGTAATCATCTGAAAGAAACAAGATGACTTTCAATAGGGAGAAATGTAAGATATTCCAAGAAGCAGGAATACGCAATTGTATAAAACGAGGATGAAGAACAAGTGATTAGGTAGGTATTACCCTGAAAAGCACCTGGTGACTACAATCATTAGTTAAACCCAGGTCCATAACATCTACTATGGTAAACTACGCAAACATACACATATCTCTAACAGCATTATAGCAGACAGAAAGGTATTTCTTTGCTCTCTCCTACACTGGTAAGGTCTCAACAGGATGTTTATGTCCACCGTTAAGATGTTAGAGTTCCAAAGAAAAGTGTTCATGGACTAAAGATCTGTAAAATTTAATCTGAATAGGAAACAAAAGAGAAGACTGAGGTGAAAACAGAATAAACTGTACAGAAACTTCAAAGACTCTGAAAAAGAAACAAAATCTATTTTCCATTTTCTACAGAGATGTCTGGAAGATTCAGGTGGAACATAAGATAAAACATCACATAAAACAAAGCAAATATGGACAGTGAAGTGTGGGATAGTCCGACAGAAACCCCAAGAAATTCAGCTAAAACAAATGCCAAAATCTACAGCCAAGGGACCAACTGGAAAGGAAAGCAGCTCTACTGAAAATGACTGAGGAGTCCTGTCTGACAACACGTTGCACATCAGCCTGCAGTACATCCCTGTACAAATGAAGACCAACTTCATACTGGGCTGAATCAGAAACAACACAGACAGCAGATAAAGTGATGTGATCCTTCTCCACAATTCAGCACTTGTGAGACCACATCTGCATCATTTAGTCCCATCTGGAACACTCCGGCAGAGAAAAGGATAGAGACATACTATACAGAGCCAGCCCAGTGGAGGGCCGCAACAATGATCAAGGGGTGGAGCAGGCAGTCTATGGAAAGAGGCTGAGGGGTTCGAGTCTGTTTAGTTTCCAATCTTTAGAAAAATGATTAAGGGAAATCTAAGTGCTATTTTCAAGATTACAGAGAAGAGCAAGTCAGGCTCTTCTCAGAGGTTCACTGTGGAAGGACAAAAGGCAACAGACACAAGTTGCAGAAAGCGAAACCCCACTTATTCCAATTAGATAGAAGGGAGAAAAAAAATTGAGGTGAAAGTAGTAGAACTTTAGAGCGTGTTTCACGGAGAAGACTTACCATCCTTGGAGTTATTCAAAACTCAGCTGAACAGGGGCCCTGAGCAACCTGACCCAACTTCAAAGCTGGCCCTGCCTTAAACAGCAGGCTGGAACAGACAACCTCCAGAACTTCCTTCCTACCTCAGTTATTCTGTAACTCTTCTACAGTGTCTGTGAGAAATAACAAAGAGAGTGCCTTGGGCTAAGAGACCAGCTGTACAATCTCCAGAGGTTCATTCCAGCTATTTTTTCTGCAATCCTCAAGACTGAAAGGCACTAATAAATATTCAGACTGAATATATGTTTTCTCTTCTTTACATGAACAGTGCCACATTCATTTTAGCTAACAGGTTATAAATAGAAACAAATATACGATATTAAATACTTAGAAATTTGACACCAATAAAACTCAGAAATTAATTTCAGATACCAGACCACATGGAAAATGAGGGGGAAGAATTATAGTGGACGATGTTACAAAAGTCAGCATATAAAATAACATTTTCAAATGCTTTCTTATTCCCTCTGCAATTCCCAGAGAGGCTCTCAGGCACTTTGCTGACAGCCAAAGTTGGAACCTCCACTGAGTGCTGGGCTGAGTGAGAGAGGAATACATGGTGCACAATCACTTTAAAATCTCTTTTTACATTTCAAGGCCTTCAAAGCACAAAAGACAAAGAGAGATCAGTCATATCACATAGGGAATTTACCTATGGATCTTCAAAAAATATTCAAGGCAGGAACAAAGATCCCTCAGCTGATCACCTCTAACTTTCTAAAATTAGTTTTACACTGGAATTATAATCATACAGAACTATTTACTGTATCTCACAGTTTAGTGACCACTGGTGATGTATGCAGTCCATAGAGGAGAACTAAACCTTAAGATGATACTTTCTAATAAAAGAACTGAATTTATTATAAGGTCAAAATTCTGTAACATCCTCTCTCATACCTGAATATCATTTTGAATGTTCAGATGCAAAATCCAAAATGCTTTTCTAAACTTTGGACCAACACAGATTTCCTTTAAGGTGCAGACATAGTGCTTTGTCCTCACTATAAAAAAGCTGTTGATAAATGAAAGAGCTTGGTTGGAACTGCTTACATTAATCCACTAGTGGCAGGAGAATTCACGGTAATAGCAATTACTTAATGCGACTAATTTTGTCAGCTTAGCATATTTTGTGTAAGAAAAAGTCATGGCTACCTGATGAAGTATTGGCCAGCAGTTTATTTTTTTCATAACTCTTTTAAAAGGCAGGATTGCCTTTCCTCCAACTAAACCTCTAAGTCTTTCAACATTGTAGTTCAATGAATAGCCCAGCACAGTTCCCAAACTCTATGAAAGAAGCTCTTTAGGTGCATCTCACACGTAGACAAAAAAATAAAAATAATGAAAATAAAAATAAATTTTAAAATATTATATTCATATATGCAGAAAACAATAGAATGCTCCCTTGCTGGGAAGCTTGAATTCTCAACCTGCATATAAACATCTATTTAAATAAATGTATATATATATATATATATGTTTCCTTTTACAGTAATTCTTATTATTTTTGGTGATTCAGTTATATAAAATAAGCATATATACATATTACCCACAGAGAATAAAGACAGATCTTTAAAATGAGTAGGTTTAACATGAAATAAATTAACAATTCTGCTATGATTTAAAGTTAAGCAGGTATATATGCCTATATACTTTAGAGCCTATATATGTGTATGTAAAGACATGTACACACAGACTTCTTATTGAAATATGAAATCTAGATTTTAAAAGCTTAAGATCCAGTAAGATTTTGACAGTTCCATACTTATCTCGAATAGTTTTCCTTACTTCTACCAGACTAAAAATTTGAGTTTGCAAAACATGTTGTTACCTAGGAAACAAGAACGAATGCATGTGCAATAGAAATAAAAATTCAAAAACCTTGGATGAAAATATATATATATAAGAGAAGTAATTTTTCTTTAAATTCCCTATATCCAAGTCAAAGATATATAAAGAATGTATACATGACCTCAGTAATAATTTAATGGCTAAAAAAAAGAAGGGTTAACCATCCCATATAACGGGGGAAAAAATACCTTTTTCAGCCATCATTACTGGAAGCTTTATTCTTCAAAACCAACTGGCGTCCTCTTAGGAAAAACTTAAACTAACAGTACAAGGGAACAACACAACTGTCCGAGAGAAGTCCCGAGTTGTTTGACAGAGGCTCTCTCTAGCATGAATGGTTACCTACCAGAAAAGAAATTTCTGTTTCAACTTTCAGAGGCAAACCTACTGCTTGCAGGTGCAAAGTTTCAGGTGTAGCATTTTTTGTTACCATACATCTCCCGGGAAAAGCAGAAATTGTCACAACATTTTTATGCGCTATCTGAGCATGACATTTAGATACTGACAGAACAAGGCAAACAGTCAGACAGTAGTCTTTGTAAATGTTGTTTGGTTGGGTGTGGTGTTTTTTGAGATTCTATACACTAATAAACTCATGCATCCGACAAAATAAAATACTGCTTTTTTATACTGTTCATTCTAATTAAATCAGTTTGCTCACAAGCATGTTGAAAATGGGTAATACCGATAACTTGCTTAATTTTCGAAGTCTATTCCTTAGCAAGCAAGAAACTAAAGATAATTGCTACTGGAAAAAATTGTTGTAATCGTATCCCATGCAATACTGTATTTAAGAGAAACACAAGAGAGGATTCTGATACACGGACTTAGGAAAGGGATTAGGTTAATACCACTTGTCTTCTAAACACTGCATTTAACACACTTCAATTATACATCTTTGTTAATTTATGAGTTCTCGTGTCTGAGCTAAACTTGTTACTAGACCAGGACAGATAAGAAAACAGTAGTGGGATTAAATTAAGAGCTTTAAAACTTTAGTGGATTACTTAGAGCTAGCAAATTTTAAGATGCTGCACAGACTACTAACTAGATATTCTAAGGGTAAAACCAGAAGTGTCATCAGGCAGAAGTGTTTGCGGCGAGCACTGCATTGCAGAGGTAGGAAATACATCAGAGGGTTTGTTGTTCTCATTTCTCAGACATAAGAATCTTGATCTGCAGTGTTATTCTAATGACTTCAAACACTTGTGAGTTCAAACTCACTGAAAGGTATCTTTAAACAACCCAGAACATGTCGAATTCTTTTACATGGAAAATAACAAAAGGCTCTGAATAACATCAAAATAAGTGCTTACCCATTTGGCGTATTCAAAAGGCAAGAAAAACTTAGCTATAAAAAATAAAGCACTAAAAGTAACCCTACTAGTTACAAACACACTCAAATACAAACAGCAACTGCATGTGATGGAAAATGTGTTTTTATCATGTTTAGAAACAATTATTTGAATTATCATCGTCTCCAGTTGTCTTTCTAGTCACCATTCCAATAACTTTGTATAACTTTTCATATATGAAATCTGTCTGTTCTGCTTTGTGGGATGCACTGGACTTTTGCGTGACTACAGAGGACTTCTCTTGCAATCTTGCCTTTTTTTCTTTCTCCCTTTCAACTCACTCTTCAAACCTTCTCAACCATCTTTATCTTTTCCTCATCCTCCAAAGATCTTTTTTCCCTTCCAAACTCAGTTTTACTCCTGTAGTTGCACATACTGTTTTCAGTTACTGCTTTTCTTTCCCATGGAGAGGTTAAACACGCTAGCAGAAACATGGCAGGAACTGAGAAGAACTGGTGAACATCTTATCTTGCCTTCTGTAAAAGACAGAAGCTGAAGGTTGTTCCAAACAGTGTTTCAGCAACCTCCTTCAGCACCTGTCCTTCCTCCCTGCTCACTTCACCCCCAGCTCCATCTCTTTTCTTCGTATTATATTGCTGCCTCCCTATACTCTCCACTGCCTCTGATTTCTGCTTTCTACCATGTCTCATGTATGTATTTTCCCCTAACCCCAATACTCAGACTTTTATATATAAACACACACACACGTCTGTGTACTGACATACACCTTTCTAAACAGATAAAGCCTCTGACTTTCCTTCTTACCTTAACTTCATTTTTTGCATATTTTTTTCCCCTAAAGAAGACTCAAAGTAGAACACACACAGGAAGTACAAGCTAAGATTCTTTTTCTTATGAGCTAGTTAAACTTACACAGCCCAATTCTAATATCTGTGTAAATATTCCAGATACTGCAACAACTGTAACCATTAGAAGAGAACAATGCTTCTGAAATAGTAATTACAGATGCTTGGAGCCCAAGACAACTGCATCTCCAGCTCAAAGTCTTCTGATCCCTTCAGTGACGAGGCTATCAAACTTTCAAAGCTGTGCTTTTTTAAGTCAAAGGTGAAGCACACTAACAAAAACCCAGCAGGGACTGCGAGATGCTGCTGAGCAACCCAAATAGCCCTGGCACAGGACAGCAGCTCCTGACTCCCGAGTGTCAAGGTCAGAGAAAGCAGCCCCAGCTCTCCCCTCTGTCTCCCCAAAAACCCTCTACAGCCCCTGTCCCAACCACCTCTGCACTGCCCTCTTTGCCGAGCTGGGAGAGCTGTTCAGGACATCACACCGTGAACCAAATCAGGGACGAAATCCAGGTTAAAAATAAGCCCTCCTAGGAGGGTCTAGTATCCATGCTACAAGCAGCTGTCCCCTCTTCTTGTGTGCATTATAGAAATTCAAAAACGATGGCACAGCTGTAGCTTTAATGTGGCCATCTGCCACTTGAAAAGACATTCTCTATCATTAGAATGTACTTATTTTGGAAGGAACATTGAAACCTACAATATTAAATTACTTTTCTTTTTCTCCGTTGCTGCTGCAGCTGACATAAGTGATTCAACCTACTCTTTGCAAGAAGGGCCCGTTTCCACATCCTCTTGAGTAGACTTTTTTTCTTCCTAAGGCTCCATCGAGGCTGCCCAATGCAGATCTCTCAAGCTGTTTTCGCTGTCACCTTTGAAGCAGGTTGATTTCCTTTTCTCCCCCAGCTCTTGCTCTGTAAGAACAGCTCCAGGTAAAAGCAGGAGGGCGTTCACAGCATGACTGTGAGTGGTGCTCACTGCGATGAGCTGAGCGAAGAGGGCAGGCTGCATCACCTGCACTGGGCTATGCCACGGGTGGTGGGTGGGGCAGCACCGGGCCCGGGCCAGACAGAGCCCCAGGTAAGGACTCGCATCTTAACACAAGAACAGAGAAGCCATTACTAGGTCTGTCTGAGCTTCCTCAGTGGAGGATGAACTATTTGATAATCATCTTCAGGCATCTGTCATTTTTGGACACATCTCAGAGAAATAAAGAAGTGCTTAACTTTCCAACTCCAAGCATTGCTGAGACCGGTACTTGGAATGTTTCATAATTATTTGGCTTTGACAAGGATCTGAATGATGAACACCCAAAAAGAATCTGAACACAGCTCTCAATGAGCCTTTCTGTTTCCTACCTTTCTTTCTTACATTTTTGTCCTGTTTATCATGTCTAATATATGGCAGGAGAATATTTCTATCCCCTGCTATCTCAGGAAAAGGACAACGATGTTGCGCTGCGCTGTTACTGTACCTGTTAATCAGCTACAGGACTTTTCAGAGGATGGCAGAGAATGGAGACACAGGAAGCTGGGGACTAGCATGGCTGTGATGACATTGCTGACCAGAAACACAGTGCTGTGCTGCTGGCACTGGAGAAAAAATTTCTGCACTTCCATCTTGCACAGATTTTTGCTGTGCTTTTAGCTTTCTGCTGAGCACCCTCCCAGACCTCTCTAATGCTAAAAGGCACAAGGCAGAAGTGAGCACAGGTCAGTGAAGGACCTTACCTCTTTCCATTTAAAACTTTCAGTCAAAAAACACATCCTGGTAAACAAAACCATGTGACAAAACAGTCCAAATAAATATCCACCAGGTAAATATATAATGAAATACATCTCTTCTTTTTTCTATTAGAAATGTGAATATTGTACACATCTCTAAAAAAAAGATTCCAACTTTAAAAAAAAAAAAATCATAAAATTGCGAGGTCAGAGTTTTGGAGTAAGGTTCTTGCCTAAGTATTCCCAAAGACAGAGAGCTCCCTTCCAAGGAGCCTAGGTTCTGCAAGCATTTCTTGAAGTGACAACAATGACAATGAGAAACAGTAACATAATGAAAAATATAAAAAAATAATCCTCAGTCACAGAAATGTTAAAGCAACGTGTGAATACAGCTAAAAATACCGGTTGAGCAGAGCAACAATATCAGAGAAACTAACGTGAATTCATGAAGCAGCTTCAGTGTCTGCCTTGGAGACACTTGCTCACTTGCCAAGTCTGTCAGAAAGAATTAACTTATCAGCAAAAAAAAGGGTACAGTATATGAAAAAATACTTTTTTGAAAGTTATACTGCAATTTTTCATCTTTCTGCAGACTATTTCAAGCTTTCAGGCATGATTTTCTGTTTTTCATCTTGTTAACTGTAATTCTATCACTTGGACACATCCATCCTGACCTCGATGCTTATGTAACAACACCCTCCAAAAGAGATGGGATTAAAAAAAGGAATACTTTGCAACTTTCTTGATGGCTAAGAACAGGAAAAGGATTATATTGTAAGCATCTTGAATTTTGGGACAGAGATTTCAGGTTAAGGATCTGCTAAGAATAAAGAAGTCTGTCTGAAGCAAAAGCTAAAGATGTGATGACCTGAACAACAGAATTAATGTCCAGGTTTCAAAGCCTGGGGCCTGAAACCTTACGATCGCCCCCCAGCCAGCAACACCACATACGACCTCAAGCATCAAGTCAAAAGATTTGATTATGAGCTGTTCAGGAATAATTCAAGAAAAAGAATGTACAGATGCAAAACGCTCACCTAAATTAGATGCTTAGAGTTGGTTTACACTGAATTAATTGGCTGATGGCATTATTTGGATAGCTTTTCAATCATGTGAGCAGTGTACTGTGTACCAGGACTGGATAGAAAGAATGACATCAAACACTTGCAGATTCAAGTAACCACACAGAAGAGCCAATTCTGACTTTCTGACAGGAGCATACCACTTAGTGCAGAAACACCTTCAGCTATTAAACTAACTTGCAAAAGTATATTGAACTGTAATACAATGGATACAGAAGGTTCATCCTTAAAAGTCAAACACTCATCTTACCAAGAATTAAGATGCAAATCTATCGGAACTTACATGATACAGGTTTATATGCAGCTTTCGGTGGGAAACGCCAAAGCCCTCTACTGTGAAGTGCAGCATGTGTGCCAACAACAGGAGACTTCTGAGATGGAACATGCAAACCCACATTAGTTACCAATAGGCTGAAAACAAAATTTTGTTGGTTGACAATCCTGTCCAAGAATACTTTGATCAATCTAATAAAAAAATAACTAATCTCCATTAAACATAGCTCCTGCCAGCAGCAACCAAGTCTGAAAAACACACAGTTCCCAATTTTCTTCCCCGCCCAGCACAATGAACAGGCCCTGTCAACTTACACATCAGTACCCATGTAGACATCAGTATAATGGATCAAGCAGAAAACTCCAGACAATGAAACTTTTACTGCTTTTTAGTTTATTCTTCTCAGAGTATTAATTATGAAACTGAAGGAAAGCAGCTTTATGAATCTCATCAGAACTACCACAGGAATAAAGCCAGAGCAACATAAGAACATTTACTACTATTACTGCAGAACTGCTGCTCCCAGGGCATAGGTCATCTCACACAAAGGTCTCACAGCCACTAAGCCCACCTGAGGCAGTGAAGAAGCCAGCACAATCCTGCTCCAAGGACAACACCTGACAGCCAGAAGATAGCCACATTTTTGTTGCTTTCTGAGATGTGTCCCACAGGCAGCCAGTTTCATAGCAGTCTCAGGTCCCCCTTCTTCAGCATTTGAATGATTTCAAGATATAATGTTCAACATTAACTTTAGAATATTAGACCTTAGATACTGATTCTTAGATACAGCTCTTTTTGGGAAAGAATATAAAAGAGAAAAATCAGAGCTGACCAGAGCTGTTCACAGTCTTCACGTCATTCTCCAAACAATGAGTTTTCCTTCAGCTTGACTCAGTGCTGAAGAGCACTCACAAAGAACAGCCACAGGCAGACCAGGAGTTGCAGTTTGGATGCTTCCCATCCCATCATTCCTTTGACAGTATTTCACATGATAACAGCAGGATCATGGGACAGGCTTGATAGCACAATGAACACAAGACTGCACAGCACAAGAGAGGTATATCCAAGCCTCCAGCCATAAAGAATCAGGTTACAAAGTTTCTGAAAGAGAAGTCCCACCAAACACTGTATTAGTCCAGGCAGATTCTGTTCAAATTCACCAGGCCCCAAAATAAACATTTCTATAATGATAACTGATTTTCCAGTAGTCATTACCTCAATGTAAGGCCCTCCCTGTAAATGTAAGGCCCTCCCTGTAAAACATGTGCAAACAAACCTCATACAAAAAGAATGACAAACCTATTAAAAATACATGTACTAGGAGACACTTTCAAGTTTTGTAGAAACTCTAATGTTTCTGATTTGAAAACACAAAATGACCAAGTTCTGATAAATCCTTTGAGTTTAGACACAACACAAAGAAAAGCTAGAATAGTTCAAGAAACAGGGATAAATGGACAAGATACACCTAACAGCATGAAATAATCTGCTCTAGCAAGATAACAGGAGCTTTGCCACTTATTATTATTGTCTTCAAAGATGATACCTAAAACCAGTTAACAATCACATAGGCCCATAGCATGTTTTTAATAATGTCACCCTCATTCTTTCATAGATATCAAGGATGTAATGATACTACCCAGAATAAGTATGCACATCTGCTCAGGGACTGGGCGGAGTTACCCATGTAGTGAGGAAGGAAGGTGCATTTGGGAGACCATAAAAACTGGCCAAAATATCAGCTCCGACACTACCATTTCCCCTGGAAAGGTATGCCATGCAGCACTGTGGTTCTCAAAAAGGCTTTGCTAGACCATATGAACAGTGGATACCATCAGTGTGAAGGAGATGCAGGACACTGTGAAACAGGCCCTTCAAAACAGCCGCAGGGAAGGCGAAAGCCTTGTGCATAGCAACAGAAACTCATCGTCCAAATAAAAGCTGCAGAAAGAAATCAAATGCTGGGAAAGATGGGCTGAAAGCCTGTGTGAAAGGACTTCATGCCTTCAAATTAGCACCTAAACTTTCTTTTGCTCATCTCAAACTATCATACCAATTGTTTTCTTAAGTGAGTTTCACCGTAACTCACAAATCTAAAGCCTACTGTGCACTGCTGCAAAGCTGTAAGAAACAATTGAGTTTTTTGAGTTCAAGAATACCAGTAATGCCTTATTTTTCACTCTCCAAGCCTTCTTTATGTCATCTCCACTGAACTTCATAGATAAGAAATCAGTAATCCCTCACTCTGTTTTTAAGCTTCCCTCCCCCTCCCCCCCAAAAATAGGGGGGGGAAGGAAGTATTGCTATTTTTTTTTGAGGGTTTAAGGGGAACATTGTTGTGTGGGAAGAAGAGAAAGAAAATGTGGCACAAACAAAATTTTGTTCCCTAAAAGAGACTCATCTCGGGTCTAAATTTTTAATTATGAGCGTATATTCCCAAGCCACCAAACCCAGAAAGCAACAGTTGCTTCTGTTGACCCCAAAATGTTAAAAGCACATAGACATTGACCAAGTTCAATGACACCAGTCCTGCAACTACAGCTATAAGCCACACAGAAAATTTGTTCCTAACCTCCTTGATGCAGAGGACTGACAGCTAAGATGCAATTGGATATGTTGTTTTTTGAGAACTCTGTGAGCATCCCACTGTGGAAAGAGCTCTGTGCCATCACATTTTGGTAAGTTGGGGAAAAATATTGATTCCAAAGCAGTTTATTCACATCTATACCTACCCAGAAATCTTCCAGTTAATACATTTTGGAGAGACATATAAAAGCCAAATCAGTAAGTGAACTGAGATGAAAATTTCTGAAGAAAAAGAGACTTTGTGGCAGGGATACCACTAAAGTCCTATATTTCTAGGAAAAATTTGCAAATAAGTAACACTAAAGCATCTGTGAAGTAACAGCAAATACAGATGCACCTGCTCCTGAAAGCCAGAGGGAGCAGCAGCAGAACTGACTCTCTGGAACGTACCACCTTGTTCTAATGAAAGCTGAAATTATTATGCAGATTGGTTGGCAGGATTCTCAGCCGATCTGCAGCAGCTTTTTCCCTGCAGACAGCAATAAGACTGCTGAAGCACCCCTGGACAATGTTTTTCCCTGTGCTATCCAGCAAAGCGCTACAGGACATCTTCTTAACAAACACTTAGACCTCTGGGATGGAGATCCAAGGTGAACGACACGGCACACAGAGGTAACGTGACATCAGGCTACCAGTTTGTCAAAAACCTGATTTTAGGTCTATGTTCAGTCTCTGCAGAACTCCTCAAACAAGGAAACACTCTGAAATGGAGTGCGACCCTGGCTCCATGACGAATCTCATTTTGTTTCATGAAGGAACACAAAGACTACTTAAAAGCAAAGGCATATTGGTACTGGAAGTTGAGAAATTATTGCTGCAGGTGGTGATGTTATGAATTTTTAAAGGAACCCAATTACATCACTTTAATTGCTCACTGCATGGCATAAAGGTCAAACATACACATACATGCATTTCTCTTTACAGGCTCAACCCTGCTGTTCTTGCACTTCTCTCCCCTCACAAAGAATTCAAGTAAGGAATCAAATGGCTTTTTCTCTATCCCTGTGGCAATAATACCATGGCCAATGTCTTGCCCACCACCTTAAATACCTATTTAAAGGTTACCTACAGCCATAAAACAAGTACCCAGAGCAAAGCAAACAAGAAGATTTAAAACCAGGTTTTTACACTTTATGACCCATTATTTGAGAAAACAGCTCAAATAAGGTAAGGATTAGTGCAGAAATAAGAGCAAGTCATAAAAAAAGACTCCAACCAAGATGTTCCTCCATGAGCTAGGTATCATCTTAATGAGTTATAAAGTCTCCCTCTATAAATCTCACTCTCAATGGCAATATCTGTAGTCAGTTTGTTCTTTCAGCAAGCAGAAATTGATAAACACCCGTAATAAGAGATTAAGATCTGCTTTTACAATAAAAAGAAAGAAGATTTGGTTTTGTCGAGGAGATAAGTGATAACCTACTTATAAGAGCCTGGAAAACAGGCAGCTGTGCTGCATACTGTGCATATGGGGCCTCTGGAAGTGGTGCTCCAGCCAGTCTTTGAGAGGACAAACTTTGCCTCATATAACAAAAATAAATTCAACGTACCATGCACTTCTCCTGTGGTTGATCCATGCCAATGCTGCTGGCATCTGCACCTGATATGCCAGTTCACTTGCTTTTGGAGGCACCTCAAAGAAAAAGGTGTTTTATTTGAACACCACTGAATTCTGTCAACAGAAGAAAATGCAATGGTCACATAAAGGCTTATGAATCTAATTTATTCCTGAATAACCTGACCTCCAGTAATAAGCAGGAACTCAAAGTCCTTGGGGTGCCTACAAAGGTACTCCATGCCTTTAGTCTGTCTGCTGAGTCTAACGGGTGCAAGTAGCGACCAAAGAGTCTGCTTGCAGATACGCGTTGGTAGAAGCACAGCTACAATGGCAGACGTGCCAGGATCCCAGCTCACAGTCGATCAAGCATCGGCTCTGCTCTGATTCCAAATTCTTTTTTCTCCCAGAGCAGCACCCTGGACAGACAACAATCCTGTACGGGAACTCTGCAGCACGCATCCCTGTGCTGTGAAGCCATGAGCACAAGGAGCAAAGGAGGTCAGAGGCTGACCATAGCTCAGGGAGTACGGTGGATACATGTCACTGCACACACACTGAGTCCTACGGTAGTGATGGAATCAAATAGTATAACTCCAAAAACATATGTTATACAGGAAATCAAAGTGAATTATCCTAATGATTTTGCCTAGAGACATAAACAGCTGCTGCAAACTAGCATCAGCTGAAGCAAAATTGAGGTGTTTATTCTCAGAAGCTGCTTATTTCACATCCATTTACAATGAAAGGCTGATTATTTCCATTCCAGGAAAAACTATATAATTTAAAACATATTTTTTAAGTACACCTTTGATAAGCGCACCCACAAACCTTTAAGGAAAACTTGGGTCCACTAGGCTAAGCAAACTTTATGGCCTGGGTCCTTAGGTCTACAATGCATCAGAATGAAATGTCAAACAGCACAGCTTTCAGGGACTCAGACTGGGATCTTAGCATTCTTGCCCCAAGCTGTTTATAGCTTTAGGACACATTTTCTTTATACTGTATTCCCTTTTGCAAATACTTTTTATACCCTCGTTTCACTTTGCTTTCATGACCAACTGCAGAACTGACACAATTATGAAGATAATAAAATTATTATTTTATGGTACAATGGTCTTTCAAAATAGTACTTTAATCTGCCTTGGTCTTGAGATGAAAAGCATTCAAAGGATGTGACTTATTGTTCTTAATTTAACCTTTGTTCATCAGCTAAATTCTTTTTTCCTCTAATCTTAAGAAACTGTTTCTAAGTTTAGAATCAATGTCTACTCCTCAAATGATGAGCAAAAATTTACATGACAGCTACAACTGCTAATAAAGCATAAAAGAAAATCAAAGGCTTACTTATTAAAGACCATGCTCTGGCGCTGGCAAGTTTTGCCCCCGTTCTAAACAATAAGCATATTATAAAATAAATATTTTTAAGTCTTATTAAAATCTGAGTTTTGTCATGTGTTGTTTTCTCTTTCCTGCAAATTTACTATTCTTTCGAATTCTGAAAGATTTTACTCAAGAAGAAAAAATAAATGAAAACATGTTTTCCTGAAGAAATTAATCTCACAGAAACCTTCTTGAAAGAGAACTAGATTTTGATAACTGATGTCTTTAATGATCCCCTAGATGAACAGTTTCTTCAACTACAAGAATGGTCAAAGGAAAATTCTACATTTGTGAAGCACAGATGGCTGGGACTAGGCACGGCAATTTTGAAGACATAAAAGCAATTAATTTTTTAATCATATTTTAAAAATAGTCCTTTTTATAACTTTGGGGCTGATTAGAAATAAACTTTTCTCTTCGTCTGCGTTTTCCACACAGATTGTCATCCAGACTATGAAATCCCCACTTCCCACAAGGATGGTAGACAGCAGAGCAAAAGGAGTTCTGGCTGTTTCCGGGATCTCAGAAGGTAAGTGAATATACCAAGAGGAGGCAGTAGCAAGACTGAATTACTAGGTGAAGCAGTAGGATTAAAGACACTTAAGACACAGAAATGGATGCCATTCCAACTTAGGCTTAAGCCTCACAACTACAGCAATTATCTTCACTTCACATAGGACCAATTCAGATACAATCTGTATTTACTTATTTTCAACCTCATAGTAAGCAGGGGCTGGGGAGAAAAAAAAAAGATAATTCTAGCTATGAATTGTTCCGAGCCTTTGTTCTGAGAAATGTCAGTCTCCAGAGGCATTCCTTATTAATGGACTCTTATAACTGACACTTTTTTTTGTCATGAAAGGGAAGCAGTAAAATGAGTGGGTTATGGATTCAGATGTAGAACATTCCTGCTTTCCTAGTTTAAGGTGCCTATTACTTATCAAGTTATTTCATCACAAAACAAATGTCTTAAAGCCTTTCTCATTTTGTGGATATTGTTGATTTAAGGTAAGGAGACAGTTTGTGGAATACATACTGAAAAATCAGCTCATTAGGTCCTTCAGTCTATTCTGAATACAAGGTACTCTTCCACGTACAGAAAAGTTCTTTAATAAAGCATGAATCATTCAAGGAGCTCCAACAACGTGATGGCTCTGCCTCAGAGGACCCGAGCACTGCAGCCCAGTCACTGCGCAAAGCCCTCGATGCAAGATGGAAATGGAGAGCCCCAGATCTGCAAGACCCCCAGGCTAGCAAGATCCCATCTTATTCACTCAGTGCTGGGGACACAGTCAGACATCAGCACCTGCTCACAGCCCACTCAGAGTGCCCACACCTTCACTGGGATCACAGATCAGCACCACACCAGCCCAAAGGGATGATTTAAATTCACAAGGCTTAATCGGATATTTAACCAACTGAACCGCAGTGGAGCTTAGCAGTTGCCCCATTAAACATCCAGGCAGTGATGATCCTTTGCCAGGCAGACACAACAGTTCACCCAGGATCTCTTCTACATGAAGTAAATACTCTGCAGGCTGGTGAACAGAGAAACCAAATCTTTAAGCATCTGTCTTGGACAGAAGTTTGGACCCTGGTTGGCAAATTTTGCCATCCAATTTATTTATTTCAGAGCTTCATTCCTTTAGTTAATAACAATACCGGATGGACATGAGGAGTTTTTTGTTTTGCTGGGGGGCTGGGAGCTAATTTTCTTCTTTTTTCTTCTTTTTTTTTTTTTGCTATGGGCCACGTAGGGTGAAACAGAGAGGAGCATTTAGTCAAGAAAAGCAGCACTACATACACTCAGATCTGCCAACACAGTGACCCTTTTAAGATACTTCATACATTTCCTCTTACAAAAATGTTTTACCCCAGGGACGCATACACATCTTTGAGAAACTGTAGATTTTTGAGCATCTGCAGGGACAGCTGGCACGATGGTTACAGCAGCTGTCACACTTGAATTATGAAATTGTGCATTGCCCAAGGAAAGGATCAATGTCATGGAAATCTCAAAAACCTGAATTCAAGTCACAAAGAAAATGAAGGTGGAAGAGATAACTGTACTGATGATACAAGCCAGACTTGTTTGAATCACTCCATAATTTTAAATAATACATTACATACTATGTGCTATAATATACAGTGCATCTCTAAGGCTTCCATCTGAACAGTCGTTTTATTTTGAAGTGTCTACTAAAATTTTATTAAAATTTTTTTGGGGAAAAAACAGTACTGGGAAAGCAAAAAGGTTATGGAGTTTTTAAATCAAACGTCACTAAAACATTTATTTTTTTTACTCAAACCAAGCAGAAGATGTCAGTCCTTCCGTGAGGATTTCCTGCTTGAGAAAATTATGCCTTGGTTCACAGTCGATTAGTTATGTGACTGACCTGATTTATTATGTATCACTGCTACTTCAAAAGAGGAACAGCCCTGAACAAAGAAGCAAAAGATACATCAGTATTAATGACTTGCTTCTATTAAATGGTTAACAGAAATAATTACATTTGCCTTTTTTTTAACTTGCTATTCAATATTTACTGCTCTGTGTAAAGAAAAAAAAGAAGAATTTTAATGAAATTCAGGTAATTAATAAAATAACAGCTGCGGTTGTCTGCTCACACATTGCACAAAGGAGCAGAGGGCTTGTGAGAAAGCCTTCTCCCTAAAACTGAGCTATGCTTCTGAGAGATTGCCACAAACCCAGGGAGCCCTTGGAACCCGTAAGTGGTCACAGCCAGCTGCTCAAAACACTGTAACATCCCACAGCTGGGTCTGGCCCCTTTGGCAGCACAAAAATCACACCATTTGCTTCCTCAGGAAAACATGTTGGGAGGTTTAGAAGACCACAGCCCAAAGAGTAACAGTTGACAGGTACTTATTTTTGACATCCATTTTAATTCTCCCCCCAAAAGATCTTACGCAGTGTTAAGGTCTCCATGTCAGGAAGTTCCCCCAGCTCAGGAACTGCAGACCTTATTGAGGATAGGGTTTCTGGATATCAATTCATCAGTGGAAATGCCCATCTTAAAAATATGCTGAAAAATCCTCAATATTATTCATTTACATAAACATACACTAAAGAACATCTACTTAAATAATCTATGACATTCAAAGGCAAAATCAATACCACTTTACATCCCATGAATAAAAAATTTCAATACTATTAGAGGACAGAAACATTATCCTGTAATTTACCCTATACAGTATGGACACTAATAATAAAGACAAAATAACTAGGAAATCATCACAGAACATATATTTCATTTTCCTCGATCAGAATTTCCCTGGACTTAAGTGACAAAAAGTGTCAATTAAGTACCTTATACCTGGATTATTTAATGATTTTTCCGTAAGTTTTCTTCCTTGTCCATCTTCTTAAGACATGAAAATGAACTGAAACAAACATTTCTACAAATTATTTACTTATTGCAAAATTCTTAGTGCTACAATCAAAATACATCCTACAAGGCACCAACAAGTACAAAATCCATCTGATATCTGTTCATAACGGTTTGCATAATCATCAATAAAATGTGAAATTTAGATGAATATATATTGTTACTTAAAAAAATTCATTCATTATTTTAAACCTGAAGTCCTTGTAAATGAAGACAAGTTCACTATTAAAATACTGCAGACTCCCAGTGCTAGCAGCACATTCCCTTCTGTACAGAATTATGTCCCCTTTGCAAAAGGAATCACCTTCAATTATCTCAACAAATCTTGTGTGGACAAGAACACTGAGGTAGCAAAACGTCATTTAACCACTGTCATGATGAATTGGCAAGCAGCAAAAATCAGAGGGACATATTCAGAAAAGCCCCCAGTAATCAATACAGTGAACAGCAAACCCATAAAGCATTTTAGTGTCCTTTCTCAGGATCACACAGTTGATTAATTTACTAATAGATTTCACATAAGAAGTTACCCATGTATATCTCTGTCAATTTTTAATGGAGGGTTCTCAGAAGTGCTTCATGATTAACATCACACTCCACTTTAGTTAAACAAGAAAGGCCATTAAACCCACTGTAAATACAGCCTGATTTAATCTCTTAGCAGCACACTAACATGCACAGAAGAAAACATTCTTAAGCAGTACTTGCCCATGCTTAGAGGACTTTACGTGCACCACACCATGATTACTGGCAACAAAACTTCATTCCTTGCATTCAGCTCATTCTTGGTCATATTCCCACTTCAAATCTTTCCTTCTGATAACAGCAAGGCAGCAAAGAAAATTGATGTTTAAGTACCTTTTTAAACTCCTATATAGTTAAATATATGAGAATCAAAGACCTTCCACTGACTTAAAGGTCTGCTTATAGTGCTAAGTAAGGATGCAAAGAAACACAGATATCTAAGAATTGTTACTTCAAAGAGAATTTAAGAACTACAGACACCTAGGACGTTATGAAGCATGCTAAGGATTACAGTCCTCCACAGCAGATTATTCCTAAACTAGAGATAACACCATAAGGCATGTTCCTAACCAATCTAAAGGATGTGAACTGGTAAATTTACCAGCATGCAGACTGGCTGACTATTTCTGCTCAGGGTCCATCAATTCTGAAAAGGCCAATGGCTCCTTCTCTCTTATTTCAGTTTTACTCTCTAAGGCTCAGATCTGCTCATGACTTGACCCCAAGACCAAGCAAGCAGAAGAACTAGGCTGCAGCTGAACCACAGCACCAGTGTCTCAAGAAGGGGGTCACTGGCTGTAGCTCAGCGTTTGGAGAGATGGTGTCTACCTTCTGAAGAGACCAAGAAGGCATCAAACTGAAATCATCTTAAGGTCTTTAAACCTCTTGATTTCCTTTTTTTCTATGGGATGTACATAACATTGACCTAACTTTCCAGATTTTGAGGCATGAATGACAAAGAAAACTTGCATCCACGAAGCCTTTCAGATCCTTCACAAGCCATCTAGAGCTATGGAGCACAAAATGCTGGCAACTCAACGACAAGAGGCAGTTTGTTAAGCAGCAAATTCCAATGAGGTGACAGAATCACAATGACACTGAGTAATTTCACACTAGCCCCACTGAAAAGCTATCCAGGTTTATCAAGCCTCTTCAGTATGTACATTTAAATGGTGAAAACCCAAAAAACCTGTAAGGGTTACCATTCCTTTCATGGGTCACTCCCTTTTGAATGGAGAATTGAGGTCAGTGTTCTTATATAGGCCAGCAGTGCAGAAAGAAAAGGACCAAAGAGGAGATGGCAGCACCTTCACAGAACACCCTTTTTCCTTGTAGCTGAATTTGTTTCTCATCTGTTGACAAAATTCACAGGTCTGGCACATTTCCCTGAGCCTCACTTGGCCCTGCGTCTTCAAGCGGCCCTTTGGCAAAACTTTTTATAGTGTTCATCTACTAACCCAAAAAACATTTTGGTTTTTCCTTTTGGTGCTAGCTTCAACTTTCTGACTACTAGATGGAGGTACTTCCATGCACAGCATGTGCTGCTTCTGGAAACCACTGCCAACACACACAGCAGTGCCTTATTGACCTGACAGTGTTATCAGCAGAAATAACTTCAAAGTCTTTACAGGCTTCTTACTCCTTTCTGGATGAGACTCAAGACACTGAAGTTTTCATATTATTTGAAACATATAGAATAAGAAGACATTTATCTTTCACACGCTGTTATGACAGTTCTTAGACCCAAAGGAATTAAACTGGGGGTGGAATTCTCAGCAGATAATGGTATTATTATTTTCCCATTACTAGCCTGGCACAGCCCATTCCATTATCTGAAAATTTGTCACACCTCAGCTTATTCCTTTCTCTGCGTGAAATTCATTCACCGAATACTTTTTTTTCTTAAAAATACATGACAAATGTTTTTATAAGTCCAAAATACTGTGAAAAATTATAGCACTTATAGCACTATCAGGTCTCTCACCCCAAGGAGAGGAAATGGTTTACATCCTGGTTACTTAAAGTCTGACAAATTATTGTTGAGTATTTTGACAAGTAATACTAACATACAGATCAGCATACCAGTAGGTTACCCGGGGCTGTTACACAGCAATCTCTGTGGTTCTTTTTACCAGTTAAAGAAAAATAAAATTTAGAACTGCACATTAAAGTTAGTTCTAGCGCAATTTTCAACCATTTAGAATAAGTTCTCCACATTTTGTCCTGGCAATTCCTACCCAGTCAAAGAAGCTCCTGGGGAAATTCTCCTCTAAAGAACTTCGACTTCTTGATCTGCTGTGGTGCACTGGAAAAAAGCTGTGTTGCTTGACTTTCGCTCTGGTATTTCTCAGTAACCTAAGCAGCAGAGCCTCATTGAAAGTGCCAAAACATCACTGGAAACAGCACTGAACATCTTTACTAAAGAACTGTGAAAGCTTTACTTGACATGTATGCTAAGAGAGTTCACATAAATCTGCTTTAAGACACTTGGGCCTTTTAATTTTCTATCACTGTTTACAAGAAAATATGAATTGCATAGATAGGTACAAACTTTGAATGAACACATTTATTCTACCCACACTTCTCATTCTACGGTTACAGCATAGTGCCATCTGCTGTACATTTGTTTATGTACAATTCTTTCAACCACAAAATGACAAAGAAAACCTCATGATGGTTATTTAAAACCTTTCAGCATCAGCAGTCCTATAATATGCAATTCTGTCACTAGCACTTTAAACCAAACTACGACTGAGCACTGCATATTCCATTCTGCAAGTATACAAAGGGCTACACAGATGTATGCTAACATAAGGGGTGGCTGCTGAATAAAGAAATCAAATGAGACCATAGGGAACCACTGCTTTTATTTCTCTCAGAAAAAAGCGCCAATTTTTATGGTCACAGCTGGGGTTTACATGAATCTTCTTCAATTAAATATTAATATGCATTTTTAACTGCATTCCTTCATTAACAACAAATGATGCCACACAGTGTAAAGAAAGATATCAATTTTGAGAGTTCACTATGCTCCACCTTACAATGTCATAAACACAAGATTTTTATTTTTTTAAATATATTTTAGGGAAAAATAGGAAAGAAAAAAAGTGTGCCCCTGGAGACAGCCAAGGAAATGTTCACAGCAAATCTCTGGGATACTGTATCAGCGTAATTACTTCATCAGAGTCTGCACTGAAATGAATATAGCGAGATGCACTTGCCTTATCTGCAGATATTCTTATTCCATCCTTCTCTTACCAACTGAATCACTCTCAAGGTTTCCCTTCCTTTTCCAATGAGAATTTTCTTTCCTTGGAGACCCTAAACAGACCTGCCTTTCAAGTGGCTAAAAAGTTTACTGTGGCCTAGAGAAGAGATGTATTCATTCCGCCTTTGCCACTAAATGGCTGGCATGAACTGCTAACACGGGAAAAACCCCACATCACACTGTACACAGCACTTGGTCGCACAAGTGCACACGGACGGTATCTGAGGCCTCAGAGTATTTCAAACCTTTCTCCCCATGACTTACTTCTGTGAAAGAATGGCAGTGCTTCATCACAGCCCCAGGGAGCTCCCCACAGCCATGGGGAGGGATGAATCCCCAGCACCAACAGGCACCCAGAGGCACCCGGCAGCCTCCAGGCAGGAAGCACTACTGCTGCCCTGCTACACCACTGAGATGACATTTGGAAGTATCGGTCCATACATCTCTTCCTCTACGTGTTCTTACTCATGCAACTTAGTACTACAAGAGTGTCCAATGTTGGGTTGTATTTTAAATTAGACATATGAACCCATCCACTCTCAGGAGCATCAGTTCTCCTGAAAACTAATTCCTACAAACATTACATCTTCCAATAAAGAATTCAGTCTACTGCATTACACATTTTCAGCTTCCTTATTACATGAACCAAAACGTGCTGCAGATATAGACACTTCATGGAGGTTATCTCAGGAGGATGTGTCTCAAATATTATTAGTTTCATCATAAGCAAACTTCTTATCAGATCAGGTGACCATCAAGTTTTCATTTTCACACTCACAAAAATGCTGGAGAACATTGTGCTAAGAAATGGGAAAGTAAACTTCAAATAGCAAAGAAATTAATTTTACATTGTGATTTTTCAAATGCTTAGGTTTGACAACACTGCAGGTGGTTAGTAACACTGCAGCTGAACTCTCCTGACTACCTCAATAATAGTAAGTGCATCTAGTCTCAGTTTTGGAAGGAGGAGGAAGCTGGAGTTCTCCAGTCTCTACAGCAATAGCAGCAGGCATGGAAAACAAATAGATTCTGAGGTGATGAAAGATGCTGCTGTCATATTAAACGTATCCGATTTACCCACTATGATATTTCATCAATTACAAAATGAACATGCAGAGAAGTAACTATAGAAGGGTACAAATATTTCTCTGGAGTCACACCAGCCCTGCCAACCGTGAAATGTATGCTGCTAAATTACTGATGCTGCCTGCAAATTAATACTCTCTACTGAGAGAATTTTAGAGCAGCAAAACATTCCAGATAGCTAATTTGCAAGTTAAACAAGGAAAATGGATTAACCTAAGTTATTCTGATGAAAAAATATCAGTTAAGTCTTGATATACATTGTCTGAAAAAAAAAAGCAAAGGTTCCATGCCTTTTTCCAGCCAGCATCGATAAAATTTACACAGACAAATGCCAACCACAACAGGAAACCAAATCCTAGTTTTAAAGACAGCCAGAAATAACTAACACTCCAGACAATGCAGTATACTTTTTTTGCTCTTAAAAAAACCAACCAAACAAACAAAAAAAAGGTAAATGAAAGATATAAAGAGTAAAGATACTCTTACAAAGTTGTGCCCTGATACCTCCTTTGGGCCTCAGAAGCATAAACTGAAAATTAAACTGATTTTTGCAAAATAAATTTATAAACCAGTATGTCCACTTGAGAAGACAACTTTTCAAGTAACCTGTTTTCATCCAGAAGACAAAGTTCTGTTAATTAAATACCTGTTCTAATTAAAATAATAATACTCATGATGTCCTGTTCTATCATTCTGGTTTGTGTAATACAGCTACAGATACTCACAGGTGACTCTCCAGGCTCTGATTTTCCCCTACCTTTCTCCAAAGGCACTGGCTGCAGCAGAGCCTGTGAGCATGAGACACAGATCCCCCCAAATGTTGTACACAACACTTTGCTCAGCTCTAGCTACCCCTAATTTCAGCCAAAGTCAGCTTCTAAGAGTTCCAAAGGTGAAGGTAATAAATACTAATTCTTTAATAGCACAGTACATGTATGCTCTCTATTAACTCTTCTGTGTTCCTACTCATTTTTGCAGGAAAACAGAACAAAGAATAGCTGATCTTGCGAGACTATTTGAACACCAGTAGGGCTCGAGCACAATCAAGTCATCCTAACTCCCAAGCTCTTGAAAAAGGCAGTTTATTTCAATCAATAACTTGACACGTCAAAATCTCTCTACCCTAAACCTGTAAAAATTATATAGCATGGCAGTTGCAAAACTTATAAAACAGATTCACCTCAAAGTAACACATTCCTTCAGCAATCTGAATTCATGGCTTGTACATAATAATTAACCACTGCTGTCCAGAAAGAATGTTACTTCTTGAATTCAGGCAACAGAGGAATCTGCTGATGGCAGTCTATTTAGGAAGTTCATTTCTCAGATCCTTTGCACAGTTAATCCTACATGACCATCATTCATCCATTGAACAGACCAATAACAAATACAAAACTCTCAAGAAGTTTTAGATGGTACCTTACGTGACAACTGTTTCCACTCTGGCTTGACTGCAGAATGCCCATTAAAGCTCTTCAGCTTTCACAACATAACAGCAGCTGATTTATGATTTTTTTCAGGTTCTCCTGTGAAGATTCATTGATCCTTTTAGGGCAAAATAAAAAACGATATTCACACGATCGGCTTTTTATACTTTGAATTTTTATACTTTGAATTTGCCCCCTTATTCCCCATATGATCTGTTTCTCCCTACTGAAATTAAGGGAGTCAGCACAATGCAGCCATCTAATCCTCTTCATTGGCAACTGCATCAGGAAATACATGTTCAAAAAATTTCCAAAAATCAGTGTCTGTATTGTGCAGAAAAAAAAATCTGGGGGGACAACACAGCACGTTCGATGAAATTGTCTCAGTGTTAGCCAAGATATTCCTTTGATTCTCTACTCTTAAAAACCTCATGCTTAAGGATGTTTAACAATGCTCAAAAGTGGAAGACTTACGATTCCTTGCCGTACACAATATTATTTGCCGAAATCTGTTAGCTTGAAAGAGGACTGTTAGGGGAAAAAAAAACAAAAGGACAAATTCCCATGACCAAACACAGAGAAATCAAATCAAACAGAGGTTTGGTTGGTTTTGAGTTTGGCATTTTTCATTTGGTTTGGGAATTTTTTGTGGGTTTTGTTTGAGGGGGGTTTTTTAAAGAGAAAATTGGTCCAATCCCCCAGAATAATTTCAGTCCACCAAGTTGATTTTATTCTTTTACCAATGTACTTGAATTGCAGCTGATTAGACAATTCCACTTTTATAAGCTCATAAACAGCATGAACTTTGGGGAAATTTTTCAGTCACATTTACAGAATGTAATTAATTATAACAACAGTCACTTTTCAGAGCAGCACAGGGAAACACAGATGGCATGAATCTGACAATCACTGTCTTTCAGGCTTAGCCCTTAGAAACAAACCCTCAAGACATCAGTGCTGCATGTTTGTGCTGTGGGCACCCCTGGGGACCAAGGCTGCCCATCCACCCTCGGAGGCAGATAATAACCTGAAATGCACAGTTGCGACCCAGCCCCAGGGCTTGGCAGGTGTGTGGGACTGAACTACAGGCCACCTGTAAGGTCTTCACACACAACTCATGCACTTAAACTGTCATTAAGAGGGAATAAAATTCACTCTCAGCACCTATTCCCAGGAAAATCTGCTTAGTATTGGTGAAAACTGATCTCAAAATGTAAAGTTTTTTCGTTTCCACAGAATTTACTGAAGCAGTCTATGAGAAAATAGACCTGATTTAGATAAATCTATCAGTCATTCAGCAGCAACAAAACCCTACGTGCTAAATAGTAATGTGGTGGTGTTAATATGTATTTTTATTACAAAGTTGCCCAGATCTAAATTTTATTGATGCATGAAAACAAAAAACAGCCATTTGTATTTATAAGTAAGCAAAGTGGAACTGTAACATCTGAAATGGACAGTGCAGATTGTTTTCATCTCTCATCCTGACTGTTGGAGAACTTTCACAAGTGGTATTTAAACACACTTTATTTACTTTAGTTCACTTCCAAAAGGCCACTGTTTTTAATATGAAGGTACGTTTCACGACAGCACATAAACCAATGAGAACTACCACTGTTATCTTTTTTCTTAAGAAAACTTTGTTTCACTTAGAAATGGAAAAATTTTAAGTCTAATGAAATACCAGGTTCATACACTAGAGAAATCAGTCACTCCAAACAGAGTACCCAAGAGCAAAAGCAAAGTTGCAATTTTACACGTTAAGTACAAAAGTATTCCTGACTGATAGCTTAGAGTTATAAAAAAAGTTACCTGTTGTCTAGCTGCATATTAACACTGCACAGAGCAATGACCTGTAGGCTTCATAATTATTTCTTCATCATTAGTGCAAAATCAGGAGTTCACCGTCCTCCAGGGTAACAACAGTGCCGTGGATTTGCACCTGCCTATTTCTAACTGGATGTACTACTTCCAATACATCCTCTGTATAGACAGACCAGAGCTAATCCACAACCAAAATTCTCTTAGTAGGAGATACCGCAAGACATTTCTTTTAGTTTTTATTTGGCAACAGGCTGAAAATCTTCCTGCCTTGTAAATCACATCATTTTGCAAAAGGTGCCTATTTTTTTAATTAATAAGCATTCACTAAGTATTTTGATCAGCCTCAAAGATTACCACTGTAACCTGTAATAGCATCAAAAATATGAGTTTACATTTGGAAGACTGATGGTATTTTTCCTGCTTAGTCTCCAAAGAACTAAGATCTCAAAGCTGAAAGTCAATTTCCTTCCTTTATAAACCTTACCAAAATAGCTCCAAGAAAAAATATATGCACATACCTAATCCTATCATACCTGTTTTGTTTTGGGTTTGCTGATGGTTTTACATAATCAGACAATCAGGAGGCTGACAGTCTCTATTTTCAGTCCTGTCAGACTTCAGTGTGAAAAAAGGCATTTGCAATACTGGTAAGCCAGTAGTGTCTTTTGACAAGACAAGCTAAATCCTAGTTTCCTGAAGACCCTTCTTGCTTTTCCCAGTATAGTTAGTAGAAAACATCATCACCTTGAAATGTGATGGCAGACTACCCTCTGCTACTGAGTGCAACAGAAACCAGAATGCACGAAATAAGCTCCATAAGGTTGACACAGAATGGTGTAAGCTGTGCTGCATGAGCATGGTTTTCATCCTTAAGAATGCACTGCAACAGGAATTATGAAAAGAGCTTTAGGAAGCAGAAAGAAGAGCTAGGCAGCAGTGCTGCACCAGGCAGCCTGAGATTCCATGGTAAAGACAGCTTTGTCCTCCACTCATCTCAGCATGGGGAATCAAGAGCTGGTTGCTCATCAAAAAAAATTTAAATCCTTGTTTCATCAATTTTGCCCTCTGCCCAGTCAACTTTTATCTCCTATTCTCAGCAACTCGAACATTTTTACTATGATTAATAGAGCAGCACTCTTTTTGAGCCACAACTGGATGGATGTTGTTGTGATACATGTTATCCACACAAATGACGTAGCTGTAAGACTAAATTAAATTCCACGTTAATTACTAGACCTAGTACAATATCTCATTACCCTGACTTCCATACTGCACTTTGGATTTGCCACGTGTGTCCCAAACCACGTAACTGGCCATGGAAGTCAATCTGGGTACGGCAATAAGGTGTGTAAAGCTGTGAGCCTCCAAGGACCTATGAGTTCATTCTATTATTTGCTTTCTTAACATATGAGAGCAGGGGGAAATACTTTTTTTTTTTTTTAATTTTTAAAAAGTTCCTTTACATATAATGGGGAAAGGGTGAAGAGAGACTATCAAACTACCAAAGTCACCTTGATTACAGATGTCCATTTCATGCCAAGTTTCTCAGACTGGCTGAAAGTCACACAGAGCCAAAGAGTGAATAGCCTAAAAGTCCAGCTAAATTACACTTGGACAGTGACTGTTACTACTCCCCACAGGTTATGGAGAAAGGGTTGGCCCATATTATTTTTCATGGGTTTGTACAGTTTGTTCTCTGCTTTTCCATCAGAGCTAAAGACAACAGTAGTGTCTGTCTGACTTTCTGCACCAAGGCCCATTGTCCATATAGGTTCTGATTTCCTGTCACATTGTGAAAGCATCACAATTAGATGTTTGCTAACACTCTGCTTTTCTGGGGACACTTGTTAGCAGATAGAAGTAGAGCAGACACTGAAATGAGAGAAAATGTTACAAAGGAAACAGCATGTCAGAGTTTTCGGAGGGATGTTTTTGGTCTAAAATGAAAAGGAAAAATTGTACCAATTTTAATATAAGCATTAATATCAACACACAGCACATGCATTAGTCTGTTCAGCAGTTAACTTTGATAACTGATGGGTTGGTTGTGCAAAAATGTTAAAACCAGCTCTCAAGCACCTTCATATCCTGGTTTACCAGAATAAAGACAGACCATAATTACTTCTAAAGAACATTGCTTTACCTTCCAGAGCAAAGTCTCCAGAAAGATACACATGCTGTGGTAAGGCAGCTTCTTGAACAAAAATTTCACTAGACAGGACTCTCTTAAGCCTGAGAGAAGAAATGGGACCACTGCCATTTAACAGCAGAGTTGTTTAACAGAGGACTGGACTAGATCCACACACTGTGGAGGTCTGAGACTTTTAAGAGCCTGGCTCCAAGAGAAGCAAATCTGCAACACTGCACTGTAATTCTAGGTTTTGAAGCAGCACACGAGATGAGCTAGGAGCCCTGGCATATTAGTCACAGGATCAAACAAGTGCCAGGAAAGCTGGGCACCGTCCTTGCACTCAGGACAGCAAGGCATCCAAAACTGCTCCCATCCCTAGGGTTAGGGTCCCTGTGCAGCCTTCAGTCCAACATCCACACATACCTGCGATATCATCTTCCCCATTTCAGGTACCCATTTCTAGTCCCTTTTGCAGGCTTGGGCTACTTTTTTTTAAATCTGTTTCCTTGTATTTTTAAAAATAAATCTTAAAACTTTAAATACACTGTATTATACTTTATCATATTTTAAATACATTTATTATACTTCATAAGACATGAATCAATCCCTGTTTCAGGAGCACAGCATGCAGAAGACAGCCATCATCATCATCAGGGAGGGAAGATGGGAGCTTTAAGCAAAGCAGAAGAGGCAAGAGGCACTTAAGCCTTTCAGATCCACTTTGAAGAACACTGGATTTATGGAGCCACAATGAGACAATACAAAGCAATTTGCAGCGTAGCAACTGGAGCACTCTGCTGAAAGAGGAGATACCTGAGAAAATTACCAATACTATTTAAACAATTCACCTAACTGCCACTTAAAATCAAATAAATGAAGGCCAGGCTACCAGAACTGGAGACTTTTCTCCAGTGGAGTTTTGCTCTTCCACACATGTTTTCTCTGGCTCTGTAAGTAAGCTTTTCCTGCTCAGTTTCACTACCAGGAGATAATAATGATTCTGTTACAGTGGGGTCTTAGGGTAAAATCTCTTTTTTGAGTCCCTCAAGTTGACAAAGGCACTGAATCAAAGTCCTGTCTTTCAGAACAACATTCCAATCACTACACTGTATAAATAACTTACATAATCTAATCTAGACAAAAATAAGACCCTACCAACACCTAAGTTTTCAACGGAAAGACCTACAGTTGCCACGTTTCATGCTGAGAGTGTCAGATACTGAGAAAATGAACCCATCACCTAAAGCCCCTCAAGAGACCAGCACAGGGCCAGCCATCACACAATTCAGCTTGGTCACACGGGTACCGGAAAGATTTTGATTAAACCCTGTGTAATCAAAGCAGGTGACAAATCAGATGAATTTCTGCAACATTTTCACTGAATTTCATTTAGAGAAATGACAATAGAAAGACAACAGAAACATCAAGCAGCCCATTGCCACTTGCATCCCTTTCCACTTCAGCATTTAACTTGCTACCTCAGAATTACTAGATTTTCAAGCTGGAAATAAAAAGTAAAATACATTCTAGAAACTATGATCATTAAAGAGTTAGAGAAAGCATCAATTATAGTAAGACATGCCTTACCATTAGGGTTTCAGAAACCTGTAATTTTTGCTGATGTTTTTGAAAGACACTCAATCATGATCACCTATTTGCTGTCATGCATAAAATACCAACTGCACGCTGAAAGTTAAGCATGAGCCAGATGTCTGACATACATCAATTTTACAGTTTGTTTCACAAATCATTTCACTAAATTTATTTCCTCAAGAAAAAAAACTTCAAATTTATTACAAAAGAAACATCTGTCCTAACTTTTATTTTTCCTCTGACACCAGGATTGGTGTTTGCACTTTTAAAGTGTCATTGCTCTTTTATACCGAAAAAGACGCAGCTTACCTTAAGAACTCTCAATGTTGGACTTTTTTCATTGGCTGCAGTAAAGTAACCACAACAAGTACATACCACGTCATCCCTTCCTTTTCCTCAAAACCCAGAGAAGGCATATTTCATTTACTGTGTGTTTTATGATAGAAAAAGCCAGCCAATCACCAATGAAACATTAACAACTACAGGGTTATCCTCATAAATCCCAAAACTGTGTCTTCGGCTCTGCATAACCCCACATTGCTTCCGCCTTGTTGTCTCCGTCACTATTTTATTGCTTTTGACACCATCTCTCACAACATCCTCACAGGCAAACTTGAGAAGCAGACAGTGAGGTGGACTGAGAACTGGCTGAATGGCAGATCCCAGAGGGTCACAATCAGTGTCACAGGGTCTTGTTGGAGGCCTCTCACTACTGGTGTCCCCACAACCATACTGGACACAGTATTGTTTAACTTATTCATCAATGACTTGGACGAAAGGGCAGAAGCCTTCTCAGAAAATTCACTAACACCACCAAGCTGGGAGGAGTGACCAATACCCCAGATAGCTGTGCAGCCCTTCAGAAGGACCTCGACAGGTTGAAGAGATGGGCAGAGAAGAACTGAAATTCAACAAAGGCAAATGCAGAGTGCTGTCCCTGGGGAAAAATAACCCATGCAGTACACAGGCTGGGGGCTGACCTGCTGGAAAGCATGCAAGACAACAATTCAGGTTTATCTGAGCTACTCAAAAACCCCTCAGAAATATACACATTTATCAAGTTGAAGTGTTCTGATTTAAAACCTCCTAAAAGATACATCAGCAAATAGTACCTGCCAGAAGTGACCTTCACGCTGTTTTCAATCCTACCACCAGCAACTGAGCTAATGCAACATAATGATATCCTAGCAGCCCCTGCACCAGTTCTACGAGGAGTGAACAAGCATGGATATTGTACTTGGCAACCATATGGTGGTTATCTTACAAGGACGTGTGTGGTACTAAATGAGGTTTTGTACCAGGGTTAGTAAATTTGACACAATTCCCTGATTACTGTGAAAGTGTTGGTACTTGGCTGTCTTTCTGCGATGAGAGGAAGTTTTAAGGGAACTGTGACTTAAAACAAAAAATAAAATAAAGTAGTGAATTTATGAATGATCTCCAACTGCTAGCATGTTTGTATCAATTTAAAACGAAGGTAGAAAAAAATCAAAACAGTAAAAATAAAGCTTTTCTATTAAACTAGAAGTTAAAAAACACTCAAACTTTTCATACTAAGAAAATTCTTGCATAACATAGGGAACCATGTTCATTCATGTCTTTAAACTATTTAACTTATCAAAATATTGAAACAGTATGCAATTGGTAAATATGCTTATTTTCCTGAGTCATGGTGAGACCTCAGTTTTCCTTGTTTGGGCTCTCTGGAAAGTGCTCGTCTTCTCTTTTGAGGTGGATCTAACTAAATTAATTAATTTTTTAAATCCAGAAATGTATTTATTTTGCTGGTTTATTCTTTTGACTCAGCATAATTCTCCCTGTCACACAGACTGTATTGAATTTCAATAAAGAAAGGTTCCTATGAAGCACTTTGACAATTCTACGATTAAGAAATATTTCTCTTAATCTGGTTGCTACAAAGTTGTGATATCCTCAACATCTCTACAGGTTGTGAAACCACAAAACCACTGATTCTCTGTGTGCCACCTATGAAACAAGAACTGTAGGGCAATGTTGAAAGTCTCGTTCTTCTAAAATTACAGGTTTTTCTGCCTTATCTATTATGACAATGCACTGACACCGAATTTATTTCATTAGAAATAATTTTTCACAGGTGCACAGGGAGAAGAAAGGAATGGTATTGCCACTGGGGAGAGAGTTGACAGTAGCATGAACAGGGATAAAAGATACAGATGACCGATGAGAATCTTGGTAATTCACCGGCTTTCCAAAACTGAACTATTGTCACTGCCTTTTAGTGAGACCACTCAAATATGAGGCACAAAACATGTTACACATTAAAATGAGCGTAAAAGGCATTCGAGGGACAGAAATGGAACATGGTCATTACCTGCTTCATGCCCAAATTCTATCCAGTTGTCACTGACATATTCAGTAGCATATTTCAATAAAGGAATTATTAAATTAGCTGTAAAAAACCATTATTTTCAGGGAAATATCAACAAGCAGCATTTTTCCATTAATCGATGAAAAATCTGCCTTCTGCTAAAGGCATTTTAAAATCTATACAGCTTCACAGTTGGGTCTTAAAAACCTGTTAACCTCTGAAGTCCTGCATTATGATACAGCCAGTTTTAGAACTAGCTGCTGATACATTATTGGTTTTGACAAAGTCATGAAAGCTTAGATTAAGCTTCTATTAAAACTTATAGTTTATGACAGATTTGTCAGATTTAATTTATTTCTAGTTCAGTTGTATCAAATTATCCCAATTTAAGACTTTATGATATGATTTCTACCAAGGGAAAACATATTATCTGGCAACAAATTATGTAAACTACTGTAGTACAGTTCAGAGAAAAAGTCTTCTAATAGAATTTACTATCAGAGGCAAATATATATACATACTTTATTCACTTGGAACACCTTCCTCCATTTAAAAAATAAATTTCTATGTAGTCTACATACATTTTATACATTATTATGAAACTGAGCACATTAATTTCCTTCTGTACTTGTAAGTGCATGATATAGACTTCCTTAGGTCAGAGATCTGGTTTCCCATCAATTCTGTTTCACTTGCACTGCCACTAATGAGAATCATGCACAAACAAAATACAGAAGACCCTTCACAAAAATTTGTCAAGACAAAAACATTACAGCAAAACAAAAATGGTGTAACCCAGGGCTGGATGAGATTCACAAGACTTTCTTACATCCTCTGTCTGAAGGTTACCCATCTTCTCAGCACAGATCTGAGATCAAATGCCTCACCTCCCCAGACACAGAAGACACTTTCTCAATTATTATTTTAGGAAAATATGTGAGAAAAATAATATAAATAAACAAAACTTCTATATTCTTGCTTTTTGGGGGTTTTTTTGTGGGTTGGTTTGGTTTTTTTTGAGCCCACTACACCTCACCTACACCAGAGACAGACAAAGCCTTTCTGCTCCTCCCTGGAAGATCTGTTCTGGCCTAATACTTTCTGTCAGCAGCCCTTGAGGTATCACCTCCCTTCACTGTATTTTGGGGAGCGTCAAGAGATGGGCAAGTAGCTCTTGGGCTGAGATGTTCAAATGCCCTCAGAGGAAGGGCAGGAAAATCCCTTCTTTCAGCCACCACACCTGGGAATTCCTTTTCCTCCTCCTCGTCCTGGAAGACTAAAAAGAAGGGGTGGCAAAGCAATGCAAGCATAGGTGTGGTTTCAAAACCAGAGGGTCCCTCTGGGCAGCAGAGCAGCAGAACCCACCACAGGACCCAGCACTGTATGCAGCAGAGTGCCCCTCCTCAGGCAGCACCAGCAGGGCTGGGAAGCAGGGGGGCTTTCCAGGGACCAAAAGCCATCACGAGGTCTGCTCAAAAAAGGAAGTCTCAGAGCTTCCCTCTTCTAAAGTAAAACCCTTTCAGCAGAGCACAGAAAGCAGCAGGAGGGAAATCTGCCCCTGAGTCGACCCAGTGACACAGGGCATCAGCCAGAGACAGGGTTCACGATGGTCAAAGTGAGAACAGCCACAGGCCATACCTGGAGATGTAGTTTTGCAGGAGTATCAGTTCTGGGTTTTTCCACATTTTTTATTCTTATGTATCACAACACACGCTAGTCTGCCAAAATGTTTAACTTAGGGTTTTAAGTCTACACCAGCTTATTGGGTTTTTGCATGGCCAGGTTCTGATAGCCTCCCGAAGGAGGTTGTGACCCCGTGGGAAGCCCACAGTGGAGCAGGCTCCTGGCAGGGACCTGTGGATCCATGGAGAGAGAAGCCCATGCTACAGCAGGTTTCCTGGTAGGACTTGTGACCCTTTGGGTGACCCACACTGGGGCAGGTGTTTTGAAGGGCTGCACTCTATGGGGACCCCACTTTGGAGCAGTTCACGAAGAACTGTGGCCCATGGGAAGGACTTGCAGCAGAGAAGTTAATTAAGAACAATCTCTCGTGGGAGGGGCCAATGCTGGAGCAGGGGAATGACTCCTCTCCCTGAACAGCAGCAGAAACAACCCGTGATAAACTGACCATAACCCTCATTCTCCACCTCTGTGTGCTGCTGGGCAGGAGAAGGTGGAACCCAGGAAAGAGGGAGTATTAAAGGAGGTGGTTTTATGAATTTTTTTTTTTATTTTTATTTCTCATTACCTTGCTTTGATTTTGATTGGTAATAAATTCAATTAATTTCCCTGAGTCAAGTCTGTTTTGCCCATGACAGTAATTGATGAGTGATCTCTTTCTGTCCTTATCTCAATTCATGAGCTTGTCATTGTATTTTCTATTCCCTGTCCATCTGCAGTGATAGGGTGGCTTTGGTGGGCACCTGGCATCCAGCCAGGGTCAAATCACCATAGCCAGTAATTCTACATTTTTCTTTGGAAGAAAATTTTCAGCACCACACAAACACTTCGTGAATTATCTTCTTTTAATCATATCACGGAATTAGTATTTATGTTTAAATCTATGAAATTATCTCTCCTCCTTTTTTTTTTTTTTTTGAGTGGGGAGGCATTGGGGTTTTTTCTCTTTGATATCTCAACACTTCAAAGAGGAAGAAAAAGATGCATATGCCATATACTTGCTCTGCTGCATCACCTAAAGGCTCCCAATCACTTTCAGACACTTCTCTGGTCACACTGAACTACTGAGCCAACCACTGAAAGGACCGTCTTGGATGGCACATGGATATTTTTGATCAAAGTATCCAAGATTTCCCTCTCTCCAATCCGCAGGGAGGGCTCTATAGTTCTTTCCTACCCAAGACAACAAGAATTTAAATGCATATTTACCTCTTGGCATATGTGTATTGCAGTAAACTATTATATGCAAGGCTCACTGCTTCTGAAATTCTGATTTGCTCAAATTAATTATATGGTCTTGCACCTACTTCCTACTAATTGTTTGCTTAGCACACGCTACCTCTGATTATGCAGTCTTCAGTAGTGCAAGACCTAACAGGCCAGCACAGGCCTGCCTTAACAACACTGGAGTGTATGGGTTTTTCTGTGAAGTTTAGGCAATAAAGTGAAAAAGCGAAATTGAAAACTACGTCCTACCATGCAGGAGAAAGACCAATCAAGTTGGGTACACTTACTATATGTGAAAATTCAACATAATAAATGGAAAAAGAATGCCATTGAGTTTAAAAAGGATCCAAGGAGATATAAGGATAAAAGAAGTAAGGTTTTCAAAGCGAAGAGTAGCAAAAGGCCATAAAACAAAGGATCCTGGAAAACACTGACTGGGGCACAAATATTTAGTCCTTTACAACTTCCCACTCCTTACTTTTATATGTACAAGGCAGCACAGTTTACACACACACACAAGCAGAAGTATTTGTGTGGATTAGATCTTAGGGAAAAAAACCACACAACAAAAAACAAGAAAACCCCAACCCAACAAACAAATACAGAAGGGGAAATGGCTTACCATGCAGACTCAGAGAGTGTAGTTACTTCTCCCACATTTCTAGTTTTCCCCAAACTTTTACAGTTTCAGTTATGGATGAAAATGTTATCTTGGTAGGACCAAAGGAAAATGTCAATTTTATTTACTTAAAGAAAGCTTGATGAGCTGCAGTTCAGCAATGCAATTGATAGGGAGGAAGCATTTCCCAAGGGCAGCTGATTCACCACCACAGGGATCAGTGCACCCATGGTGAAACATCAGCAGCTTTGCCAGCCACAGCAAGAGAAATGACCAACTCCATGTGTGAGTCTGTGCGAGCAACAGTAAAGCACAACAGAAGAGCAGGGAATATCAGCTGTCCCAAGATGTCATAAAAACAAGCAATGACTTTGTGAAATATGTGTCTGATTTTCATCCATTTGAAATTTACAAGAAAGCAGTTTCTTTCAATTCAAAATAATTTTGAACTTCAAGTTCTGTCCAATGGAAAAAATCAGACTATCTAACAAAAAACTAGGCTTTGCTTAAAATGAAAGAAAAGTAATGAATAAAACATCATGTATCTACTACAAACACTAAATAACGTCGTGTCATGCTTGACCAGAGACACAGTCTTAAAATACCTGAATAAACTCAGACTCTACCATGTTGCAGTAGCTAATTAACTTTTAGCCTCCTTTTCATTTCTGTTCAGCTTTATTAAAGGGAATACAGAGAAGAAAGCCATTCTAAGAAAATTCTGAATATTTTGTTTCATTGCTGTCTACATTTTTTGTTACCTTTGATTCTGTGGCAATATCCCTAACTACTAGATCTGAAAGCAAATCAGCAAAATGGTAATATTACTTTCTTTCTTTTTTTCCAAAGCAAACATCAGACAGGATATTAAAACACATTTCATCTCCAAATATGTAATTACCGTATATTTAATATATGACATGCAGAAATAATACTAATAAAAAAGCATCCAAGCAGAATTTCATGGTAATATATGCCACCTTACAGACTGCCCTCACACTCCTCCACCCCTCTTCTCTGGGCATACATTACCCAGTGAGAAAACGAGCATTGCTCATTACTCCCAGCGTACTGTGAACCACCACTAACTCCTCTGAATGCAATACAGGAGTCCACTTCTAGAAATCATGTTACTTAGTAAAAGCTTTCTAAAACTGATTCTGTAACCAGGTTATACAAACAAACACTGAGATCTGTGGACTCTATCCCTGGCCCAAGTGGCCTGAAAGGCAGCACAGGGGTGGGCTTTTCACTCATCACTAATTGTCCTTGAACTGCTTCAAATTTCCCAATTTCCTTTATCAAATGAAGTTACAGTTTTATGAAAACAATCAGAATTGTATTTTTGAGGTACAGGAGTCTATAAGAAAGAAGTTTTAAAAAAAGTTTCTTATGCTTCTATGTATTTAAATTCATGTGATCAACAATTTCAAAATCACGCGCGGCTTAGCCTAAGACGACAGCTGGCAGAAGCCATGAAAACAGGAGTTTTGCAGATAAACTACTCAAAATACCTGGCTTACTTCTCTCAGACAGCTTTGGTAATACTGCAAGTGTTATCTCTAGGTACTAAATGCCCTACAGGAGAGGTGCAGGAGCCCACTCAAGCTTTCCAGGGACCAATGTGTGCTTTGCAGGAAGCCAAAGAGCATATGGCCCCAGCAAGAGGTTACAGAATTCCACATGTGGTTGAGGGGACAGGCAAACGCACAGCTTTGCACAGTCCCAAAGCCCAACCAAATGATAAACTACAGCTCTCTGCAACCCAAAGGGAAAATGCCTTAACCACAAATATGTGCATTAGATGACAACTGAGATAACGTGCACAAACAAAAGTGTTGTTCAAAGTGACTGGTAAGAAATACTAAACAAATAAAATCGTAAACCCACCAAGCCCCACATCACACCTCAAGAGATTCCTCCGGTAAGATTATGAGGAAAGTTATTCCTCCATAAAAGAGAAAATAAATGCTCAAGGGACAGATATGGACAGTGAGAAAACAAGATCTGGTCAGTAACTTTACATCCTTCCTTTTGCTGACTTGAACTTTTGCAATGGAGGACTTGTCCATTCAAATAAGCGTGGCAGGTGTGAGCTGACCACACAGTGCTGCCCACCAGGCTCTGAGCCCCCATCCCAGCTGCGGGCGCAGCAGACAGCCACCCCTGTCACGATGCACAGCACCCCTCCAGGCTGCAGCTTGAGGCAGCCCCAGGAAGGGAAGGCAGAGTACACTCTGCCTACAGAGATGCCAGGAGGTCGCTATTTCAGACCATTGCTAGCAGATCTGCTCAGTGGCAAAGAAGCTTCCACTCCACACTGTTATGGCATGGACAGAAGCAGTTTCGCTGCTGCAGAGCCAACGGCTTTCAAAATACAGCAGTAGTTCCCAAATGACATAGGACATTGTCCTTAGGCAAACTAGGAACAGTTTTCTCATGTTCTCGTTCAAGCACTGTCCTTTCAATAAGCAGCTTGGCTTTTTCCAATGTTTAAAAAGTCATGGCCTAAATATCCGTATGCAGCTGCTATAGCATGAACTGTTTCAGCTCTGCCTCTCAAATACTGCTGCCCTGAATAAGTATTGATAGCCTTCACTCACAGTAAAATAATGCACACACAAAAAGCTAGTGCAGCTACCTAGCATCATTATTACACCTTAGCTTTACCCCACGTGTACCAGTATTGTTATAGGTCAACGAATGCTCAGCTTGATGCCCCAATACTGCTACAGTGACTTTGTCCAACCAGAAGACAGGGGCACTTCCAGCTTAAAATGTTTTTTCCTTTGCATTTGTCCTCTGTAGTTCAAAAACATATTTTTTTGTTCAACTACAGTTTGGATTTGGCTGTTAACATAAGTTTCCAGAAGCTGACTTCATGTCCCAAGAGATGAAAACTGCTTTACCCTCAAGGAAGAAACCAACAACAAGCGAGGCTCACTTGCCCAACAGGCATATAAGATTAAAACAGAGTGCCATATACTAACTACAGTCTCTATGCAAAAAGCAAGGCTTCATATGGCAGCTTGTCCACACTACCAAAGCATCCACAGACCTCAAGTATCTCAGGGCACAGGCACTCCAAAATATATTAGTGCTACAGCTACAAAAGACAACATAGCACGAATAAATTAGAGTGTGATTTGCAACCTATGATACATATCACCACAACTACAACGTTACAAGATGGGGCAAATCTATTCATATATTCATTTAACATCCAATGGCCAACCCACCATAAGGCTACAGGAAGCATCCACCAAGGGAAGTTCTTTGTGTAGCCATACCTTTACCAGGAAAAGAGACAATTAGCATGAGCTCGGAAACTGAATCGTGGGCTTGGAAATTAAATCGTGATTTATATCAATCTGTATTGAAGGGGTTGGAGCTAAATGATCTTTAAGGCCCCTTCCAATCCATAACATTCCATGATTCTATGATATGCAGATACTAACAACGAGGGTTGAGTTTCTTCGTTGGTTTGGGAGGTGTAAGTCTATGTTGTAGAATACAGACAAGAAGAGAGTTGAATGTAAAATAAGCAATTCATATTTCACCCTAAGTACCAAAGCAGAAAGAATAATTCTTATGATTATTGAACTGAGCAAATCAGGACACCAAGGATAGTGTAGAGGATAAATATACATGAAAGCAAATTTTTTTTTTGTCAGTCTATTTTCACAAAACAACTTCCACTGGGAAAACACATTCATTGTGTCTGACTACTTTCAGCTGATGAAAGGACGGTTATGTCATTCCCTATCAGCCCATCAAGGAGAGAATAGAAATGTTACAGGAAGACTTTCTCTCCTTCTGAAGCTTTAGTTAAACAAATCTGCAAGGTTTCCACTCCAGGTCACTTCTGAAGCTTTTGAAATTCTCATCAGATATGATGTTTGCATCCAGTGTTAAGATTTCCATGTAATGATGAAGTCTAGACAAAACTCTCAAATATACACTAGCTACAGAAATATGTTTAAAGGTGATTTCTTTTTCAACCCTCATATAACAGAGCATTTCCACTGGTAGTCATGTAACAGAGTATTCCAGACTAGCAATGAAACTATTAAAAAGGATAAAATCATACCTACTTAGGAAATAAAACTTTCACATTAGGGACAATTTTTCACTACACCCATGAGTTAGTCTGCAAGTACTGTAATATTTTCCTGTCACCATGGCATGAATCGAATTACTCAATTTAAGAACTACATGTATTAAACTTTTTAAAAATTATCTCTGTGGTTTCCTAAGGAAATTCAGCTTATTTTATCATCGCATATCATCATCACATTACCTGCCCACTCACTCTGTAAGTCTGTCGACTAATTCTAATTAAATCTTACAAGGGATGAAAACCATTCAGAATAATTACGCTCCTACAAATTTAACAACAATCACCTGTTGGGAATTGTCACTTCCTTAAACCTCCACAGAGCAATGAAGGAACCGCAGCATCACTTGCTAAGTGCTAGAAGCATTCGACTGCCAGGCCATGTCACCAGCTGCTGCACTTGCTAGCTCTCATACAAGGGACAGGTTTTAGGAGGCAGCTGGCAGAAGAGGTTTTGCCCTGCTCTGGACAGGATTTTGGCAAGAGAACAGAGGGGCCAGCACAATTAATGTGCTGACAATTAACAAAGTCAGGCTTCATTAGTTTTTATGCTCAGAGACCCAACTATTACACCTTAAGATTGTTATTTGCCTCTCAGAATCACAGAAAGGGTAAGGTTGGAAGGGCCATAGTGAGTCTTCCGGTCCAATCTCCCTGCTCAAGCAGGGTCATCCTAGAGTACATGGCACAGGATTGCGTTCAGACAGTTCTGGAATATCTCCAGTGAGGGAGACTCCACAGCCTCTCTGGGCAATCTGATCCAGTGTACAGTCACTCACACATTAGAGAAGTTCTTCCTCATATTCAGGTGGAACTTCCTGTGCATCAGCTTGTGCCCATTGCCTCTTGTCCTATTGCCTGGCACCACTGAGAAGAACCTGGATCCATTCTCTTGATGCCCTGCCTTCACATACTTACAGACACTGATGTGGACCCCTCTCAGCAGCCTCGAGGCTGAATAGGCCCAGCTCCCTCAGCCTTTCCTCATAAGAGAGATGCTCTCGTACATTTGCTTTTTCACTCAGGAGTCCATTAGCCATGACAAGACAGCATCACTGAAAGAAGAGGTCAGTAAGTCCTCGCACACAGAATTTGACAGGCTTAAAATCCTGTCTTGTGATGAATAATGGAGTGATGAGATTAACACAAGTTTTCTTTTTTCCCCCAGTGTTTCCGGCAGCTGGCAGAATAGATCATACTGGAAACCCACCAGAAGCAAAGCCAGGATTTATTTGATGGTGTTAAGATGCACATATATGAAAGATGTGAAGAAGAGAGAGATAAACCTTGTGCAGTGGAGATAAGACGGAAGAAGGACCTTGAGGGGAAGCTGTATGAGGAGTGGCTGAGGTTACTTGGTCTGTTCAGCCTGGAGAAGAGGAGACTGAAGGGAGACCTCATTGCAGTTACAAC
>JAWMRA010000041.1:32982648-32997596 GCA_035584735.1 Pseudotriccus pelzelni
GGTCTGTTCAGCCTGGAGAAGAGGAGACTGAGGGGAGACCTCATTGCAGTTACAACTTCCTTGTGAGGGGAAGAGGAGCAGCAGACACTGATCTCTTCTCTGTGGTGACCAGTGGCAGGACCTGAGGGAATGGCCTGAAGTTGTGTCAAGAGGGCGGAGGTTTAGGTTGGATATTAGAAGAAGATTTTTCACCCAGAGTTTGGCTGGGTACTGGCACAGGCTCCTCAGGGAAGTAGTCAGAGCACCAAGCCTGACAGAGTTGGATGATACTCTCAAGCACACAGTGTGACTCTTGGGAACGGTCCTGTGCAGGGCTAAGAGTTGAACTCAATGATCCTTGTGGGTCCCTTCTACTCAGCATATTCTGTGATTCTGTGATGTACACTAGAAAAGCCTCATTAAATTTGCAGGTCAATTTTCTGGATGCTCACAGAAATTTGATCTAGAACTCTAAGAAACAATGCATATAGAAATGGAATAAAAACCATAAAGACCCACAGCAACTGTATGTACTCCTTTTGCTGGAAATAAAACATTTTTGCACAAAGTCTTTACTTCTGTAATTCAAAAACAGCTTCAGCGTATCTATCAGTAAAAATTACGTCTATTAAGTAAAAACAAAGTCCAAGGGCTCATATATTTGAAACTTTTGAAAATTATACAAAATGTCAACAATCATCACTACTCCTGGAGAGGGGTCCAGGCCACCATGATTATTTGTCCTACAGTCCTCAGGCAGTAAAAGGGAGAAGCCTAGTGCTCAGGATGGCACCAAGGAAAAAAAATTATTCAGTTTAATCTGAACCAGAAGAACTTTTCTAGCCTGAATTTCTGTACTGCAGCCTAATTCGCATCACCTTACCCAGGTATGTCAAGAGCCTTTCCTATCTCTTTTAGAAGATGTCATTACTCTAAAACTCCCAGGATACACTCGTGGTGGTCAGCAATTACTCACTGACAGCAGCAATGGCAGCCGGCACACACTGCCAACATGGCCACACCATCCCTGCCCAAAGGTTCCCCGAGTGCCATCAGTAAGATTCACAGTCAGCATCAGCCACATGCTTGGCTCCTCCCCCCAAGACGCTCCTTCCACTGCATGAAACCCCTTTGACACTCCGTTTCTGAAACCGTATTTGCAGTCTTAAATCTAAACAGCAATGCCATTAGCCTTCTCCAGTGACATCTGTCAGTGTAATAATACATCCCTAAATAGCACTTTACAGAAGCCAATACACATTTTAATTACCAGAACATTTCATTCATCATCTGTCCCATAGGCCACTGCAAGTGCAAAGAGTAGTACCATCTCAGAGCCTGATTTCAGGAACCCAGCCTTCTTGCTGTCTCCAGATAAGCTGAGATGAAAGGAACAACATACAGGCTGCTTTCCATCAGTGCCCTCAGGTTGGCCAGGAATAGAGCACAAAAGAGGCCATTCATGCCTCTGTCCTGGCACTATCAGCCCAAGGTGCTCAAACAACTCCACACTGCAAGATGCTCCATGACACAGAAGGATGTCTTGCTCTTATTTTATGTCTGCATTTTCATTAATGAAGCATTTAATAACAGGCTGATGATAGCTCATAATATAGTTACTGAAAAAGGTCATGAAGAGTTGAGAAGAAAATGGATGCCTGCAGAATTTACATTTTAAAAAAAAATTGCGGAGGGATTTCTTTATTTTAATACAATATCTACAAAGATGAAGGAAAAGTCTCATTCTTAAAGGTGCATTTTTGACACTTTCAGCGGACTAACAGCCTCAAAGCATACACTGCACTGGGATGCAAGACAATCAGAAAGGTCAAAAGTGTTGTTTTGACAAATATCATGTGCACTACAGTTTATTTGTCTTCTTCCTAACTCCAAAATGTTATGCCAAAAGGAAAACCCTGTGAGGGAGATCAAGAAAGATAAGGTACAGTCCAAACAGCAGGAAGGATCCGTAGGAAAACAAAGGCATTCCGGCACCTGAAGAACAGTATCCGGCTCTTCATGGACCAGCAAAATCTACTCTTTAAAGATAAAAACCAAGGATCAAAGAAATCAGACAAAAAGCTGCCAGACTTAATAGTAGAAATAGAGTGATTTATCAGAAGCTGAGAAGTGCAGAAATTAAAAAAACATAAGTCAGCAAGCACCTTCTGAGAACCAAAACTGATTGTACTGCTAAGGTCTGCAGGAAATCCAAAAGTTTTGAAGAAAATATGGCAATATAGATTCAACTATACAAGTCATTTTTCTCAACCTATTATTTCTTTACTGTGCACACTCTGAGCTCTGAAAGCAGATACATTTATTTATTTATTTAAGAGCAATAGTACAGGTTTGCCTAAATCAAAAACTCTGTAAAGGAAAAAAGAATTTAAGTACCAAAACCCGGCTGAGTCAGCCAGAATAAAGGCACTAGAGACCAAGCACAAGGCTTCTCCAATCTGTTAGAACCACACAGACATATCAGAACTGTGGTGAAAGCCATCAGGTTTTGCACTGGAGGGGCTGGTAGGGGAGCAGTGGAAAGGGACAGATGTCTTTCCCTCTCTCTGAGCCCAGGCCAGAGCAGCAGGATGTATAATTCACTCTCTTCTAGTGGTGATTTATGACATCCTGGTAAAAGTCTCCACAAAATCACCACTTCACTTCAACCTAATTGCAAAATCAAGACCAAAGAACTCCATGGGCTCCTGAAACTGCACTGTAAAATCACCACTAGAAAAAGCACCTCCAGAAAAACTGCTTTTCTTTCTTTTTTAAGCAAAGGTTTGTGTTCAAATACACATTAGATTAGTAGCACATTGTTCAATAAAGAATAAAACTTATACACACAGTAGTGTAAGTATTTTGCAACTGGGCAAAAATATGGGAAGGTTCTTCTAATAAATATTTTTCATTAAAAACATTTGGGAGATATCCTGATCTGCTACAGGACATAAGTTTAACCAAATAATAAACTTGCAAGATATTCACTTCATTTTCAATTTTTCTTTACTGGAGTCTCCAATAAACAGAAGCATACATCAACTTATTTCCTAAAGAGGAAAATTTCACCAAAGAAAACTTTAATACCAGTAGGTGGCACCTGGAAAAGAAAGAAAAAACCAAACCTGAAACACTAACTTATGCACAAAATAAAGCTACATTTTAAATTTTTTCATCTAATAAGACATACAAAACAAATCTTTAAATGATATCAGTCTTACAAGAAAAATAAGCTTCTATTTTAGCATTTATTACAAAAGGAGGGAATGTAATTACTAATCCTACTTTTAAATGAGGTTTGATTTAGCTAGTTTACGTAAATAGATACCCAAAGACAAATACTCCATCATTCAAAAGATGAAAACTATGTAACAAGAAACACTGAAATACATACAAGGGATGTAATAATTCTACTTGATCACCTATAAAAGAGGAGAAAGTGTGTGATAGTGCCACGAAGAGGAGGCTGGGATGTGTGTGAAGAAGCTACTCTTGGCAGGTACCCTCCATGAGGAATGAGAGGGGACTTTAGGCAGGTCTTATACAAAGAGGGTACCAGAGACACCAGCAGCAATTTCTCCTTGAGGAGGAAAAGTCTTTAATTATGCCTGTCTTTTAAGCAACATAGACACCACTGCCCATGTTTCAGAATTTTCCATAATGTAAATTATAATATTTTTAAGGGACTGAGTCTTTTTTTTTTCATTTTTATCATTTTTTCAGCCCAAACTCCTAACTGACTCTTGGGGGGGGAGGGAGTTTGGTTTAATAGAAGAAAAAGTGGAGATGAAACACCTGTAAAGCAAACACATTACATTTTCGCTTTGCAGTACTCTGCAAAAACCAGAAGCTACTTCGCAGCTAAATCAAACACAAAGTCAAAAGAGCGAGGGTCTATTACAAATAGTGAAACATGTTATATTAAATTTAAACTGAGTTTGTTATTTCTAAGTGAACTATTGAGCAACAGTAACATTTAGCAAGCTGTTTTCACCAGTGTGCTTAGGTGGAGCAACAGCGTAAGTTTCCGGGTAACAACCTCTCCCTCAAAGAATTCTAAGTCATTTAATCAGTAACTCTGTATACAGCAAATTAAAGCCATCAGCTGCAGTTTGATGGGGCAGTATTGACTCAAAAGTTTTTAAGAAAACTGATTGTTACCACATGCAATTAAAAACAGCAACACCATATACATAAATCACATGACAAATGTGCTGAAAAACCTAGTCCTATAATTAAGCAGAAGACTAATTATTTATAAAAAGTATTTGCTCATTTACTAGATACAATCTACAGTTCATGGTCCATGAAGCATGACAATACTCAACTGAATATGCAGGCAATAAAATTTCAGGTCCTGCCTAAATTCCAACTGACACAGGGCCACCTCAGAATTAAAAGAAAAAAAAAATTAGTATGTAAACAGATAATTCAAATGCATAGACAATAATGAAAGATATGTTATTCAAAGAAAAACACAAGGTTGACAAAGAAATCAGGAGACAGTCAAAACAATGTTACTGTGTTAACTTATAAAAAGACTTCACCATCAACTCATTCTTTGACTATGACTAAATCCAGAACTTGAAGTTCTGGTAACTTTTCTCTTGGCAATGTGGGTCTCAGCCACATTCTTTCACCTGACTCTACCTTAAAAATGCAATAATTTACAGGTTTAGACTGCGATTAAGTATATTTTCAACCCATTACACGAGGTAAAAACCAACTCACTGACAGACACCATACTTAGCAACTGCACATACCCTGCCCCCCTTTTCCTCCATACCTACTATACTGGCTCTGGCTGCAGGTGACCTACTCCCATGTAAGCATGCTGAAGAGCCAAGGTTTGAATTCCTATGGCATTGCTGCATCCCTGTTGGAGAATCTCCACCACCTCCATCCTAGTGAGGAGGTCTGCACCACAGCCAGGAGAGGGATGCATAGCACCAGGATTATAAATGCAACAGGCCTGGGACAACAGCAGCATGGTGGCTACAGCACTTTTTTTTCATTTGGGATTCAGGATGAAACAGTGGGTACATGGATGGGGGAGGGATGATGAGGAGAAAGATCAAATGGGACCAAGAGGATATGGAGGGAGTGAAAAACAGTGTTGCTAAGGGGGCTTCCCAAGATGTCAGAAGCCAGTTAAGCTGGCTCTCCCCAGAAAGGCTTCCTCCTTTGGGGACAATCAGATTTCCCCTTAACTTCATAGCGGAAACTTTGTTTTCATTAAAAAGTGACAGGACGGCATACCTGCGATTGTTGCTCAGAGCCAGAGCTCAGGAGAAGTTGTGTGACACCACAGGCAAACTGTTCCGCATCCCTCAGAGGACACCCTGCACTGCAACCCTTAATTCAGAGAATTAATGACCTTTTTAGTCTCTCTACCTGGAAGAAGAGGCACTGAGGTGCAACAGCCTTGTAAGGCTGCAGCATATTGCCATCCCAGCATAACCACAGAGCATGGCTGGGGAAAATGGAAGGCACAGCCTTTTGCTATGAAGATACTAAAGTCCCCCAAGCTCAGTCCTAGGTTTCCACATTCTAAAATACATAGCAAATCTGTTCAATTCAAAACTTCAAGATAAAGGATATTCATTTTCAAAATTAATTTAATCTTTAAATCCCTGTAGCCATACAGACAACTTTCAAGTAGCAAAACTTCACCTGGTTTTCAAATTCAAGTTTTAGAATGTCCTGTCCAAGTTATAATTTTAAACCTGAAAACTCTTTACATCACTAATTAAAAGACTCTTTTACTTCAGGAAGCAGTTCTGACAAATTCAGGTCCCCCCTAAAATTTTTGCATCCTGTGAACTCAACGTTTTAACATTTTAGAGATCAGCTTTTACTGTAAGTGGAAGCACCACATGACCACTGCCTGAGAACAGTCCCTCTCTGTGGCTCGGCAGCTTTCTGGCAAAGGCACCCTTTAAAGTGACAGTGCTTACACAGGAGATCTCGGCCAATACTGACTGCTGCAGCTGTGTCCCACAGGGCAGGGCTCCTCCTCCATGACAGCTCAGGAAAATCACAGGGGAAGGAAAACAAGGAAGATATTTCCCTCTTCCCCTTTATTGTACAAAGGAAAAAAAAGGTAAAAAATATTTCAAAGCTTGTATCACTCTTTTTCTACTAAAGAGAAATTAACAATTAACTAAAACACTATCCCACTGCATGCAGAACACAGCACTCTCCATTTAGTTTTTAACTCCCATTGGCAGAGTCATGGAAGACAGTTTCAGGCTGGAAGCAAGGCTGTTTCTGGTCCCGCAGTGTTGCCATGACTGCAAGAGGAGAAAAGCTGCAGGGGACCAAGGAGGGAATTCCCTCTGAGGTCCCAAGAGCATGCTGCAGCCTCCAATTCCTCCTGTCCTACACCATACCCAGTGCATCAAGCATTACTGACCCTGGAGGCAACTTGGGAATAGAAACAGGGATGCTGGGATGACCCAAGCTGCACCCAACTGACACGTTCCATAGTCACAACAGGTGCAGCAGGGAGGGAACTACTACAGTATTAACATGTGTTTTGGACATTTCAGAGTCAAAACTATCATACAATTGTTACACGCTACCTTTTATGGTAAATGGAAGTAGTATAAAAGTTTTCAGGACCTAATGTCATATAAAGTACTGATTTCACATTATGAATCATTCTGACAGCACAGTAAGTGCCATAAAGCAGGATTTAGTACTCATGATAAAATGCTTGGGTTTTATATAGATATACATAAGGTAAGGAGAAATATCTCAAGGGAAATCTGCACCAAATCATAAACCACGTGAGGGACATAGAGATTAAAATTCTGGAGGCACTGCATATCAAACAAGCAGTATACTATTCACAAAAAAAAAAAAATCAATTGAAGCAAATTCAGTACTTCTACAATTATTATAGCACAATAACTGTCACTTTGAAGGATGAAGGTTGGTTGTTTCAAAGGTTTCTATACAGCACTTCTCTGCCTACATGAAATGTGGTATTTTTAAACTGCAGTATCAGCCAGCCAAATAAATGTATCAGACACCTTCGAGCAATGCACTTAAATGAGAGAATATTCATAAAGGATTTAGAAAGACATCTCAATTCACTGACCTAAATATTACACAGCAAATCACCAGACTGCGTTCTACATGCAACTGTGTTGGAAATTTTCAATTACTTCTTATCTTATAATTAAACTACTGGCTTAATACTTTGTATTTCTATGGTACCTTTCACCCCAGGAGCTTAACATGATTTACAAACATTATCAACTTCTACAGCTAGCTGGCTTTTGTGACCAGACGCTGTATTGCAGACTTCCAGCTTGAGGTTTTAACTACATACAAGCAAAAAAGGGATCTCAATTCACACCAAGTTCATCCAAATAAACTGAGTTACTGTGAATTCACGAATGAGATAGTCAACTCAGAAAAGCAAGGAGGAGGACACCACAAAACACACCTTCTTTGGATATTTTGCCGCATCACTGCTGCCATTTTTTGGGGAATGATGGTTTTGATGAGTGGACTATTAGGTGGAATAGAAACAGGTTAGACAGTCATATCCAGAGGGCAGTGGTCAATGATTCAAAGTCCTGATGGACATCGGTGACATGTGGTGTCACTCAGGAGTCCACATTGGGGCAAGTGTTAGTATCTTCATTAATGACAGAAGAAGGATTGAGTGCACCCTCAGCAAATTTCCAGGTGACACCAAGCAGTTGACACCTGAAGGACAGGATGCCATCCAGAGGGACCTGGACATGCTCTCTAGAAGCGGGAAGCTCATGGGATTTAACAAGACCAAGTGCAAGGTGCTGCACCTGAGTGAGGGCAATCCCCGATATCAATACCGGCTGGGGGGATCAATGGATTGACATTAGCCCAAGAAGAACCTGGGGATGCTGGTGGATGATGGTCTGGAAATGAGCCAGCAATATGCAATTGCAACCCAGAACGCCAATTGTATCCTGGGCTGCATCAAAAGGTCTGGCCAGCAGGTTGAGGGAGATGATTCTACCCTTCTACTCCACCTTGGTGAAACCCCATCTGGAGTGCTGAATCCAGCTCTGGGGTTACCAGCACAGGAAGGACATTGACCTGTTGGAGTGAGTCCAGAGGAGGCCACCCCGATGATCAGAGGCATTGGAGCAACTCTCCTGTGAGGAAAGGCTGAGAGAATTGGGACTGTTCAGCCTGGAGAAGACAAGACAGCAGGGTGACCTAATTGTGGGCTTCCAGTACTTGAAGGAAGTGCAGGTGAAAGATGGAGAAAGACCATTTACAAGAGCATGAAGTGATACGAAAGGGAGAATGGTTTCAAACTGAAAATATTTAGATTCCATATTAGGAACAAATTCTTTACTGTGTGGGTGGTGAGGCACTGGAACAGGTTGCCCAGAGAAGTTGGGGATGCCTCATCCCTGGAAGTGTTTAAGGGCAGGCTGGATGGGGCTCTGAGCAACCTGGTCTAGTGGAAGGTGTTCCAGCCCATGGCAGCAGGGTTGGAACCAGGTAATCTTTAAGGTCCCTTCCAACCCAAACCACTCTACAATGCCATGGTTTCAACGTTACACAACCAGTACTCCTCTACTGGGTATTCTGACTCAACTTTTTAAGGTTTCATTGCTCCAACAGCACTGTTAAAACCCATGTGCTCCAAGATGTAAATCACCCCGACTTTTCCTAAAAATCCTTAAAATCTTAGAAAACTTGCCACACTGCAGCAATACACAAATATCTTTAAAGTTCATCTAAAACAACCTGCAGCAGTAAGTACCATCACTTCCACTACTGGTGCTCAGGTCATGAAGCATAGTAGATAAGTGCAGAATTCAAAGTTCAGCATGCTGCACTATTAAGAAAATAAAATATTTAAACAAACATTTTAAAGTAATGAATAATATATATGTACAACTCACTGCTGCATAATGAAGCATCCTTACAGGACAAAATGAAAATATTTTATAAAATTATAGATTGGGGGGGGAAGAGAATGAATGCTGAAGTACCAAGTGCAGACTTTTCTAAGATGGTACAACCTCAATGTTCACATGAGGCATGCAGTTATCTCACCTGAGTCCTGATTAGAATAAAAATCTTCAGTGTCCAGCAGGCCACATGTTCTACAGACATTACATACTTAAACTGAAAAACAAGCAACAATTTACAGAGCTTTCAATATTTTAACAGGACCATTTATTTTCTTTTTCCACCTGCAAAGCAGAGTACTTCATTGTGCTGTATGTTCAACATTACAAGAGTTATGATAAAAGAAAAATTACGGCTAACACCTTTCTAAAACCTTTCAGAATATCCTGAAATGGCTTTTTTGAATACAAAAAAAAGCTGAATTATTTTAAATCCATGATTTAGACTCTTCCAAGTATAGCCAAATACTGCATCCCAGTAGAAAACAAGTATTATCTCCCTTTCCTAAGATCAAAAACAAAAACCAAAACAACAAAAAGCTGCAACCTGTGGGGGAAAACGTTTCACTTTCAGGTTGATACTACAAAGTTACTACAAAATCATGAAAAGATAGAGACAGAAAAAACAAGGAGCATTCAGAGCTGCATGACAAATAAGCATACTAGTCCACCATTCAATTGCAATTCTTCTAGTCAATATACAGATCTCTTTCTGCCTCTCTTTCCTCCCTTTTCATTTCCATCTCATTGTCACTAAATTGCATCATGGCACTTTCTCTGTACCTCAGAAAGCATGTACACAGTGATATTGAAGGGACAGTATTTAGGTTTTTGGGCACATCCACAGCATTAAAGCTACTGGTTCAGAAGACAATCAACCCCAAGCATATCCCCACATCATTCATTCCCTCCATTTACAAGACCTTCATGAAAGACATGCCATTTACTCATATCAACAAAACATTTCTTTTTTTGCAATCCATTTATTTGAAGAATTAGTCTGTTTTAGCAATGTGGAGATCACTATTAAGATTTTGAACTACAGCAGGTAAAAAAATTATGTATTTACAGTCTGCCTGAAACCGTGCGTGTTCACAAAAAATATATAAATATATAGCCTTATAATCTAATTAAACCAAATTATCGTGTGCGTATGCTGAGATAATCCAAGGGGAACTATGTTGGAAAACACAGGCGTGAAGGCAGATAAGAGCAACACTGGCTTTCACCAGCTCCTACCAAGGAGTCCCCCCTGGCATACGGGAACCGAAAAAGGACAGCAGATTTGACGGAGACTGTCAGGAAAAACAGGAAAAGAGCAAGCATGATGGCAAACCCCTGCCTTCTAACTTTGACGTGCTTTGTCGCCATGGCCAAAGATTACACCACACTTCAAAAGACCAAAGCAAATCAGAGCAAGCTATTCTTCATCACCATGCTCACTCCTCATGGTAAGTTCTTGGGGCGGGCAGCACAACTTTGCAGAGCCCCACAGGGCTGGCCAGATGGGCAGAGGACCCAGACCCACACCCCCTCTGAATCAGCCTCAGGAAAGGTGCCACCAGGCAGGAGGGTGGGCAATGATGTGCTCAAAACAAGAGAAGGGGCAGCTGTGTAGCACAGCAGGCAGATTGTGCCATTTTAAACTATTTCATATCTGCTGACTTCTGTTTCATCTGTTACTATAACTAAAAGTTAGGCAATTTTTTTTTTCCCTGTGGTTAGGTCAAACATATCATCAAAAAGCTTCAAGTAGTTTACATTAAATCCCTTAAATTGCACTGCTGCAAATGATGAGGTTATATGTGGCCTGAAGCAACCATTTAAAAGAAAAAATTCTCTTTCAGGTTCAGTGGAAATATATGATTTGTTAAGCCAGGATAAAATCAGTTATGGCCTGGAGATGAAACTTCCCTTCTGTCTGAATAAAACTGACATTTCTGTTCCACACTACAGGTTCAACAAACAAAAGTTAATTAATTTAGGACAGAAATTCTTTTAATGCTTTTGGCAATATCTTAAACCAATGAATACAAATGTAAGTATTTATGATGTTCTGAAGTCTCAGAAGAGATTGGCAGCTGAACAATTCAGAACAAAATAAAGCAAAGAGCTGGGCCTTGGTCTGTACAGCACTCAGATTGTTAAAATGCCACTCATTTCCCAAATGCCATTTGCATCTAGATACTTTTTTTCCAGCTAAGTGATTCATACTGTTGCTTATTTCCTTAAATTCTTACTGCTGGAAGGAGCAGTTCAATTTTAAAACTGATGCTCATTTGTTACTTGTGAAATATATCAATATCTTGCAGTATGTTTAGAGACACAACTCACCATATGCATTTTATATGCACACATACAAAGAGACAGAGAGAAAGAATACATTAGAAAGACAATAATGCATCATAGCATTTACTGTTCATTTGCCAGAATCAATTCCTGATGAGTGGACTAATTTCCCTAGAGACAGATCATACTGTATTCTGTGTGGTTGCAGGCTTACTGTCCTGAGAATAAAGCACAGCTCCTCTACCAAGCCTGGAGATGTGAAACTATACCTCGAGCTCTAAGCTGGCCTGTAACAAGTGTTTGTGTTTGGTAAACATGGTTAGCACTGCTGTAGCTAATTCTGTACAAAATATTTCTTAAATGAGATGCATGACATTTAGCGTTTCGTTGCCTTTTACATTCCATCACCAGATTTAATGTTCAGTTAAAAGGTATTCTGATTTTATTCTAGTTTTTTAAATAATGGAGTCATGTGCAAGTCTGGCTTACAATTAAGTCATGTCCTACCATGCTAAATACTTGGGCCTAATCCTCTGGGCTCCCAATCTGAAGTTACATCATGGTCTTAAGTCACCTGTAGCTTCAGTCATTTTAAAAAAGGGTAAAATAGAGTTTCCTCTTTCCTACTCTGACCTGTTTTGTACAACCAGTTCATAAGCACAGGCGCACTTCTTAGTGTGGCACACTTCTTAGCACAGAAAGAGCTTGGTCTTGCTCAAAGCTTTCAAGCAGTAACTGCCATGCTAGCATGTGTTTTTCACTAAATACATCAGGAGACAGACCATTGGGACAATTCATTTCTGCATTCATAGGCTTCACGCCACCTACAAAAGCAGCTGCCCAGGCCCATGAAGTCACTTATGAGAAGAGCCTGTAGGAAATCTACTTCCAGTTCTGCAAAACATATTGGCTTACAGAATTCCATTTGATTCAAAAATCCTCCTTTATTCACAACTATAAACTTCCAACCTTCTACATTTTAGAAAAGAGCTCCAGAGGAAATGCAAACACGAACTTGGTACTTGAAAGATGAGAAGCTGAGGCAGATAAGTTTGGTCCCGAAGAAGAAAATTCAATGCTCCAGGATGGCAGAAAGAAATGTTGCTGCTTATGAAATAAAAAAAATAGCAATTCTGAGGGACTGGTGACCAGAAATGGAGACATCTTTGTGTCCGAACACTTCCACTTGCCATACACAGCACATGCAACATCAGGGCATGCTATTCCTTTACAGCCTGACACATGCTCCAACTTCACTAAAGAAACTAGAGGGGCTAGAAAGTTTATGTTGGCAAAACAAAATGACAGATACTCAGTCATCCTAGCAGAACCAGTATACCAAGTTTAATCAGCAATTATTTCCAAAGCCCCAGGCAAAATTTTATAGAATCCCTATATCAGAACATGTTAATGTCCCAGCTCAATTCTGGCAAGAAGCATGCATTTCCCACCCCATCTCCAATAACAAAAACTCCAGACAGGAACAGATCACTAGTAGCCTGGGGTTAGGAAAAATGAAAAATCTCCTATATGACTGTTTATTTGTCCAAAGGACTTTAACCCAGCCAAGCCTTTGCTGCCAGCACTGCAGCAGAGCATCAGCCCATGAGGTAAGTCACTGCCCTACTGCAGTTCACACAGCAGAGTTTGCAGGACTTCAGAAAGGACTGATTATACGCCACAGATACGCTACAGGAATACAAACATCTTCACAAAAAATATTCTTAAAACCTGAAGAAAATCAAGTCAAATGACTAGAGATATGGATCTGATATGGAACGATCAAGAGAGGCATATTTAATTATATACTCAATTGAAAACAACAGTTCTGCAAGGAATTCAGGAAAAATATCAGAACTGGGTATGCTCATAAAGGAGAAAAAAAAATGTGTGTTTTGCATTTTCACTATTTGCCTTGCTCATGGCAGACACCTGTAGAAACTGTCCAAAATGAAAAAAAAATTGTAAAATTTACTATGATTAAGGTAAACAGGGAAGAATACATGAACTCTTTATCTGCATGGCTATTGTGCTTACTATAACAATTTTCTAAAAAAAGAAAGCAATGTCTTTTTATAATTATTGTACTATGCCTGTAGGTTTTGTCCCTCAGTAAAACAAGGGCAAATATCACTTGTTTTAAAAATTGCATACGTACATATTTAACCAACATTCAAAATAAAGTTTACCAAATGGGGAACCTTAGATTTGTCCAAAAACCAGTGTGAGGCATTGTGTAATACTTCCCTGAGATGCATTTTGCAGATGGAACAACATACTGAGTTCTGCTGAATCCTGGGGGGAAGTCTTTAAGACACAAAAAGTAAGGGAAGCACTGACTTTATAAGGAAAAGTCAGAAAAGCTGAATATATTTCATCTGCTTAACAGATGTACACAGGAGCCTTCTTACACTGAAGGATGACAGGATTAATTCAGAAAATTACCAGGGCTGAGGAAATTATTATGACTGACAGAATGAAACTGTTGAGGAAATAAATTCTGGCAATAAAAGGTATTAAGATTATGAAATAATTTCCAAAAGAAAATGACAGAAGCATCATTGCCAATGACAAGCCAAATACTACACCAGACAAAATCTGAAAACAAAGACAACTTCTTTGTTCGCTAGACAGAAATAGTACCTAATTTACTCTTGCACAGATAGTTTATAAAAACCAGGAATGATGGGTGATGATCTGCTGTTAGAGGGAAGCCATCAGCAGTTTTGCAGATCTGCATTAAGATCCGCGCTGCTCAGTATATTGTTAATAAAACTAAGAAAAAAAGTGAATATTAAGGTGCAATATTTGTTGACAATATTTAAATTAGCCAGGAAACTAAAATATGGGCTGACTGCAAAAGTTTAAAAGTTACATTTACAAAAGGCCATGCACTTGGGAAAAAAAATCAATCCGTGTCACAGAAAAAATAACGGGCTCTGATCTGACTCCACTTAGAAGTATAATTCTGGATTATAATCTTACTTCATCAATAATACACCGCCAGACTACTCCCAGGCCTATCCAAAGCCCGTCTCAACAAATGTGGAGGAGCAGATGAACAGCAGCAGGCAACACTCCAACAGCAACACTTCCCTGTCTGTCCTAGAAGAACCACAGCCATAGTGCCCAGGCACGGAGCTCAGTAAGACAAGTTGTGGGGAGTAGCTACCACTCATGCCCTTTCAGATGAAGGGGGGTTTCTGCCTTGGGGTGTGGGACACGTGGCAGGATGAAAGGCAAGGGCATTTTGGGATTGCATGGGGTTTATGAACATGCAAGTGCTAGTGAAGATCAAGCCAGAGAGAAGTGCCCTGGGAACAAGGGGCTTAGAGTGGGTCTATGAGGGTCAGCTGTGAGCTTGAGAGCACCAGAAAAGAGTGCTGTCTGTGAGACCAGGGGGCTTACACGTTCAGGTGTCAGCAACTGCAGAGACTGGGGCAGCCACTGGGCAGATCAAGCATCTGAGCTCAGCTGCTGGAAGGATCCTCCTCCAACCTATGTGTACACATATTCTGACTCACAGACGTTCCTCCTGCTTAAACAGAACTGTCTGTATCTGTCATGGTTTGGTTCTTGGAATTTTACCTTCTCCCTGTCCCGTTGTGAGTGTGGGGGAAGGGGAATTAGGTAACTAGGTAACCAAATGGTCTAATACAAAGAGCTAGCAGAGCTACATTGTGTATGTTAACGACCCACTTTGTCTCCAGGGAAACAGGGCTTTGTAAAGTTGGGAGGAGGTCTAGGGCGGTA
>JAWMRA010000041.1:33004664-33047000 GCA_035584735.1 Pseudotriccus pelzelni
TGCAGCCCCGTTCACCAGCACTCTCTGGGCCCTCCAGCCAGTTCCTGACCCAGCACAGAGTGCCCCTGTCCAAGCCATGGGCTGCAGCTTTTCCAGGAGTGCTGTGGGAGAGGGTGTCAGATAAGCTGCACTGTCTTCGAATCCCTCGAGCTGTGATCTTTGTTGAAGAAATTGTGTTTCACCTACAGTAAAGGGGGGTTGTAAATGAGTTTCAAATGGATGTTTGTCTAGGGGAAAGAGCTCACCCTGTAAAAGGTATCCATGCTGGAAAATGCATTGCATAAGAGAAAGGTGTGTTAGGAGGAGTAGTTTCAGCACTTCATCACTTCAGATAAAGACTATATATTTTAAGATAACGACTGCTCCTGTAAGTGACCTTGCATGTTTAGTAGACCATCCTTGTTCTTACTAGACTCGCTTGATACTTCATATTGATTTGGTTATTTTATTCATACCTTCTTTAGTCTGCATCCTTATCCTGTTTATCTGTACTGCTTTTGCATATTATCAGCTTTAAAAAAAATAATCACAGTTTCTGTAAAGTAATTCTTAATTTTTCGTGCATCTTAAGAAATTCAAAGCTGCAAATGTTTTTAACTCATTTCTTACATGTATATTTATTCTGTGGGAACAAGCCAGAATGCTACAGATATTGGAATGAAAATAATTTAGGAATGTTGCTGAGGAAGAAAATCCAATTTTATTTTCAGGCCAATGTGAAAATTAAAGCTGATGAAATTAATAGTCAAATGAATCTTATTTCGTATAGTTGTTCTTTGATATAAGAACAACTTTTAGTGTGTTGTAGCTTCCGACTAATACCGATGTCATTGGACACTATTTTCTTTGGACCTTTGAAGTCCTCTTGCTTTGACATCATCTGGCTTTTATGCTGTTACAAACTGTATTCCATTCAGATGCTCATTTCATTTTTAAATGTGCATAACCTTATTTCCTCTCTTCAGAATGTTTGCTCTCTCTTAACTCTGTGTCTCTGTACAAGCACGGGGTTTATGCTTTTTTCTCCTGCTGTGGAGTTAAGATTCATCTTTCCAGTTTCATTGTGTGGATAACATCTACAGCCTTTAGAAAGCATTTATTATTAATGCTGTACTTGGAATGAAATTAAAGCAGTCTTTTACCCTCAAGATCCATTTGTACCTTGATCCTCTTTATTATATGCCAGTCTCTAAAAAACAAACCCCAAAAACCCCACACTCTCAAAAAATATCAAAGGAGACAAAACTCCCCACTTTTCCACTCTTTAATGCAAAAACGAAAACAAAAATCAATGAAATATCCCAAAATTATTTCCCTGTCCAATTTTTTCACAAGACATCCCTTTATTTATATATTATTTGCTATTTCTGTTGAAGCTTTCACGTCAACAATATCTGAACGGGGTTGTTCCTGTTGCATTAAATGTGGATAAGCTGAGGATGATAGGAAATGATCTTACTTGAACTTGAGACTTGCAGAGAATTTTTGTCTGTTTAATATAGAGATACTGAAAGTTTAGAGGCTTGTTGATATAAATCATAGGTTAAATTTTCGTCTTGATTTTAAAAAGTTGTAGTTTATATTTTAACAGCTCTTTAAAGATATGTGAGATCTCTAAGGAATAATGTAGTAGATTTAAGTCACTCTTATTTCTGATCAGTTCTGTCATAATCTATGTGAATTAGTAATAGTCATCTGATACCACTTAACTAGCTAAGCTCTTAGTTAAGAACATTATCTGAAATAAAAATGTAGTATAGCTGTCAAAACAATCTTGCTGATGATCTTAACTTTGTAGAATAGAACTTTTTAGATTATTTAATGCTTTCTGGTCCTTTTTCCCGTTTTCTTTTCTAATAAGTCTAGAAAGAAAATTAAAATTAATTGAGTTTTATCTCTTAGTTTAAGTTAAAGACTTTCAGTGTGTTTTTTCAGGTTATTGATTCCAACAAACATTTAGTTACCTTTTATATAATTTTTAATGATAATTATTAAATATATTGTCATATCATGGTGGAAATTGATTTAAAATTTCCATCTAAATTTCAGGGAGCTTTTTTTGTTTGTTTGCTTGCTTTGTGGGTGTCCTGTTAATAAATATATTTGGTTTTTGCTTTTTTACCCTAGTAACACAAGCGTGATTACCTGGATGCTATTATGTCCAGCTGGCAGAAGATTATACTTTTTCCCTTACTTTCACATTTTCTGCTAGAAAACCCTATGTATTTTGTATTAGCAGTTTAAAGAAATTGCTGTGTCCTGGTTCTGAGCATGTGGCTGTGTGGTGTTTAGCTGCCTGCTGGGTTGAATCAGCACAGTCCTTTTCCTTTGATTTTTCTACCCTTAAGTGAAAAACTGCTGCCATTGAGGAGCTTTGACTGCTGCTGCCATCCCACCAGCCTGTTTTGTCATCCTCTGACCTCGTGGCTGGAGAGAAGATCTGGGAGCACAGCAATGGAATTTTTTCTGCAATACAACAGCAGAGTTGCTTGTAGAGTGGAGTCAAGTATTTTGTCAGTCCTGGGCAAATTTATAGCCAATTAGTGAGTCCAGCAGCACCATACTGAGATTGATACAGTGCAGTGCTTGGGGTTTGGTTGTCCACAATTGAACAAAACAGAGTCGAGTGTCTCCTTTGGCCTATGGAAATCCTTAACCTACAAGCTACAAGATCTGCACAAAAGATAACTACAGGCAGAGCCACTTTGTTATTTGCGGTATGTCACTCACAGAAACTGCTTATTAGAAGGAAGTAATAAAATGGGCAAGAAAAAAAAAGAAAAAAAGAAGTCATAGGTATTCCCATTATTGTAGAGAGAGGGCATGTTTTCAGGTTTCTCTTCTAAGGAGTTGCATTGAATGCTTTACCTTAGTGAGCTGAGGTGAAGCGTTTGCAGGGCACTGAGGACAGCGTGTGTTTGAGCAGAGAAGGAATGCATAGCGTTTTGTGTATAGTCCATTCAAAAATAGTTTGGCTTTTGATCATTTGAGTCGTATGGCTTTGTAGTTTTTTTTCTTCTTGTTGCTGTTTTTTGGGGGTTTTTTGGCCTTTGAAAATAAATTCTCCACCTTTAGAATTTGTTTAGAGACAGATGGTAAAGTGATGACAAGGAAATCATATCTTTCTCTCCCACAACCAGAAAAACGTTGTCGTATTTGGGAACTTCAGGACAACATGGAATTTTCTTGTATCTTTTAAGGTATGACTGATTTCTCTGTGGTTGGCATAAACACCAAAAGGAAAAAAAAAAAATCTTCTTTCTGAATTCTCTTAGTTTCTGATGACCAAGGGATTATAAAAGATAAATACAACCTCTATTTTAAATTTTAAAGTTTATGAGTTTAGAACAACAATAATAATATATTACCAGGACTAAATAATAGTTAATGTTATATTTAGGGTTTTTGGTTTGGTTGGATTGTTTTTAGTTAAATATTAGGAAGGAAAATTATGTAACATTTAAGGTAGAATCCTATTTCTTTATACGTTTTCATTTTGGGAATTTGAACACTGTTTTCTAGCTTGTGCATGAACAGCAGTTGGCAACAGTATTTCTATCTAGTTTTTATTATTGGAAACAATATATAAGTGAGAAAGATTAAAAACTTGGTTTGAAATCAGTATTGGTCGATGAATTAAAATAAAATAAAATAAACCCAAAACAACAAAAAAAATCAACACTATACCACCAGCAACCTGGCAGCCTGAGTTTACTTTTAGTAGGGAACTAAACCAACCACGCCCCTTGAGCAATCCAGTCCCTTTACTTACTGATCTCCCTGCATTTGGGTCCAGAGAAAATGAGACCTTCAGCAAGTCATAATCATCTGGAAAGGGGGAAAAAGTGTGTTTAAGGATATCCTTCTCTTACTGTGCTCATTGGTTTTTCTTTGGCTTTCTTCAGCAGCCCCCACCTCTGTCTACAACCATCACTGAATTGGTGATCAATTCAGATCATTCAGATGAAAGTGTGCTTCCCTGAGAATTTTTTAATTGCACCAGGAAAAAGAAATCTACAGTAAAATAAAATAAATAAAGAAAAAGAAAGGTACCTGAAATACTAAAAAAACCCAAGTAGCAACAACAACAACAAAAATTTGGTACATATTTTCAGAACTTATTCTATGATAATTTTATACAACAGCCACACTAAAAATGGATGGAGTTATCTTGTGGCTCATGGATATTTCCCATTGGAAATAATGCAGTGAATATGAATAGGTTTATGTGCCAGAGCAGCACAACTCCTATCTTCAGTGGGAATTTATGATACAGCTGTTAAGCCTCAGACTCCTTGCAAATTTCCCTGTGAATAAAGGATTAGTTTTTGGGTGTAAGTTATTTCATCCCAATACAAGCAACACTTTATTCAGTGATTTTGTTTGCGTAGCCCTGCACAAAAGATTAAAAAATGTTTTCAGTGCAGTCTTACTGGGAAATTTGCATATGTTCTCGACCAGCTGTAAAGTTCCTGGAAGTAGAGCACTGAGTGGAGAGGTGACACCCCCAAAGCAAAAGAGGTTTTATGATTAATTGGTTTGTCTCAGAGTAACTGTTTCAGTCCTGGACAAGAGATCAGTTTGCTGCAAGGAAGAAGTTACTCTTTTGAGCCAGAGCTTAACGTGACACAACGTTCAGACCATCTGTCTTATGAGCAGAACTCCATCAGAGCAGATTTTAAAGGTATAAAGTTGTGGGGGTTTTTTATCTCTGTTAAGTTTTGATCTCTTAAGGGCTAATCTTCAGATGCTGTGAAATCTGTTTATTCTTTTGACTTTGGTGGAGCTATAAGGATGTGTATCAGTTCAGGATCTTGTTCTATTCCCCGTCTGTGTTTCGACCAAGTCAAGTGAGAAATAAATCCTTGCTGAAGAGGCAAGCAATTTTACTCCCCTCTTGATTTGGATAAGGTCTGGCACTTTGAAGAATTTATTAGATTTACTGTGTCCTTTGGTTGTCTTTTTATGTATGGCAAACAAGACTTCAATTCACCTCTGATCCTCTTTTTAATTTAAATTATTATTTTTTATTTTTATAATGAATTTCTGTACATATTACTAGATTCAATTTAATTTGAATGAATATTTTCTAGACATTGTTGTCTGTTGTTACACTGCTGTTTGAAAACAGAAAAATCCTCATCAACCTCCAATTTGGGAAGGAGGAAATAACATCTAAAGAATCAGATCAAGCAAGAAACCCTGTTTGACATCAAATTATTCCTAATTGTCTAAGAGTCTTATAAAAAGATTTTCCACACTGCAAAATATATTGGCAATTAAGAATAATATTGTGGATCAAAATCAAAAAATAAACTAACCTTTACAGTTCAAGAACAAAAATTATAGATGGCATGTTTAAATACAAAATAATCTGGTTTTTAAAGGGAGTAGATGTTAAATGATTACATAGCCCTCCAGAAACACAAACAAACAAACAAAATCATTGCAGGACTTCCTTTTGGCAGCATTTATTTAAACTTAGTTCAGTTCCTTAAAGTATCTGGACAAGATACCCCCAAGTCTCTCGTACAGCACAGGACATTTGTGTTTGAGCCACAGAACCACTCCTGGAATCACCCAGCAATTGGCTCCTGGTTGCTTATTGTTGTTGGATCTGTTACTATTATTAGTTTTCATTATAAACTTTTAAATGTTGTAAGCCATTGAATGAGGAGAGAGCCTTCTTTTAATTATCTGCAGTTTAATTTCCAGGATATTAAATAGTGTTTTGTGCATTTTTAATGCATACTGCTTTTAACCTGTTCATTCTAACCTTCACTTTTATGTTGTCCTAGAATTCATTTAAGAGAGGTTTTGATGTCTTTGCATTTCTCAGAAAACAGGGCTATAGACTAAGCTATTTGGATAAGGCAAACACACAATGGAAAATAGTAGTATCAGGACAGAAAGGCACACCAAACACTCCATCAAAATTGTATGAGCTGATAATATTGCTCCGTGCAATGGGGATGACTTATTCATTCACAAAAGAGGGATCAGTCCAAAGATTTGTTCTTCTGCTGTCAGACAACAGTTCCTCAATATCTCCATGAAGATACAGCTTTTCAGAAGATCATAATCCACTGTACAAATTTTCTGTTTTGTGGGCAGTTTTCGTGCTGCCTGGATGATGTTGTTCATTCATTAATTGACAGCCTGAAAACCAAACTATTGGTTTATTCAAGTGGTAGGTTGGGCTGAGTAATATTTTCCTATCACTACTACTTTTGATGTCCTAGAAAGCATCATAAAGGTACTTGGCAGTTAAGACATGGGAAACCAGTCTATTTACATGAGGAGTTATACATCACCTGAATTAACTGTAGTGGAGCAAGAGCAATAAACAAAAAGCAGATAGCTGACTGTCAGAGCACTTTCTCAACACATAAAAATCAGGCTACTGAAAAGGAAGGTACATGAATTATAGTTGCTTGATGACCTGTAATTGGGTTTGGACAAATATTTTGAAGGCAGTCATATTTTAAATATCGAGTACTATTTATCTCTTAGAAGAGTGATTCTACTACAATCCAGCTGTTCTTTTCTCAAAGCTTTGTGTTGGGCTACCCTGCTTTACAGGTAATATATTCCTTATCACTCTAAATCTGTTTTCCAGTTCCACAAAACATAATTCATATGAAATTTTGTGCCTTTTTTCCCCAAAAGCATTTGCTTGTGAGGTATTGTTCTACTTCTTCTAACAACTGTCATTTGTTTCTCATGTAAAATTTAAATATTCGACTTTTTCCTTTTATATTATATTGAAATGTTGATGGAATAGCATTCATTGGAAGGCTGATATTTCTTCTGTCATTAATTTTAAGTTTTCATGTTAAATAAGAACTTAATGTGTCCTTTCCTACTATTTTTTTATTTTCAGAATTGAGAAGTAAGACTTAAGTCTGGTTTGAAGCAGTGCTTTTCTGTAAAGGTATTATAAGTTTTCTACTATGTTTAAAAATAAATCAGGTAGTACTAACTGCTTCTTTGGGTGTAAAGAAATGCATGTGTTATTATATTTGCCTCCATGTGAAGGACAGCATGTGTGTTCATCAGCAACAGTTTTGGGTACTCTCTGTTTTGCTGATCCTTCATTCATCATGTGCAGTCAAATAAGGAGGGAAGTTAATTATTAACCAACTATCTGTAGAGAGTAATTATAACAATGAACAGCAAAAAAAGCAGAAAGGTGTAGTTTTTATTCTTTAATTACTGCTCTGTACCATTTGCCATTTCACTACTAAACATTTTTATTTTCTATTTTAGAATATTTTAATTTAAGTACAAGTGTAATGTTTCTGGAGAAAATATTTTCAGATTTCCTTGTGCAGCTGTTGCTCTCCCCCTGTCTCTTTTCTGCTTGAACTAGGAGATTCCAGGAACACATTTCACTCTGAAGTTCTTCCTACAAAAGCCTTTACTCTGAATGGTAGCAGGTCCAGAAGCTTCAATTTTCAAATGTCTCTTGCAGATATCTTTTTTTATTTTGGATTGGATTGGCTTGTTTGTTGTGTTTTTGTTGGTTTTTTTTATTATTTCATATGCTGGAATATCTTCAGGTCATATCAGAGTAAAATCTCTGATAAATTATAAATTCAGCTTATTGAAAAGAAAAATATTTTAGTAGTAAGCATAATAGATTCCTCATGCAGAATGGAAAAGTGGGGAGAATAAACTGTTGTCTCTGGCACCTTCAATATGATTCCGGAGGTTCACATGCAACTCTGGAGAAGGATGTAGGAACAGTAGGTTGTATGAACATCAGTCTCAGGAAGCCACTGCGACAGACAGCCAACAATGAGTATAAACCCAAGGGAGCGTCAGAGACTATTCATCCCTTGATGATTTATATTTCAAAAATGAATATTCTGTCTCTGCTTGGCATCTTTAGTAAATTCAGTGCAAATAGCCCATGAACATGAGTATGCAAGGCTTTTATATCTGTACACAAATGCTTAGGAAAATGTATCCTTTTCTTTTTCCTCAATAATATGGTTTTATGCATTTCACAAAGTAGAGGAAAAGGTTCTTCATATTTGTTTAAAATGCCTTTGATTTTAATGCTGTAGCATTAATAAAAACTAGTAATGCTTCTTTTTAGAGGAATAATAGAGAAACCTATGCAAACCTCTCTACCTGTGTCTTGCTTCTGATCTTACTGGCTTTTGGATTTATGAAGAGGGCCATTTCTTAGCCTTGTATTTTATTTTCATAAACTCATACTTTGCTCTTGGTTATTAAGTTATTTTAAAATAATGCATACCAGTCATCAAACCCATAGACATCAATGCTTCCTCTGTCACCTTGCCCTTAAAAACACCAATGCCAAGGATGTGCAGCCACAGACTGAATGACTTTCTTCTGGTTCAGCACCTCAGGTCCTTGTAGGGTGTAGTTGCAACTGTTCTCTGAAAAATTATTTGGAGAAACCCACAGCAATGATTTCATAGGAATTATGCTCAAAGGAAATCTTCCTGAGCTTTATTGTTGTTTACGAAATAGATTGTGTCCATAGCTGAGGGAATCATTAAAAGGAGAAATATTATTTGGGCAAGAGAGGCAGAGGCTTCTCTCCCATCTGTTCCACCTGTCTGGCAAAGGGTGGAGAGATGTTTCTCATAAAGCTCCTGTTGATTATGTTTTTCCCTCTGGACCAAGGGAGCTGTTGGCCTGATAGCAGTTCCACGGTCTGATTTTTAGTTTATATCTCCCCTTCACACCTGCAGCCTTACAGTCTTTACCCTCCCATTCGTGCATGCCCCTCAGCTCCTCTGGCTGGCATGAGAAAAGCCTTCCTGTCACTGAAGCAGTTCAGCTTCCAAACAAGGACCATCTCAGACGGAGAGGCCACTAAAGTCCATCTCCTCCCTCAGCCTGTAGGAAGGCCGTGGCAAGGACAGGAAGGAAATACTGTTCTACTGCTCTGTCAGCTGCTGCAAGGGAGGCAGCTCTTGGGAGAGAGAAGCTGATACATTTGATGCAGGTCAGTTCCCAGCTCAGGCTTTGAGGTTCTCCAGAAACCATCCCTGCTTGATGAAAGAATTCAGCTCGAGAAGAAATCAATGTTAACAACTTTTCAGCCTAAGTAATAATAATAAAAAAAAAGATAAATACTACAGAGAGTGCTCCCAGGAATGCTCTCAATTATTTCAGAAATAGAAAGGAATGATAACACTAATTCAGCTTCTGCTTTTCAAAGGCAGTTTGAAATTATGCTGCTACTTAAGGTATTTGGAGAATGTATTTATTAGGTAATTTGAAAAGTAAACATAATGCTAAGTGTTCAGTAGGGGGAAGGCTTTATCAACTCCTTCAAAACTGAGGCAATATGTGTAAGTTTTGCCTGGGTAATTAATAACCATTATTTTTTACCATTATGGAAAAGTGAGTGTAAGTCAGTGAACACAGTGAATTTAAAACTGTGTCTCTAACAAAGCAAATGAGCCAGTCTTTGTAGTCGAACCCTAGGCTTCAGGTTGTTACAATGCTACACAGAGAGTCCAGCTGTGTGGAAGCTTTTGGTGAATACATTTTCTTTAAATTGTAATCCTGTATCACCTCCCAGTAAACTGTAACAAGGGTAGATTCAATCATCAATTATTTGGGGGAAAAAAAAAAAAAGCCCTTTATTGGTTGTCTGCGGATCATTATTTTGTCAAAATGAGCAGACGTGAAGGAAAGGGGGTAATTTCGATGCCAGCATTCCAGTAGTGCTGCAGTCGGCCTTGCTGTGCATAGTAGTGAGCTGAAGAGGTTCATATGAAAAGCAAATTACTGTGCTTTTCTGTAGTCTTCATTAGGAATGTACTTCACCAGAAGAAGAAGAAAGACAACAAGCGGGAATGGCACCAGCTTTGCAGGCTGAATTGGTATTCTGCTGTGCACAGTGTTTTTTACTCCCTGGCAGCAAGATGACTTGTTTTTTCCAATTTTTGATGGTAAAGGGTCAGGAAACAGCATTAACTAAGGCAGGCAATTAGAAAGAATTAAATTGGAAACTTTCCTCTGCCTTGCAGAAGTCAGCATTGAAACCATCTTATGTTGCATAAGAGTCATTTATTATTTCACTCTTGAGTGATTTCCTCCTCTCCCCCACCTTCACAATGATGAAACCCCAAATGCCACGTGCACAAAGGATGTTTGATTCTCAAAGTTACTTTTTATTAAGGTGGGAAAATATTTCTTTAAGCACATTTTGAGATGTTCCAGGTGTTTATTTCATATGTGCAATAAGCCCTGCTATTACCTTTGTAGCTTTTTTTGAATTTAGCTTTTAAGGAGCGGATTTAGATATTTTTGAGTCCACCCCTGTTTTCTGTGGAGGTCCCTCCCCACGGGATTAGTCCTTGATAGACTTCTCTGACGTGGGTCCACCCTTTGGACAACAGCTCTTCCATTCTCTGGTGTCCTTCAGGGTCACAAACTCAGCTGCACCAGCATCGATCCTTCTCTAGGATCACACAAATCTTACCTGGGCCGTTTCACTCCAGCGTAAGATCTCTTTCCGTGGCTACAAATCACATCCAGGCTCTGCTTCATCTCAGGCCTCCACGGAATCTCAGTTTCCTCATGTACTTCTTTGCTCTAGCATGAGTTCCTCAAGCTGCAAATGGAGTTGTCTCTGCTTTTTAGCAATGTCCCACAAGCAGCAGGGATTTATAGATCTCAGTCTTTTTCCCCGCTAAAGGGAGAGAGAGGCAGAAGAGGGAGAAGAAGCTGCCTCCCCCCTTCGCCACTTCTTTCTCTCACCGGCTGCCGCCAGCTCCGACCTTGAAGGCTTCATTATCTCTCTGGCTGGAATTCCTTCTGCAACAGTCCAAGCTCACTTTTACAGTTTTTTTTCCTTCATTCTGTTACTCATCTGATCAGAGAAGCTTCAGTGCTGCTCCTGCCCCCGACCCAGGGCCGGGGGAGCAGAGAGGCCTGGCCCCCCACCTGGGGGGACCTGCCACGTCCTCTCTCTTAAGTGGCTGCCACGATTTCCTTCCACGCCACCACCTTCTCTTCCGTTTCTTCTTGAAGACGTAATTGGCAAAGGTGTCACCTAAACTCCTGACTGGCCTTTGTCCGGAAATTTATCAGGACAAACTATTTTCAATCCTCAAGGAGGAGGACTTTTGCAAACCCATGACAGTAACAAAACCCAAACACACAAAGTGCTCAGAAGGATTTCAGGAGCCAAAGCTCAGAAAAATGGAAATCAACAAACAAACAAATTAAGTGACTGGGGGAAAAAAAACAAAACCAAAACAAAACCTAGAGAACTACTTAGGAGGTACATTGAGAAGGTAGAAAATGAAGAGCATACACTTGTCACACAGAAGGGGAACCACTGAAAGGGGAGCCAGTATAAATTGTGAACATCTAAAAGGAGCAGACTGAAGGCTACAGGAGTCAGGACTCCAGAGCAAGTATACACTTGCTGGTCCTCCTGCAACCCAAGCCTTTGATGTAACCCTTCATTTTCCCCCAAGAAATCCCTGCACCTCAGTTGCAAGACAGACTGACCCTGTCTTATCCAACCTCCATCTCTTTTTCCCAAAGACTGAAGACAGCTTCAGGGATTCCTTGTGCTTTGTCAAAGCCTGAGTGCAGCTGCAACTGAGGCAGAGGGAGCAATGAACAAAACCTTTACCCAATGCTGCTGTCAGATGAGCGCAGTGGAGGGGCATGTTAGCGATGGCCAGAAAATTAGCAAGTAATTTAGATTTTAATCCGTTGGCTCCTTGTTTTGCCACCAATACAATGGGAATGATCAGCGTTTTAGGAGACACCAATAAGTAGTCAGATAACATGGCAATGAGGGCTACACAATTCTTCAGAAAATGAGTAATTCAAATTTGAAGAAGAAAATTTGAACAGTGAAGCACTGGTCATATCCTGAACAGTAAGGAGAAAAAAGAGACATCAACCAAGTGCTCAGGTAGCAATCACTATTCATCTTTGCACTGAATACCAGTACAGGGAGTATATACAGGAATATATATCCCACACATCTACAGTAATTAAGGGACGTTTGTAACACATGCACTCAGTGCTGTCTAACTACCGCCTTTTTCTAGGCAATTCTGACTTTACTCCCTTTGTAAAATGTTGCATGCACAATAAATGCAACACAATAGTCTGAATTCATCCCTTGTTTCTAAAGAGCAGCTAAATTTAAAGACAATTTAGAGAAGAAAAAAAGATCTAAATGGAAAAAAGAAAGACATCTTCCTTCCAGACATCTGTGATAAAGGCAGAAAGTACAACTGACATGCCATGATGGCAGCTGTAGGACATAACACAATTAGTTGTAGCAGCAGCAGAATCAAAGGAGTTTGCTTCCCCACTGGTTGAAGTCCCCTCCTCAAATCTTACACAATTCCCTCTGCCCCTTTCCCCACTACAGCACTTTTCCACTCTGTCACATGCGAAGCCGCTCTTCACATCCCTTTTAACATCCCTACCACGGCAAGCTGCTGCATATTGTGGCCAGCTCAGAGCTACCTACATGCTGACTGCTAGCCCACACATGCCAGCTGTCAGCCCATCAAATAAAACATGTAATTTTAACAAATACCTTAAAGATGTATACATTTGTACATCTCTGCTCTTCTCAGACTCCACTATGTATGAAATTTGATGGAGTTTCTCTATGAAATTTCTACCTCTCTCCCTAAGCATCGCTGAAGGTTTTTAAAATTTTCAACCCCCTGTGTTGATGAGAGTTCGCTGCCAGTGGACACTGCTACTTGTTGGGATCAAGGCATGAAATCCTGTCCTGCTCTGTGGCACACCATCTGGACACATCTAAGAGCACCCATGGAAGTGCACCTCCAAGAGCACCTGCTTTTGAAAAGCACCGATTTGTGAAGCCCACTTGAACAGTACCAGTACTGCTGAGACCCAGGCATTAGTGTACTCTCAGGCTGTGGTGTTCAGGCCCTAGAGCCCTGAAAAACCTATGCAGAATCTACTGATGCCTGAAGCATAGCTGACATCCCATCATATCTCCTGAGAACTTCCCCTTATTTATCTATTTATTTCCCAGAACTAATCTTCCCCTTCACACAGTTGGTACAACAGTATCTTTTGTGAGCAAAGCCTGTGCTCCATTACTTTGGGGAAATGAATATGAAACAGGTTTTTCTTCTTTAAACCTGCAGTGTTTCACACACTGCCTGTTTTATTCAGAAGCTCCTATTTTATTTTAATTATAACCTTACAAAGCAAAGCGTAGAGTAACACCAGGTTCCTTTGTGGGTCCAACAGGGAAATATTTACTAAAAGGCTTCTTTAACAGCCCCTGCTCATTTTGGATGTCAAGAATTTTAATCATAGTTGGCCTTTATCAGAAAGCATTTTTTTGCATTTGATAACTCTTTCACCTTGTAAGGTTAAAAACAAGAACACCTGGATTTGTTCACAGCGATTTTCTAATATGGTTGAATTCCTCTTCTTCCTGGAAGAGAAAGGTTGAATTTTATTCCTTACCACATATGACAAATACGCAGGAAGTAGAATTTGTACCAGATGACCTCTTTCTCTGATATCCCTTCAATACAGTCAAAATCAGCTTCTGGACACTCCACAGGAACAAACTTTCTCCTGCAAATCTCTCATTATGAGTACTACCTGTTATTACTGGCGCTACTTGCTCACAACATAGGACTTCTGTAGGTATCACTTTCTTTGCCAGAACTTAACTGAAATCTGTGCTAATTAATTGCCTCTGGGTGATTGTTGCTCCTACTGTTCTTGTTACAACCAAATGGGTCAGAGTGTTGGAAGGACTTTATCATACTTGAAACAATTTGAACACACTTGAAACACATTTTTCAGAATAGCCAGTGCCTTTTCTTTAGAACATCCTCCCATTTACACACTTTCGAGCAAGAACTTCAAATTTGCATCACAAATGTGTCACAGAAAATTACCCAAACTTAGCTTCAGTACAAAACTAATCACAAGAGGTACTTAGACATATTCACTAGAAAGAATTTTTCGTGTTAATTTCTCAGATTTCTGATGCATGTCCATAAGAAAGAATTAGTCCTAATCTCAATAAGCATACTGTCTTCAAAGGCTACAAGAACAAAACTGGACCTTTCCTGTAAGGATTACTGCCAAAAGTTTTACAGTCAGATACAGAAGGCAGGTATTAGAACATACACAATACAGTGATCATTATGACCACCACCAACAGCAAATACAAAGAACAGAGGACAACAACTGACAGAGCAGGGTAGGGGAAAATACATTAGCCAGGTATGTATGGAAATGAACCACAAGATTGCAAACAAAACTTGTAAAACTTGAGATTATGGGACTAGGATGTCTAAAACTATCCTACTAACAAGACAGGACGTTAGGCATGGAAAGTAGCCTATAACTTGCTGCAGAAAGACATCTGGACTGCAAGCCTGAGACAGTTACTTCCTCAAGCAAGAAAGTGAAAGGTTTAACTAATGTATTTGCATCATGGGAAGTCAAGAACAGGGATATCTAATCTTTGGGTAAAACAACAGAGCTTGGATAAATTCAGAACTGGACAGCAATAAACATTTTAATGAGGCCTGGACAGCAGCTGGGAGCCAACTGACTGCGCCTGCCCACATACTTGGACACAATCCTGCTGAGTGTGTGGGAGCGTGTGTGTGCCTGGGGCATTTTGTAATTGTTTCAAGGACCATTACGTAACGGTTTATGGACCAGCAGTGATTCACGAACCACAGGCTGAATAACACTAGACAAAATTACCTTTACAACCCCTTTTTAGCATTTTCCCTCTTGATTCTATGCAGCAGTTTGCTCGTACAATCCGTTATTATTATTGTACTGGTGGGTAGAAGTGTCATAACTTATGCCCAGATAACACGTATTCATCTTATTTAGTGTTCACCATTACTACAGTGCAACTTATTTATAATGCATGTCTAAAGAGGTAACTTAGTAACAAGAAAGACCCAAAGAAATAAGGATAAAAGACAGAAAATGGAATAAGAAGGAAGATTAAGAGTGACAGAGAAAGAAAAAAGGAAAAGAATAGGTGAGACAGAAGAGAGGAAGCGGTTCAGAGGCCCTCTGCCATTATGGAGCAGGAAGGAGAAAGCAAGGAAAAAGACCCAGAATGACAAATCACATGCACAGAATCTCAAGTGGAAAAAACTTTCCAACACCTCAAGTAAATCAAGAGCCGAAACTGTTTGGGAAGCTTTGTCGGTATGCCTTGAAACTGCTGCTCTTGCAGGGTGCAGACTACTACAGTGATCAGTGCCCATCAAGTTGCTAAAACAGAGCTCACTGCCCAGTACTGCCAGGCATGCTTGTTCATATTACAAACCAGACCAGAGACAAAGCTCGCTGCAGAGTAAAATCAAAATGTAGACAAGCTACTACATTGATTTATTATTTATCTTCATGAATAATTACTCACAAAAAAAATCTTAAACTTTTAATACCGTGGCTGCTACAGTGCTCGCACCCTGCTGCTCCAAAGCAATCAGCGAAGCAGGAATGCTGCCAGAGCAGCTCAGTTCTGCCCACTGTTGAACACAGGCATTTTTCAGTGCAGTTAACCACCAATTAAAGACAACACAAAAAAAGAGGCTTTGCGAAAGCCATGCACACTTCTGCTTTCACCACTCGCAACAGATGCGCACAGGCTTACAGCATGTAACCAGATCAGTTTACAGTCCTCCTCTAGAAGTCACTCCAAGGCAAATCAAATCATCCATCTATCACCCATTTCTAAAAGACAACCATAGACAATACCAAGCAGACAATTCCAACTGATACGGTCTTTGATACGTGGTCATCTTCCTAGAAGTTACCTCTCTCGTCATTAAACATGTACACTTTTCAGTTATGATCATATGGTAATTTTCTTCATTACACTCTCTATAGAAAGTGCCACTGAACTTGTACTTCTGAGTTCAAACAGTAAAGTTCACATATTGCCAGTGATATTAACTTTATTTTTGATCCTTACAATTAGAATTAAAATTTTTCCAATTACTGATTTCTTAAAACCTAAATGTTTCAAGGGGAAAAAAAACCCAACATAACCTCGATATACATAATGCATTATTAAAAAACCAGACATATTTGAATTCTGGTCATTCCCATGTTGAGCTGCTGGATACATGGCTTTAGCATATTCCAACATGCAGAGTGCCTAGCGACAGAGGGCTCCAGAACTCCTGCTTTACATTTGGAAATGATGGGCTTTCAGGGCTTCCCTATTCCCAGCTGCAGAGCTTAGAAACCCGCAGCTCAAGCTGTATCATGAGTTGGAAGCTATTCCAGCTAAACAGCAAGGAATCTGGAACTGACAGCCCTCAGTCTCAGTCAGAGGGTCCAGATTTTCCAAGCTCTCCTATACATGGGCAGAACTACTTCCCTCTTCTCCGACTCATCTCCTAAATAGTGAAGTTAATAGACTGTGATATATAAATTAAAATACGTATATTCATCACACGGAAAGTAAGATCAAGCATTTAGCTCAAACAACGAGAAAAATCTTAAATGAGACAAATAAGGTCCACACATACACAAGGCATATGCAACCCAAGAGGAGGGTTAAAAAAAGAGAAGAATATATGATCATCCTTATCAGTGGTTTAACTGAGTTCAAAGAAATGTTCATGGACAAGTTTTGTTTTTTCTTAACTCCATAACTCCAGCTGTTTCTTTCATCAGCTGACGTGAACCAGGAAAACTAGGAATGCATTTAAACTAGGAAAAAGGGATCTCTGAAAAAAGAAAAATAGAAAAACAGTGAAGACCAACATGAGAGAAGGATGATTGATGAAATTAATGATTCTTGCATAATCAGCAAGCACTTTAAAGGATAATGAAGAGAGAAGCAGACTCTGAATCGTGTCAGGGTATCCAGGGAAAACTAACAGAAGGGTAATATAACGGTAGAGGACCAATGGACAATCCAGTGAGGAGCTGTTCTGAAAGAACAACAATAACTCTAAGAGCACGGAGAAGGATGAATTTGTGTATTTTCAAGGATATAATAAAGGTAGGTCTGGATCCGTCCCTTGGCCTTGGGCTCCAGTCTTCCAGCTTCACAAAAGACACTGACCAATAACACAGATGTGGAGAGACAAGCAACATGCACCCACATATAGCAGGTCTCTACCACAGAGAAATGGACAACAGTGACAAGGACAGATACAGCTGAGAGCACACTCCAGCAGGTAACTTCTATTTACCTGTTCTCAGGAAAACCAGAACAATCATCAGAGTTATCAAGCAATAACAAAAGACTTTGCAGAATTACACTGTGAATTCCATTTCCATACAAAACTAGTTAGACAATTTATTACAGGATTAAATCAGGCATTTGTAGGGATGACAAGCATACTCACTTTAGAACAGTAAGCAATAACATATAAACAGACATTTCAAATGTAATACAAATCCCTCAAACTTCAGGACAATAATAAATTTCTAACTAATATCCCCAAAAGGAAGGTTATCCTGCATTTCACTGCTAAGGAGTTTATTGCCTAGAAGCAGGAAATACCAGAGACAGTCGCAGACAAAGTAGATGAGAAGACCTCTGCCTCAATGGTCACAGGAAACAGTGTTCCTGTTTGAACATTATTTTCTCATTCCTTTTCTCTCTATTAAAAGAAAAATCAGTTAAAACTGAAAAAAAAATGCATTGTAATAACTGAAGATCATTAAAGGAAAAAAAAACAACTAAATGTTATGAAGCCATACAAAAATGCTAATAGCATGAAGACATCAAGGCTAGTATTGGAAATGAAAATCGAAAACATTAGATAAACTAGAGACTTAGGCAAGGTTACTTAGGTTACTGGAAAACAATTTCATGTTGTTTTTCTTTTTCTTAAGAAATTGCTTGTTTTAATATAACTAGAAATAACAAAATATAAAAACAGATTTCGAATATGTTTATTAAACACTTCACCACAAAAGAAATTAAAACATTTGCAGAATGAGACGTAACTAAAACAGTTTCAAACAATTTCACCCCATGATTTTTTGCTTATTCCTTAGTGTGCTTATTCCTAAGCTGACTTTTAATGAATAAAAATTAGAAATGCTTTTTCAAACAAATCATGTTCTGAATCTCGAATTATGCTTACACAGTCTATACTGTATGCAAAGAAGGAGATGGAGGAACAACTAGACCTTTAAGTTGTTTTTTAATAGAAGTGACATTATGTTAGTATTTCCTTGAATGGGCAAATACCAGCTCACATCTTTGAACACCACAGCAGAACCCCTATTTACTGTGTAACATTTGGTGATTTTCTTTTCTTTTTAATAAAACTCCTTATGAAGAAACATTAATCAATCTGGCATTCTTGCCATTGACAATTTAATAAGGTTTCATGACACTATACTCTACCTGTTTGCCTGTAAGTGTTTATGGGTGTTTTTCAGCCTGTACTTTGCCTTGAAAATTCAAATTCTTACTATAAATGCCCTAATTCAATGCAACCTTGAAATACCACAAAAGGGATCAAGTATATAAAACTGCATTCCAAGCTCAGTTTCAGAAAAAAAGCAGACCATGACGCTGATAGCTGAATGCAGAATCTAATATAAAAGCTATTTACTGCTCTTTACTATACCAGATGATGTTTACAGCCTAAGGGAAGCCAAAGGGTGGTCATGGGGAAAGCAAGCAGTTCTTGCTGCAGTCAGACAGAAAACGAATGGCAATTGCTGCTACACGATGGGGGAAGCAGCTGAGGTGTTTAAGTCCATCACCATCGAAAAGACAACCCTAGAAGCTTAGTAAAGGAGAAGCAAACCCTGAAGGTGTCTGAGACCAACCCCTGAAGCAATCTCCAGTGTAGTCCAAATTACTGAGACATTGGGAGGAACGGTGAAGATTAAAAGCTAAACCATTCTCTTACAGATGAACTTGGAATCACAGAATCATTTAGGTTGGACAAGACCCTTAAGGCCATCAAGTCCAAACATAAACCTAGCACTGCCAAGTCCAGCCTGGTACAATTCTTCTGTATAGGCTTATGCACTTTGGTGTTCACATCTCAGTACTGGCATAGTAGACTTTTTACAAGAATAAACATAAACCCTTGGTTTTACATGCAAAGGAAAAAATTGTCTCCTCTCTTCTGTGTAACTGGGCTCACACTTCATTAGCTCCCAAACTCTGCAACGGCAGATCATAAACTTGCTCTTGGAAGATCAAATAAGCAGAAGTGCATTTATTCTTGTCTATTTTTATGCAGCACCTCAGTTGAAGGGGAAAGATGACATTTTCATTACGAAAATAATGCCCCTCTTTACTTGATTAAATATTTACGTTCAAAAGATGTTCCTTGAAGACTTTTTTGCAGGGAAACTTTCAATAAGCACACTGAGATGCACTAGTAGAACAGACTCATACACCAATGTTCTTTACCATGGCAATACTGAAGTCTCTTTAAATACATGAATATTGCCTGTTAACAGATAATCTGTGTTTTTTAAACTGGAAAGATACAGAGCACTAGAACAGTTTTATGGCAATGGGAGAATAATAATGGGTTTATTCAGCTTTTTTATTATTATTCAGCTTACTCCATGGATGATCCATTTGACGCTGACTTCCTGCTTTTGAAGATGAGCAGGTGGACTTGGAATCCTTCCAATGGGTTATATTTGCACAAGTAAGTGCAGTTCTTTTCGGGTGGGGAGGGAGGGATCTGCCTCTTTTTCTTCTAGTTGTATTTTCTAACCAACTTTTAAAGAGAAAAATTGTACAATTCTTGCAAATATAGGAGAGACTACATATCCCAGTGTTCCCATGACTGAAGCAGAAGACATGAGAGTTCAAACTGCGATCACTACTGTGATCTTGCATCAAACTACACATCCGTTCCAATTTTTTTTCACAAAATAATACCTATCTTAAAGAAGAAAGGTTGAGGTTTATAAACCACTGCTGAAGATGAAACAAACTAACGAACTCAAAGTTCTCCCTTCTGATGGACAAAGTAGAAAACGTTAAGACTTGACTGAGGGCATTTATAACTTCCCTCGGAGATCTTAATATTTCTATTGTTACTCAGATTTCAGTAACAGCTCCCAGGCGACAAAGCATTTTCAAACTACAGACATCAGCAGTCCACAAAAATAGAAAGACTGTGATGCCTCAGAGCTTTTTGGATTTTTTTAACTTGTAAATTTTAATGTAGCTGTATTATATTCCTTACCCTGTAGCGTAATGTTTACACATACCCAACCCTATTATCCCATTCCACATCGATCTCTCTAAATTCTGTTAGCATGCTTAGTCTTCTTTTTAAAGTAGAATTGTAGAAAAACACTCTAAGGCCTGGACCAGAAGATATCACACAGACACAGCAACCTCGAAGCCTAGAATTTTGGAGGAACTCCAAGGGCTGTGCGTGCTGCGAAGAAGACGAAGATGAGGAAGATGAGGAAAGACCCTAGACCTAATTCCCGAGGGAGCGTGTCAGGGGGCAGAACTGGGCAGAACCAGGGGTGAATAAGTCCGGGATTGGATGGACCTTATCATAAAATCATAGAACAACTATCAGAGGGCACATGCATCACGTGTATTCCCTGGTTAAAGGACCTACTCTCTTTATCTTATCTTACACACTAAATTGGCCTGGAGTCTTTTTTTTTTTTTCCACATTCTCTTAAGGCAACAATTAGAATACAAAATCAAAGTAGCAAGGATTATCTGGAAGAATATGTATTTTAAACTGTCCATGAATTAAGGTACAAGGCACAAAACCAGCACTGCTATTTTTCCTCGAAACACCTTTCAATGCCAATTCATAGTAACAGCCCCGGAGTGTTAAATCCCTCTTTCTCAACAGGTGATACTCATTCCATTCAATGCCATACTCCAGTTTTCAAAAAACGAAGCCAAATTTGTAACTGTCCCAAATGACAACAGCACAGGTATCCTACTTTCAGATTCAACAGGAAATTTTTACTGATTTCATCCACGATGCTACCCTATTTTTGTACAGTGATAACTTCTGGTCCCAGTGATGTTACAGTCAAATATGCAGTGAGGAAAGGTTTGTGATTTTTAGGATACATAGGCACAATAAATTTGAAAAATAAAACAAAAACAAAACAAAACAAACAAAACCCAAAACAAACAAAAAACCTAAACAACCCTCTCAGTGTTTCCACTCTGACAAAGATTTTTTTCCTCCACTACGATACATAATAGCCTCTTCCTGATAATGAACCAGGCAACTGAAAACACAGTAGGATCTCAGACCTGTTTGGGTAAATGGTATGAGTCACTTTTTGTGATAAACTGCCATCCCTGATGGTATTTTTTTCACATTACTTTCATTCACAGTGTAACATTTCTCAATGAGAAGAAAAGATGGTTTTCCACCAGAAAAAAAAGAATATAAAACATCCTGCAGTTAAACACATTTAACTTTTCTTCCAACAAAGAATATGAGGAATAAGCAAAGGAATACAGCCAAAGAAAAATAAGCTTTCTCTAGGAAAAAGAAAAAATCCAGTCTTTTAACAAAAAGAGAGGGAGAAAATTCACAGCATTTTAAATCCTTTTTACTGGCTTTTTCTTTCCCCCACAAAATCGGTATTAGCACATATCACAAGAATGATCTTTATTAAAGAAAATAAACAGCTGCCTTTTAGAACTACCCTTTGATCCACTTAAGCATATACATTATAAGACTGAATTTAAGCACACTGACTCCAGAAGGACTACTCATTCTCAAGCACCTACATCAAAAGGAGCATGGCCAGCAGGTCAAGGGAGGTGATTCTCCCCCTCTCTCGTGAGACCCCACCTGAAGTACTGCGTATAATTGTGATGCCCCCAACATGAGAAAGACATGGAACTGTTGGAGCAAGTCCAGAGGAGAGCCACGAAGTTGATAAGGGGACTAGATAACCTCTCCTACAAAAACAGGCTGAGAGAGTTGGGGCTGTTCAGCCTGGAGAAGAGAAGGTTGCGTGAAGACCTCATAGCAACCTTCCAGTATGTGAAGAGAGCACAAGAGGAAGCCGAAGAGGAACTCTTCATCAGGAACTGCAGGGATAGGACAAGGGGAATGGCTTCAAACTGAGAGCAGGTTTAGATTAGATGTTAGGAAGAAATTCTTTACTGTGAGGGTGATGAGGCACTGGGACAGGTTGCCCAGAGAAGTTGTGGATGTCACTTTCCTGAAGATGTTCAAGGTCAGACTGGACGGGGCTCTGAGCAACCTGGTGTTGTGAAAGGTGTCCCTGCCCATGGCAGAGGGGCTGGAACAAGATGATCTTTAAGGTCCCTTCCAACCCAAATCATTCTATAATTCTATCTGTACACGTAAGCAGCAAAGGTTTCAGTTGCCTTCACTTAAGAGAACTATTTCAGATGAGCAAATGAACTGGGATCAGACGCGCAATCCATTCATACAGCTAGAAGCTAACAGACACTACTGACTGTCATGATCTGATCACAAAAATACAAATTTTTTCAAATATTTTGCTGGATTAGGGACTCCATGCAGAACAGTTTACTGGTAAAAGCCTTTCACATGCACATTCTCCTGATAGACAGATCTCTTGGACATATTATCAATTCATGACAAGTTTTTTTTCTTTTAATCCTTAACATGCTACCAACTGAGGCAAAATGCTTACTATTTGATTATGAACTGGAATCCACATGCCGATGCAGTAATTTATGTGTCTGAACTTTATGACTTTAGAACAATCCCAGGAACAGACTTTCACTTGTGCTCCCCGTGTATTGTTCTTCAGTAGCACAGAATGCCACAAAAGGTATATTCTTAAATACCATGGAAATGCTTACCTTCAACCTTGCACACTCTTAAATGTGTGTAAACACAATCATGAGTATCTTGTATAGGAATAGCCTAATTCAGTATCAACCTGCCAGAAAATTACAGTCCATTCACATAACTGCCTAAAACCCCAAATTTGTCAAGTAGGACATTTAGAGGTGTCACATAAACATAAAATGAATTCTCATTTTAATAACTGAAAGTAAAACCATACAAACTACAAAAAGACATTTTATGTAATTATTACAGGCAGTTAGCACTAGGGAAACAATAAGCAACACTTGAAACAAATTAATTACAGTTTATTTTTCAATCCTTTTATTCAGAATACCAGCCTAAACACAGGAGAATTGTTCAGTTTCAATGAACAGGCCAATCATGGTGGTTTTTTCTTTGCGCTGACTTCCTTCTTTGCAGTTAAAGAAAAATTAAATATGCTTAGTTACAAAAAGGGGTCAGAAGAAAATACTGCCAACTCTGGTAAGAAGACTGGAAAAGGAAGGAGTCATGGAAAAGGACAGAAATGTCAAAACCACCCTGATGTATATTGTAAGTTGTGAAGGAAAAAAACCATTCAAGACTAGTTTTTCAGATGACAGGGGACTCCATAACTCATCTACAAGGATGCTGCTTCTATTTAAACCTGAAGAGGACATCATAAAAATCTCAGAGGTTGTGCTTTTTACAATTACTTCAATCACTTCACAAAAAAGAAACATATGTACAGGAATACGGCTCAAGGCAATACTTACCTACTATCCTCATCTTTGACAAAAGCAGAAATTAGAATACAGAGCCAGCAGCTGAACCTTCCTCTTTTTCCTTGGTTCAAAAAATGTATCTTTAATGGCAGAAGGAAAGTTATCTGAAAATTAAAGCTCTTTTCATATTAAAGTATTCTAGAGTATTCTAAAAAGCAAGAATCAGTTCCCACTAAATATTTTAAAAAATAGGAGTGAATATATCTGAAATGTCTCTAAGCAGAATGAGGAACTACTACAAAGCACAGTATTGATATTTTTTGTTCTTTAAACAAACACATAAATATAGGTATCAGTGCATGCCTAAATCTGTGCACCTGTTACAGGAAATACCTTAAGCAGACAGGAAACATCAAAAACTTTAGGGTTAGTGCACTCAAGACAGATACAGAAAATAAGAGAGACCATAAGAAAAGCCTAAGTTAGTGGATCGTTTTTCTCAGCAGGTGTAGCAAAAGGAATACTAAAGCCTTATAATATTCCAATCAAGATAAAATGAAACTGAAGTTACAAGACATGTTTGTTCAATAAGCAAACGTGAACACACAAAAAACATCAGCCATGTTTTAACACCTCATGCTTGAGGTCGGGAGTTTTTCCTACTACTAACATTCCTGAATTAAGCCATTGACTCACGAGAGCTGCAAGTGTAAAGCTACCGAGTTATCCTTATATATTATCCATCTCATTCTTTCTCTCCCTTCTCCACAGAGCTGCCCCCACCTTAACTGAAAGCATTCCGTCAACTGCATCCCTTTTGACATGAAAATCCTGCAAGTTTATCTGGCTCCTGCACATTTTGTAAACAGCCCTAGCAGGAGGTGAAGTTAAAAGCACTCCAAATTGTAATTTCCAAATATACTTCTGTAACAGAGGAGACATTTCGTCAGTCCTGTCAAATCATGGTGCACAGAGAACTGAAAGCAAATATCTTATATACCATTTGGATTGGGAAAGGTTAGTACTACCAAAAAAAGTCAAAGTAAATTACAGCTTTATTCCTCACGTAATTGGAGGCTTTATCAAATACATCAGGTATTTTAAAAAGACTCAGGCTCAAAGTTTCTCGCTGTATTCAAAAACATTGTGAGATTTACAAAAATGATCCAGAAAATGTAAAAATATGAAAGAATAAAACTGGTAGATATACATAGAGGAGGCAACATATTTTTGGCAATAGTTTTCTCTGACTTTTCAGAAGAGACCTTGGACTAAGAAGCAGCCTCCACTAACAGCTACAAGGGCTCAGTAAATTTGCTGCCACAAGTGAATTAACCTTCAGAATCCAGAAGAGTTGCATCTGTTTACCAGACCGTGAATTTCACTCCCCAGAGTATTTGCTGTGTGACTACCACTCCTCCTCCTGCCCAGCTGTTACGTAAATAATCCATTCCTAACACAAAAACAACTAAATACTTCACTAAAAATGCCACTGAGATTTAATTTTTGTCAGACTAGTAAAAGTTATTCCACAACAGCCTCATCTCAGACTCTGGTCCCAACCCTGTCATGAGGAGCACAGGTACAAGTGATGATAAAATCCTGCCAGTTACCAATGCTTTAAAGTGATTTTGAGAAAGCAAAGTGTAGCAGGGAGCCTGATGCAATTAATTTGTTGGAACTACCCTGGCTTCGTTCAGATGCCAAAAAAACTTCTCAGGTGAGAGGCAGCACCTGTGAGCACCAGCTCATTCCTGATCTTCAGTAAAGAGGAGTAATCACGGTGAAAGCAGAAGGGGAAGCTGCTCTTTGCAACAACAGTACAAAGGACTCAAGTATCTGGTCCACAGAGATGATAATGCAAATAAAATAGAATAATATAGTTCATATACTCCATAGGTGTGTTATTCCTATTTTAATAACAACTTGCTATAACCTTCTTTCTTCCTGCCCATGCACTATAACCTTCTTTCTTCCTGCCCATGCAGAACACATTTATCACACAGATATTTCTGACCACTGTATTTAGTGTGATGTTAGCTGTTACTTTACCCCCAAAAAACTGCCAGCTATTGTCCTTAGTTTGCTTGCCTGCAAAAAAAATTGTTCTCATGAATACCATCCCACTGTAGAAGAAACTAAACTGACAAGAGTTGGAGTGCAGAACACCTGTCTCCATCACAGACAATTGCAGAGAGCCGGCACTGCTTCTGTGGCTCTAACTGATATCCATACGAACAAAAAGCTTGAGACATGGGGAATCATCTCAGATCTGGTTCACTTAAACACACGCTCCAGTCACCGATATATTCTTCATTTTGTTGGGTAAATGTAAACGTGTTGATTTTAATTCACACACTGCAGTGTGGGACAGAGAGATCGTGTCTCACTGTGCATTCACCTACTAGGAAACTGCCTCAGCAAGGAAGTGCTACACTATATAGCATGGATCAGAAAACAAAAATAAGCATTTCAAGTAGTCCCTGCCTTCCTAAGAAAGACAGTTACTGAGAGGACACATTCCGGCAATACTGTACAACATCAAAATACTGTCTGTTAATACAGAAAAGTTTGTGTTCAGTTACAGAACATTAAATTGCTACCCCATAAAATGGTGGCATTAAAACTTCAGTCTCATCCCACTGGTAAAAGAAAATTCTGATAATTTATTTTTAACTGTCATCATTACATTACTACCTTTGTATTTCAGGGAATAATTTCTGTTATTTTGAGAGAAGACAAACTTTAGTGAGAAAACTGTAGAACTCCCTAATATCTATGCAATCCCGGTATGTAAAGAAGATGCTAAAACTATTACAATATTCTCTGAAGTTTTCAGAGTAGCAGAATCTTCTCAGTGCCAATTTTCACTAATAAAAAATTAAACAAGGCACAAACAAGATTTGAGTCAGTCATACCTGCCATTTTCAATTCCTGTGGTGATTTCCAAAGACAAAAGACAACAAAATTTTACGTGGAATAGGTACTGGTATCAAAACTGTCTGTCCCTGCTTACCTGGTTTTTTTTCTTCCTATGTTCTCTATAAACTATTTCAACAGTAAGCAAAGATCACTGCTTCTAAGTTGTGATGCAGAATCAGTGAAATGTGTAACTTGCATGGATAATGACTTTCAAAAAAAACCAAACATTAGACCATCAGCATCATTCAGAGCCATAAAATCTTGCCGCTTCATACCACAGAAAATGCCAGAAGAGTTTGCGTTCCCCAGCCACCCAGCACAGTCAGTGCCAGCAGGAAGAGGAAAGAAAAACAAAGCAAACAAAAACAAACAAAACCCCAAAAACATATACAAACAAAAACAGAAAACAAATAAACAAACCCCAAAAGAAACAAACAGACAAACCCCAAAACAACAAAAACCAAAACACTAGCAGGGTGATACAGTAATCAAGATTACTTGTATCCAACATAAATGTTATTATTTTACTCTGAATTTTACAGAGTGTCACAATCACCTTGCCCAAATGAAACACTGAGTAGCTGATCACCCTGATCCCACACACACAGGATGCCAACACATGCTGTTAGTCTGTTTTTGCCTAAGTCGGGATGGATGGTACTCTTGACATTTCAACATGCATAAATTCAAAGAGCTTAGGTAAAACATTCAAACACAACCGAATTTTACAGCCACAGTCATAAGACCCTTAGAGATAACTGCTGACTCAGCGCATCTTTTTTTCCAGGAGCACCAGCATTAACTAAAGAGGGGTCAGATACAAGCAACGGAGAGAAAGTGCACATCAAGTCTTACCTATTTTAACCACCAGAGTGCAACACGGTCTTGACAGCTCTTCAGGGAAAGCCTTGAGCTATGGCAGCTCAGGTAATTTTGAATAATACTGAAGAAACAATCCATAGTAGGGATATAGGTATATATTGAGATTCAAGGGAAGTTGTCTACATCTAAATTACTGAAGGATCTAACACAGAAACTTCTGCGTTTCCAGTCATGTCTGTCTCTAATGTTTCAATGCACAAGAAACTGATCAAAAACTTGTTTAGAGCTTATACCCTTCATAGCTCTGAGATACCCACAAAAGTAACTGTGCCTGTCAGTGGCAAACAGGGCTTCAAATTCTACACGTTGTTGTTCTTTGACGCAAGCTGGTGTTTGCTGCCATTACTCTCTGTTGTCAAATATAACCTTATTTCTGATGAACATTAGCAAAAACTGCTTTTCCTCAAAAAAAAAAAATTGTTTGTTTGCACCCAGTATCTCACATTTTCTTTCTGTATGGGGAAAAAACCTTGGTTATGACTCAGACACAGTAGCCGATCATCTCCCAGCAATCAGTGAAGACCGTATCTTCATGAAGATTCTGCAAGATTTAATGAACTCTTTTAATACTACAGGCCATAAAATGCTGTTAACTTGGCCGTGCAGGTCGCAAGAGATGTAGATGCTTTTTGTCTATTCTCAGTCCCCTTCATTCTAAAAGGGCACTAGGGAGCAACTGTCGCCTCCTTTCCCTCCTTGTGTCCCAGCAGATTTTAAGAGAAAGAATGAAAAAACTGACAGAGCATGCCTGTGTCCTTTGCATGCTGATGAAAACCAGCTCTAGAGTGTCATCTTATCCCACCTGGCAAAGGGTTTCAGCAATATTCAGTTTAGCAAACAGAGAAAGACCAACTGTCCAAGACACAGTTCAGTCAAGACTGCAAGACTGAGGTGATAAGAGGCAGAACCTCTGACAAGGCAAGGACAGAATACATACAATTGGTAATTAGTATTTTGTTATTGATCTATTTTCTAGAATTAGTGTTTTCCATTTTGAGATTTAGTTGCAGTTTCAGATGCAAGAACGCGGTTAGTTACGCCAGGTTCTTATGTCAGCAGCTGAGACATGGTGACATTTCCTTTTATTTTTGTTCTTCTTCACCTTCATTTTGTCCATCACTTCTTCACCTTAAATATGAGCAACTACAGTGTACTTTGCATATCATAACTGACCAAATGTCCCAATTGTTCACGCACTAAGTATCCATCTGGACTCCACACTAAGTTTCAGCAATGCCTTCCAACCATCTCTCTCCACATGTTCATCCCCAACACCCAGTCCTGATTATTAGGGCTGCCACTGCAAGCACATCGTCTCCTCACAAAAGGCTTTCTGCCATCCAGGTTATACTTTAACTTTTCACAAGGCATGTGACAGAAGTGAGAAAACAGATAAAGACAAACAGAAGGCCTCTGCACAAGGTTTCCAATCCTAGGTCTCCAATTCTCACTTTCTTCAATTTCTAAGAACCCATGTAAGCTCGAGAAGAAATTCCTCTTGCCTTACCAGGTGAGAGCCTGAAACACAATGGACAGTCACCCTCAGCCTTCTGTGTTCAAAATATAGAAGCTAATTTTTAACATGCACCTGGAAAGAACATAACCTCTCTAAAGTGGCCTCATTTGATCAGATGCAAATTGCTAACCCACAATAACAGGATTACATTCAGTAACAGGCCCATATCTCTCCCTTATCTAAGAAAATGATTCTCTACCAGCTTAAGATGAGCAGACAAGCTCACACAGCAGTAACCTCAGGGATAGATGCTTGTTGTCAGCACATCTTCTATGAGAACATGCTGGTTTTAAATTTGAGGCAGGATTCACACAATACTTGCATACTTTTTTATCCTTGAGTCCTGAGGTTTAACACATCTCCTAATGTTTCCCTTAAAATGCTTCCTAAAGTTCACCTCATTTCCCTGACTTTCAAGAACTGTGAACTTGGATGGAAGAGCAGAAAATAAAAATACAATCTCTCCCTCTTCCTCAATGTAACTGGGCTAATGTGTTAAACGTAGAGGGAAAACAACTGTGGAACACATAATGCTTAAAAAAGAGAAAATAAATAAGGCCAAAGCATACTTAGATGCACTCTTAAAATTAACAAGCAGGTACATTAAGGGACCTCAAGCAGTCCCACAGTAAGCATACAAGATATACAAATACTATTTTCTGTACTCCTGTCGAACTTGATCACCTATAAAGCTGAAACAGGAGTTCCGTAAAACACCTTCATCATTTAACTGATTGGAAGGGATATTGAACAAAATTCCAGTAATATTTTTCTTCCTAAAGTATTTACTGATACCATTTCAACAACAAGTATTTTAGGTGGTTTATAACAAGATCTGATTTAATGTCTTACGCAGAAAACTGGGAAGGAGGGAAGTGTGCCCAGAATTTTAAAGACACTGTCATATACTGGTACAACTTCACATGCCATTTTAGAAATGACAGGGTTTACTGCACCAGGTATACGTTACAGATCTTTTGCTCAACACAGAGCACAATTCCCATTTTCTAAAGGAAACAACTCTTTTGATAATTTTGGTGGTGAAAGCCAGAAGCAGCATAATCACTGCAGAGTACTGTTCGATTACAGAGCAGGCAGCAGAATACCACTAACTGTGCTGCAGCATGCACAAAAAAGGAGCTATCCACTTCATATTTTAAATACGGTTTTAGCCTCTGAAAACTAGCATAATATGATTTTTTAGTTGACGTAAGTATCCCACATAATTTCCACAGTGAAGACATCTAAAAATACTTGTTGAAATACCATTGATTGCCACCCCTCGGAAGAAAATCTTCACCACCACAAAGCGCTCTCATAAATGCTAAACGCGACGTGCACACGCGTGCTCTGATGCTTGGAACGTTAACCCAGGTTACTCTCCTTCACTCAGGGTATCAGTTGTTGCCAAGGTGAGCCAACAGCATTGACCACGTCTCTGCTACTTCATTTCAGCAAGACCGGCCAATTTCCATTAGCAAAATTCTGATTTTGTCGAGTTTTTGGATAACCTCTATTTCAGCACATGACTTGTAGGAACAATGACGACAGGCTGCACGCTAAGGACTTTTTGAGATTGGTATTCAATACAGATGGGGGGCTCTGAAGCAAAGAAGGGGCAAACAAGGATACCGATACACTAAAATAACCCTACCTGGAGCAAACCCAGTATGTCCGCACAAGGTTATCACCATTTGCAATATCCCAGCAGCTCCCACATCAAAACAAAGCAGTTCCTTGGATAGTTTTTAAGTTGATCCCTCGCACCAGAACACTCTACTGCAGTAGCACTGCCATCCAGACATACCAGATGCACCCTGAAGTGTTTCCCAAAGCAGTGCTGCATTGGTTTGGACAAAGACCATCAGTACCCAGTGAACCTTTTATGCTGCAGTGCCTTGAGGATATAGCAAGATTTCCACGTTCACATCCTCTCTAACAAATCCATCCACCTCTCAAGCCTCACATCTTAGCGCCCAGAACTTCTCTCTGTTCCACAGCTGAGGACATGAGGGCCCAATCTGCTTCCTGCAAGGTGCATGCAGAGGACCCAGGATCCGTATTAGAGCTCTCAAGAGGCTGCTAAAGGGAAGCCTGTGAGGTTTGAGGGAAAAGACGGTCTGGTACAAACCATTTGTGGTTCACCAGAGGGAAATCTTTACCTTCCCAGTTTTCCCAGCACCTCCAGCACCAACGTTTTTCAGTTCAATTCTGTTGCTACAAACAGACTTGAAATTAAGGCTGCACAGTACCTGTTTGTTATGACAGAGAAGGGGGTACAGACTGTGGATATAATAAAGCCAGCAGGGGAGGCGTCCCTAAAAGGGAAAGACAGCAGGAGGCACATGGATAAACTGGCATTACTTAGCTACTCGCTTCTCTTCTGAGGTTTTGTTTGGTTTGTGGTTGTGGAGTATTTTTCTGGCTTGGATAGGTTGGGTTTTTTTCCTTTTCATTTTATAGTTGGTTTCACAAGTGAACACCACAGAGACACTTCAGCGCCAAATTAACTTAGCAGATCTGTGTTGTTACACAGCAAAATCACGACTAGTCAGTCCCGCTGGTATTCATGGGGTTGAATAAAGCCTAGCTCCTCTCACAGGAACAAAACACTGGTTTAAACAATCAGATCACAGGAACATAAAATCAAAGAAAACACATCTGCATTTAAATATTCTTATACTCTATAAGAGTATTATTATCCAATATACACATGCACTTAGGATGGATAAATGGATATTTATCCATCCTATACATAAGCAGGCTTGTATATGTGACATAAAAGGAATTTATATTAGTAAATATTTCACACCCAATATTACTCCATATCTAAAACACAGAAAGTTATCGGCAACAATGTGAGTTTCAAATAACACTATTTACATTCACAGAAGTCTTCTGATAGCACAATGTACACAAAACGTTCGGCAGAGTAACTGAATGGAAATATTTTCTAGAAACAGAAGAGGGGGATGTTAGCGCAACTGGCTTTGAACCAGAATTTAACTGTATCTCTAATTGCCTTTTACTCAATGCCACACTAAACTCCTACATTAGCTAAAGATGCACCTCCATTTCATTACTACACTGGCTGTTTTTCTGTCTAGTTTGAAAGCTTTATTTAATCTATTCTTCATACTCAAGAACTATTAAATTCAACACTGATTAACTATTTTGACTATTTAATATTTTTCTGAGTCTGAATCAGAGAAGTTCCAGTGACTGGAATCCTGCTAAATTACTAACTAAACTTGAGCACCGTACAATGCAACATACTTCAGATGCTAATAGCTTACTGTAGGCACAGTTATTTACACAACTGAAATACAAGAAAGGAAAGCATCAGTGATAAGACTATTAACATACAAATCTATTCGGCTTCATAATGAAGATGAAAGAGATTAAATAGAAATAGGAATAAACAAGAACTGTTAACAAATCAGTATTATAACTGGCATTAAACCCATCAGAGCAAAACCACCACCCCTGTTTACTCTGAATAACGGCAAGTCCGCACGTTACAGCTCACGACACAACCTTTATGCAGAATGAAATCAGAAAATCTTTCCAGTTTCTGACATAGCCAGTCTAGACCCTTACTGAAGTTCCCTCATCCGTAAAAGCATCTGATATATTTTGACAACTGTCATCCATCCTGTTTCCGTGATTTCTGAGCTACACAGATTCCTGACATAAAGAAATATGACCACAGATTTCAGTAATGATGTATTTACTAAGAGTAAAGGCTAAAAATCTGGATTTTCACAGCTGAAACGTCTGCTCCCATTTCAGCGACTATTTTCATGATGTCATGTATTTGTGAGGAACTTCCCATTAGGGATAGGATTTACTGGTCAGAAGCAGGGCAGCAGTTCTGCAACAGACCTCCACCTCCAACGCAAAGGAACAAGACTTCTTCCACACAGCAAACAGAACCTCCTCCTTTTTAACAGTTGGTAAACTGTTGTCCCCAGCAGGGCAGCCTGCTACCCAACACCGGCGGCAACCAAACCCAAACGTCCTACTTCAGGACTCCATATGCTACCACAGAATTAAACTGTAAATCAAAGGCGCAAGACGACAGACATACCTGAGTTTAAATGATGTACGAGGCTTTTTGCCTTTGACTCACAGGCTGAGGACAGAGCAGGTGACACAACACCCACTCGTGACAAAAGCCCTCTCTGAGGAAAGGGCAAAGTTACCTTTCTATTAGAATAAATAGAGTGTTTATTTTGAAAAGTGACCAGAAACGATCTTGCTTCCGCCAGCACCGACCCGTACAGCGGAGTTGGGGAACCTGAGGCCATCCCTCGGCCGCTGCCAGGACTCGGGTCAGCTCCTGCGGGCACTGCTGGGCTCCCAGGCGCGATCGCTGCCGGTTCGCAGCGGGCGATCGCGGTCCCGCGGTGCCGGCGCCCCCCAAGGAGCGACGGCACAGGTCCAGCAGCGGCCCGGGACAGAGTCACACGCGCGGAACTTTCCCGAAGTCACTCGGAGGACCCCCGCGCCCCCCTGGCTCACGCCCCCCCGGCTGCAGAAGCCCGGCCCGGGGCAGCGCAGGCGGCGGCACCGCGGAGAAAAGTTAGTTGCAGAGAGAGCGGGAGCGGAGGGGCCCGACCCAGCGTGTCCCCCCCGCCCCGCCGCGGGTGCCGGCCCCCGGCCGCCGCCGCCCCGCACGCCCCCCGGCTGCAGGACCGCGGCGGCGGAGCAAGATGGAAGGCGCGGGGCCGCCCGCCCGCCCGCCCGTCCGTCCCACCGCGGCGCGGGTGCCGCCGTGCCCGGGGGATGCGCTGGGGAGGGGGCGCCCGGCGGCGCCGCAGCCCCCCGCCCTCCCGCCTGCCTTCCCGCGTGGCGGACGGGCGGCTGGCGCCCCCGGTGCTCCGCGCTCACCTCGCTCCGGCTCGGCTTGCAGGCAGATGGGGATGTTCTTCTTCCAGCCCGGCATGGCTCCGCGCTCCCCGCTCAGCGCTGCGGCGGCGGCGGGGGGCGGCTCATGGCAGGGAGAGGCGGCGGCGACCCGCGCCCAGCGGGAAGTCGGCAGCTCCGGCGGGCAAGGGCGGAGGGGCGGCGGCCGAGCGGTGGGAGGGAGGGAGGGAGGACGGGGGAGGGGAGGCGGCGGAGCTCCGGCAGCCGGGGGGACGGGAGGCAGAGAGGGAGGGAAGGCGAGGGCTCTCCCCGGTTCAGCCGGGGACCGGAGGGGTGGGCGGGGGGATTGTGGGAGGCGGAGGGAGGCGCGGAGCAGCGCCCGGCCCCGGCCCTGGCGCCGCCGGCAGGTGGCTGGAGCCGGCGGCTGCACAATGGAGAGCCCGGGGCGGCCTCGCCCGGCCCCGCTCGGGCACGGCGGGACCAGGTGGGGCGGGGCGGGGGTCGCCACCGCCTCTCGGCCGCCAGGTGCGGACGGGGCGTGGAGCTCCCGCGCTGCGCGGGGGAGGGCGCGGGGGCTGCGGGCGCGGCCGTGCCACGGGTGTTCGCGGCAGCGGGGCGTGGGACTGCACCCCGGGCAAGGGTCTGAGTTTCGGGCCCTGCGGGCGCCCGAGATACGAGGGCAGCGTGTGTTGCCCGTCCCGACCGCCCCTCGCTTTGGCCCGTGGCTCCCGCTTCAGGGACGCACCACTGGAATGGGCTCGTCCCTTTTCCTCCGCAGTTCCCGACTGGCCAGTTTGCCTGCACGTAGGTGTGAGAAAGCTGGGGACTAAGGAGTTAAAACAAAGGCAAATTCCCACGGAGCGGCCCCGACAGCCCCCGATGAAATAAACAAGATTTTGTACCATAAAGAGTCCAGAATTCGACTGTGACAGATCGGATTTCTGTTACTATTACGGCCAATTCCTTGCGACCTTTTAACCAAAAGACCTCAACTCTCACCGCTAAAGTTATTTCTGACACAACCGTGTCCTAATAGGAGAGTAATGCTGCGGCAATTAAGTATTCCTTTCATTTTTTTACAGGGAAAAAAGAACCGCTATAAAAATTCAAAGTAGCAGTTTGTATGTTACTTGAAAATAATGATAGTAGTACAGATGACACTTTTTTTTTTTTCATTTTCTATGGCACTTCTGAGCATGGACTGCAATAAGCGCTTCATCCTGCCTAAAAATTATGTTGTGATTATTTTTATATTGTCAGTACTTTCCTCATATTTATCAAAATTGTATCATTTTATATGTTTAAACAACTACATGTGAACCCTTTATTCAGATGAAGATTTGAAGGCTTTCCCAAGTTTAATTTATGCTGTAAATATGACAGTTTCCTGACACAGCATTCTTCTGTGTTGACTTTGTGCCAGCCCTTCAAGCAGAATGTGTGTCTTGTTACTCATGAAAACCCCTTGTTTAAAATCCCACTGATGAAAGCTGCAGCTCCTTGCTTTTACTGGATAGCGCTTGGGCCACAGTCCCATCATCAGTAATGCTGCAGGATCACTGAGCAGTATCAGCGATTCAAACAGAGAGTAGGTATATCCTAGATTTCTGCTGAATTAAGACAAAGAGTTGCTTTTGTTGGCAACTCTCTTGCAGCCTATGAGAGGACAGGTGATACCTGATCTAGAACAAAACCCAGCAACACGGTGTTAACAAACCAAAAACATTTTACCAAGTTAGAAGTGTCAGACTGGGTTTATGTCAGCTTTGAATCATGTGACCACTGATATTTTTGTTTCATTATTGGGGGCACTAAATTTGGATTTCCTGCATATTTGAACCACAATCTTGTGCTCTTTATTCAAGAAGAGACATGTTTATGCTAATATTCACCTTACTTTCATAGTCCTTTTACTTAAATAATGTTGGGGTTTGTTTTACTGGTATTTCTAAAGAAAAATATGAGTATGCATAGGAATTTCTAAGCATTACAAAATAAAGATTTCCAGCCAGATTCTTTGCTCACAGGGCAAAGCTTCCAGAAGATGCCTCTGGGGTGTTCAGGTTCAGAGAAAATGGAGAGGGACAAGACTCTGCAGTTGCTAAGCCCAGCAGGCACTGACAAAAGGAATAGGTGCTGAAAACTGTCCCAGGAGTTCCAGGAGAATACACAGCCAGGAATAGATTTCAAGGCAGTGAAGTGGTTTAGAAGTCATATAGCTACTTTAAAAAGAAAATTACTTTGGCATTTACCTCTGCTATTTCTTATATGAAACCTGGGCTTTCAAGTACTGTGGGATGAAATAAAACTTCATGTGATTGTGTCATCCATGTCCTAAATCTTACATATTTTGCAATCTTAGAATTCTTACAATCTCTGATGTCCAGCTTTTACTCCTGGAATTTCCATTATGAATTAAAAAATACAATCACTGAGTCTTAAAATTGTAGTTCTGATCCTCCAGCCGATTTTTTGCCAGCACTGGAATTCTGCGTAATTGCAGGTCAGAGGAATTAAGAAGTAGATTGCCCTACTCTTCAGTCCACAATAAGCCATTTTCTAGCTAGTTTTTATAGTGTTATCATGTTGAATGTGAGTAAGAATTCCTTAGGACTGAATGTGGGATTTTTCAGAATTCTGCAGGAGTCATTGAATTCCAGCTGCTGGTTTGGATGTGGTCCAAAAATGTGTTTCAAAATGAGGGATAAGTCCTTTTTTTAAAAAAAAAAAATCATTGATTTCTCAGGAATAAATATAGTGCATATTAAATAGCTGACAGTATTTGCATCATTGAATGGAATATGCATAATTCTCTCTGTTTTATGCAGGACTTTACAAATAAATCATTCTAGGCAATGGCACTCTATAATTCCCCATTTCTTTGCTACAGGAGAAGCTTTCATGGGTGCCTGGCTCAAGATAATTTAATTGCATTCTCTTACTCACATGAGCTGTTTTACACTGAACAACTGCTTCTTCATATCCCAACGCTAGTAATGGAAGAAAGCAGTCACCTGATTTAGATGTGCATTTTATGGCAAATATATCACACCAGCAGCATATAAACTTCCTGCCAGCTCTTTTCTGTCTACAGCTTTTTCCCTCTGAGAATTTTAAATTAATTGAATCTTGATTTTCAAGGAACTACCCTTTCTTCTTATTTGATGCTGTAGTATGGAGGTCATCTGAAGTGTGCACAATAAGACCCTAGAATTAATCAAAAGAAGTATAATATTGCCAAGGAAAGGTTTTATTTCATGAGTGTTCTAAAGAAGAGGTTCATTTTTTTAATTTCATATTCTTATGCATTCCTTAAAAGCTAGGTAGGAGAAATATGCAGATGGTCAGACTGAGAGTTCAGTTTCTGGAGGATTGCAATGTTTCTCAGGAACTGCAGATTTGCACCAACAGTTACCTTCAAGTTATCAGAGACGCCTCAGCTTTTAGCTTTTAAACTTTTAGCTTTTTTTTTGCTAAGTGACTGACATGTTTGCATACACATTTTTGATTAATTAGAGCTTTAGAAGGTGACAAGGAAAATCTCTCCTGCAAATAAAAAGCAAAAATTACCTAAAATAACTTTGATAATATTAAGATATTGCAACTTCTACGCATTTCTGGATCCGAAAGGCCCCGCATCTTCCATTCTGAATAAATGGAAAATGCTTGAGCCTACCACATTGCTCCTGGTGACTCTGCCATCTGGGTGGAAGGATAGAGTCTGATTATTTTAGATGGACCAGTCACCAGTGTGAGCCTGGGACTGTGGTACTGTATTCTTAGTAAGGGTTACATAAATCTGTACAAGTCACATTAAAATGTGATGTGATTTCATTAAAAAACTGATACCAATCTTGCCAGAACTGAGCACTGGGCAGACCAGAGATGCACTTTATACAGCAGTGTCTTCCCTGTTCACTGTTCTTTTATTTTCTCTTTATTTTCCTTTTATTGAAAAGGTGCCTTATCTTGAAAGCTGATTGTCACATCGCTGAAGATCAGATCAAAAGTTTCATAGATGAAACATATCGAGTACACCAACAATTGATTTTTTTTTTAGATGCATTTAGATTTATTAACAAAAGTGAAGAAAAAAATAGTTGGACATCCTGCCACAGAGTGGTAGCCAGTTGTTCTTAGCCTCACTGGGGAATATCCACCTTAGGACAGTGCAGAAGGCGTGGTCCCTTTGGCTTGCTCTGTTTATGGCTCCATGAATCTCTCATGTTGGCACAGGGGGGGATTTCAGCAGAGGAGGAGGATGTCTCAGCCTGCCTGTAGAATTGGGCCCTTCAGGAAGTTAAGAGTCAAGTTACCTGGTCTGTCAGTCCCAAGCAGATTTAGGAATCGAACAAAACATGAGCACAATTAGTTTAGGCAAATTGGCAGCAATTCCATGTATGCTCGGGATCAGAAATTTAGGTACCTGAATGGGTCCATAAAACCGTGTTTGTGTGTTTAGGAACCTGCAATCCATCTGTTGCCCTCTTATGTGTCTGTGTGCCCTTGGATTTAGCCATTTGATGTTTTGAGGAGGCAGGAAGATTTTCTCTATTTCCCTTAAAAGACAACATTTTTAATGTTTTACCTCAGGTCCTTGAACCACAGCAGACAAGCTTACAGTTAGCAGAAGATGATATGTAGATTCTTGCTCATGACAGCGTCCTTGTTCCGAACAGACAGCAGACTTCCTAGGACTACCTACTTGCCTCTTCCCGTTTCTGTAACCTACTCGAAGAAAAAGAGACATTTCCCAGTCTGCTCAGGTTTTAAGCTCTGAACTGATATAGGTACCCAAGATCAAAATTTTGGGATTTTGTGTGCTGCTAAAATAAAGTACTCTAATTAGTGCTTATAACTGTTTTGTTTGCACAAAAATGAGTTGTGTAAATCAGCTACAAAGTGCTACACAATTACCAATGTAATGAAAAAAGCAAATTATGCAAATATTAAATAGCCTGACTTATTACTGCCTTTTTGTGCTGATACTGAAGTATAAATAAAAAAAAGCATTAACTAGAAAAAGACAAAAAAATGGAAGTAGTTAAAATTTTCATCTTTGCAAAAGATGTTTCAATAAGTAAGCAGAGAGAACAGATGTAAGGAAAACATTCAAAAATATCTGAAAGAACCTGATGATTTTTGATGCATCTGAAGCCCTAATGAATATATCCACAATGCCAACATGCTGAATTTACTGAGAATACTAAAACTCCATGCATGACTCTCATATACTAATACGTGCAAGCATTCCCATCTCTGATGGTGTTGTACTACTGTCTCAGGAAAAAGATTATTCTAATGCTTCACCTAAATTGCCTGCATTTGTGCCTATTGTCTCTTGGTCTTTGACTAAATACCACTGAGAAGTTTGGCTCCATCTTGTGTACTTGCTCCAGTCAAATATTTATACACATGGATGAGATCCCTCAGAGAACTTTCTCTTCTCCAAACTGACCAGCTCCAGCGCTCTTATCTTCACCCTTCGTATGTCAGGTGCTCCAAGGCCATAATCATCTTGAGGCCTTCACTGGATCTGCTCCAGTATGTCCATGTCTGTCTTGCACTGGGGAGCTCAGAACTGGACCCAGCACTCCAGGTGTGTCTCACCAGGCTGAGGAGAGAGGAAGGATCACCTCGCTGACCAGCTGGCAGGGCTCTACCTAATGCAGCCCAGGAGGCGCCACAAGGGCACACTGCTGTCTGCTCATCAACTTGGTGTCCACCAGGATCCCCAGGCACTTTGTTACCAATCTGGTTTCCAGCTGCCCAGGCCCCAGAATATAACACTACATGGGGTTACTCCTCCCCACATACAGGGCTTTGCATTTCCCCTTTCTAAACTTCATGAGACTTCTGGTTTTCCATTTCTCCAGTCTGTCAAGATGCGAATGGAGAGCAACTATGTGGTGCATCCATTACTCCTCCCAGTTTTGTGTCACCAGCAAACATGCTGAGGGTGCACTCTGTCCCATCATCCAAGTCATTAAAGATGTTAAACAGTATTGGTCCCAGTATCACCACTAGGGCCCGGCCTCCAGCTGGACTTGGTGCCACTGACCACAGCCCTCTGTACAGTCCCTCTCAGGTGCACTGAACTGTGTGATACCCATCACTCAGGGCTCTCTGCCTGCCTGGAGGAAGGCTCCAGAATTCCACGTTATTTCTGTGGTCAGCATAGGAAAGCCTTTCATATTAATGGATGGTTCTCAATGGATGGTTGAGCAGAGTTTTACAGAAAGGACATAAAGCTGGCAGCAGAAAAGGAATGCAGCTTTGGGAACAACCCAGGGAGATAAAAGCTCAGGATCAGGCTGCAGAAAAGAATGGGCTGTGAGGCATCCTGGGATGAGGATGGCTTAGGGAAAAGACTGAAGAAGACCTGGAGGAAACAAATCCAGATCCTGGTAACTGCCATTTATGGTGTTTATTGCTGCAGCCACTATGAGGAATGATTTCTAATTTCATTGTGACCAATGAGATTATTATTGTCAAGGACACTGCATGTACTGAAATGGGATTTTGCTTCAGATCTGGGGACAGGTCACATATTTCCTCTTTCTCCCTTGGTCTTCCATGAAAAAAGGCAGGTTCCATGGAGGGCCAGGGGAAAAAAGAGAGAGAGAAGCCAGACAAATAACTGATAATCTTTCCCTAAAAAGATAAGGTTGGCAGGTAACCTAAGTGGTAAACTTCAGAAAGCTATTTTTCCTGTGTGGAGTGCTGGTTCTGCCTGTTCTCAGCCTGCTGCCTGGGTGAAGGCACAGGGCTTTAGAGGATGCCAGTTGTGCTTTCAGCTCTACTGTGCTACTTGTTCAGTAGCCTGTCAGAGTTTGCCCAGATGTCTCCAGAAGACATAGTACTAGAGAAAAGCCCATGCAAAACAGTCTTAATTCGGCCCCTGAAATTCCCAAGGTGGTTACGCTTTCTTCATGTGCCTTTCCTGCATATTTCATTTTGATGCTTGTCTGTGTTGAATTCTGATGAATGTATCTACTTACTTTTTCTGGCAAGCGACCTGCAGCCATGAATACTATTAATGACACTCAGTGCACTTTGGGAAGCCCATTATCCAAAGCCAGCTGCTATTTCAGGCACATTAGTTATACCCATTATCCACATACAAGCCCCATGATTGATTGTCTCATGCATCCTCACTAACCTAGAAATAATGGCAGGCCAAACTGACCTAGTCATGAACTTACAGCTGTGAGGGGTAACCACCTCTACAGTGGAACTGTTCCCACTGCAGGGCAGAAGTGTCTCATTTCTTGAGGCTTACAGCAAGCTCATGAAATCCATCTGCCTTTAGAGATGGAAGATCTGGAGCCACTGCTTGTGACCTTAGGTCTCCACACTGATATGATCCTACCCCTCCTGAATCCGGCTTACACCTGAAGAGCTAATCTGTGCAGGATCCAGCATCTCACAAACATCTGCGTGTTGCATGAATTCCTGGCAAGCACAGAGGGAAGCTGGAATGAACAGCAGCAGGATGGAGAGAAGGAAAACAACCAACATGCAGTCTCAGAAGTGCCTCAAGTAACAGCTGAATTAAAGCCATTGGCATTTTACATTTTACAGGGACACAATAATCTTAGAAATATTTCCTAAAATGGGTGCAAGTTTTGAGACACTACATGCCCCACCGTCCTTAAAAGTAAATCTTTGTAACTGTAGGGTGAGGGAGGAATAGTCCTCAAAAGCTATGAGTGGGCTCTGCACCATGTGTGTGAAAGACTTGATGTTGTGCCAGAAACAGATGACTTGCAATGTGAAAACACATGGCAGTGTAGATGTCCTCCAAGTGCCTTTTGAGACTGGGACCTCAGATACCTAGATGCATTTGTGATTTTCAAGTTTTACCCTAAATCTAAAAAAAAAAAAGGGTTTTATTTTCTACTTTAGCAAACAGCCATAAAGCTGATGCTCAGCTAGTGTGTCTATCAGAAAAATACTGGTCACACTTTTTCATTTTTTGAAATGTAGATTAAATTTTACTCTTTAAGGAAATTCATTATCATTAATGCAAATTTATGTGAATTACTCTATTATCTGTTTCTCCTACAATATACAGAACACTGAGCTGATCAGAGAGAAGCTTCTTTAAAGGTATTTGAGATAATGTAACGATCTTAAAGAATGTGTTTGTAAGCCTTGCATCAGACATGTAAGAAAACCTGCAATTATACTTTACAGCAGGAAAAAGCTGTAACAGAAATTGTTTAAGACATTCAAAAAACTGTTAAGATTAGAAAGGCATAACAAGTATTTTATCATGAGTTTTCTACAAAGAAGACATATTGTTTAGTATTGATTACTACTACTCTCTAATGCTAACAGCTCTGATCCAGAAATGGATGTACGTATGACAAACCATAACTTTAATGATATGGTCAGTTCCACTAATGGAGCAAAAGAAGCTTTCCTGGATCAAGCAATCCAGTAGGTTCTGTGAAAACCAGTACTCACAGTGACATTTAAAGATTTATACTCTCACTTTAAAACAAATAGGGGAAGATGTGGTATAGAATTTTTAATGGCCAGTCTTCGCGAACGAAGATCCAGGGAAGGCCTTTACGCCTTCGAGCCTGCGCATTGGATTTTTTAGGTGAGACACAGTGTGCGCGGAACTGAGCCCACC